>CM061057.1:27132393-27635994 GCA_030762865.1 Paraleonurus japonicus | reverse complement strand
ATTTCTTCACACCTTCCTTCCAATCAAGGTTATCTGCACCCAGTTTGTGTTCGAGGATGATGGTGATTCTGGCCATCATACTCGTGATTTTCGTTAAGGACCATCTCATCAGCTCCTTTGAGACTGGGGTTTTAACAAACCTTTTCTTCTCCTCCATCAACCTCGAGTATACTACCCTAGCCCAATTCACTTCAACCCCATCGACTATAGCCCTAAGGCAACATAATCTTGGCTTCGTTAGGCCATCGTGGCTCTACTGTTCTCCTAAAATACATTTTGTCAAGATTAGCATCAGTAATCTATACCGCCGTTTCAACATCGGCCTTTTCAAATTCACCGTCATGTTCTGGTGTGTTCTCCTAGCCATTAATCGAAAACTCTCCAAATACTCCGATGCTTTGTATGTGAACGGATTTACCCCATCAGTACTTAATCCGAAGATTTCACCCAAATCTTCAATCGACACCACCACCTTCTTCTTCTTCCCTTTAGTTCGAACCTGTGATTCTAAACCAGTTTCAGTAGCCTTTTCCTTGGTTAGAAATTCAGCAGAAAGATCATCAAGGGTTAAGTTCCTTGAAGGCTTCATAGTACAGTATTGTTTCAACCCTCTTGACTCAAGTAACTGTAGAATTTCTCTAGTCTCGGGATCATTGGAAATATCCCATTCAACATACATTTCGGACTTCGTTCTTTCTCTAATAGAAGTGAGATCATACTCGTATTTGATGTTTGATTTCTTAGTGTCCGCCATTGAAGAGCGTATAAGGTTTTGGGAGGGAAAGGAAAAGTTTGAAAGAAATATGAAAGAGTTTTATGTGTGCGTAAATGAAATTATGCACACGTACTCCTATTTATATGGAAAGATATAATAATAAACAATTATAAAACTCATAATTGATTGAAAAAGTGTAAATATAGGCTTTCGAGTCGCCATTAATGCAATTATGACAATTAATTTTGAAAAGCGCAGAGAATAATATTAAATATGTCGCGCGTGATACTTCGACGGTTCATATTTCAAAAACCGCCTCCATTTCTAGCGCGTGAATGTTACTCAGTGTAATTCAAAACTTTATTTGATAAAATTTCGGGTCCGTAGTAACATCTTTCTGACACAGAGTTACTTATTTGAGAATTACTTTTAAGTTATTTGGTGAGATAAAATAAAAAGTACACAAATTTTAATAAAACCAAAATCGGAACCCTTTTCTTTTTATTTTGTAAAACAAATTTTTTTTTTTTAATAAAATGAGTAAATTCATTTTTGATATAATATGATTATGATATTAAATTCATATATTGATTATATGAACTAATATGCATAATTTTATTATAAGTAAAAGTTAGAAAATACTTCCTGACAACTCTACCTTGTCTGGATTGATCGCATCATTGTCTGTTTTATGAATATTTGGATAAGGAGCCCTTGTCATATGTTGAGGAATGTTTATCAAACCTTGTTTCTTCTGAAATCAAAGACACTTAAGCAACTCATTAGTAACTTTTGTGAGTAACTCAGACAAGGTACATATACTCATCTGTTTGTGTAAGACAGACGACTAATATGTATTTGTTTGAATTACTTCATGTCAGACAAGTAAGTATCAAGTTGGTCTATGATCAATGGATTAATCCTTGATTCTTGATTCCTTTTATGGAGATAAATGATATCAGCTCTGTGATTTTCCATATGATCCTCTACTCATCTGATACTTCTTTCTAGACATAGTAAAATAATTGAGAGAGACAAAGAATGAACAACATAAGATAAGATTATAGATTGACTAAAGAGACATCTAATAATCCTAATTCTACAGATAGTTCTATGAACCTTGTCTCAGCCAGAGGTTTTGTCAAGATATCAGCTCTTTGAAAATCAGTCAGAATCTTTTCAAGTCTGATGTCACCTTTCTCAACGTGGTCTCGAATGAAATGATGTCTTATGTCAACATGCTTGCACCTGGTATGTAAGACTGGGTTCTGGGTAATAGCTATGGCACTATTACTATCACAAAAGATTGGTACATCTTTGGTGATAATATTATAGTCCCTTAGCTGTTGACTGATCCAGATAAGCTGTGAACAACAAATTCCAGCTGCCATATACTCAGCTTCAGTTGTGGAAGTAGCTACAGAGGTTTGTTTCTTAGACAACCATGAAATCAGCTTATTTTCAAGAAATTGGCAAGTACCAGATGTAGATTTCCTATCTATCTTACACCCACCAAAGTCTAAATCTGAGTATCCAGACAACTCGAAATTGTCATCAGCTGGATACCACAGTCCAACATTTACTGTACCTTTTAAGTATTTAAGAATTTTCTTTGCTGCTTCAAGATAGCTTCTTTTTGGATTAGCTTTAAATCGTGCGCAGACTCCTACTGCAAAAGAAATATCAGGTCTACTAGCAGTTAAATATAGTAATGAACCAATTAGATCTCGATATTCAGTTTGATCTGTATCTTCCCCCTTTTCATCTGGATCCATTGAAAAGTTTGTCATCATAGGTATCTTGGCTTCACGGCTGGTACCTATTCCAAATTTTTCAATGAGATCTTTTGTGTATTTGGCTTGATTAATGAATATCCCCTTCTTTGTCTGCTTGACTTGAAGTCCAAGAAAGTAGGTCATCTCACCCATCATGGACATTTCAAATCTGCTTTTCATAAGATGACTAAATTCTTCACACAAAGATGGGTTAGTTGATCCAAAAATAATATCATCAACATAAATCTGATCCAATAGAAGATCACTACCAAATTCTTTTCTGAATAGAGTTCTATCAATCCTACCTTTTACAAAACCATTTTGAATTAAATAATCAGACAAAGTATCATACCATGCTCTAGGTGTCTGTTTAAGTCCATATAGAGCTTTCCTTAATTTATAAACCTTGTCTCCTTTGACAAAACCAGAAGGTTGCTCTACATAAACTTCCTCAGCTAAGATTCCATTAAGAAAAGCTGACTCAACATCCATCTGAAAAACTATGAATCTTTTAAAAGCAGCATAAGCCAAAAACAATCTTATGGCTTCCAGACGAGCTACTGGTGGAAAGGTTTCATCATAATAAATCCCCTCTGATTGTGAATAACCTTGAGCAACTAGTCTGGCTTTATTTCTTACCACAATATTGTTTTCATCTCTTTTGTTTTTAAAGACCAATTTAGTTCCAATGATCTTTTGATGATGAGGCCTTTCAACAAGCTCTCACACATCTTGTCTTTGAAATTAATTTAGTTCTTCTTGCATGGCGTTAATCCAGTTGGAATCAGTTAGAGTCTCAGTAATAGATTTAGGTTCAAGTAATCACACGTAGCAACTGAACATGCAATCTTGATTTAGTTGGGTCCTTGTCTGGACACCAGAGTCTATATCTCCAATTATCTGTTCAGTTGGGTGATATGACATTACTTACACTTATCTTTTACAATGGATAAAGTTTTGTCTGAAGTATCTATTTCAGATGATTCTGTGTTACCTTCAGATGATTCTACCTGATTATCTGTGGCACTGGTTGTCTGATCAGCTGGTGAAGAAGAGCTTCCAGGTTTTTTTTCTTTTTTTGAATCTGGTTCTTTCTCTTCATCTGAGTCTAATTCTTGATTGTAGAACTTTACAGTTGATCTCTTGATAGTCATCTGATTCAGATCGTCTGATATCTTTATGATGTCTTCTGTTTTACTAAACTCAAAAGAAGATTCATCAAATACAACATGTGGAGTTTCTTCCACATACAAGGTTGTCTTATTAAAAACTCTATATGATTTTGATACAGATGAGTATCCCAAGAATATCTCATCTGCTATCTTGGCATCAAAAGTTTTTAACTGAGATTTACCATTGTTGTGAATGAAATATTTACAACCAAATATATGAAAATATGAAATTTTAGGGGATCTTCCCTTCTAAATTTCATAGGGGGTTTTACATTTATCTTTAACAATCAAACTTCTTTTTTGAACAAAACAAGCTGTATTAACAGCCTCTGCCCAAAACCTGTGAGGAGTGTTGTACTCAGATAGCATTGCTCTAGCAGCCTCTTTCAAAGTCCTGTTTCTCCTTTCAACTACTCCATTTTGCTGTGGTGTCCGTGTAGCCGATGTTTCATGAGCTATGCCACCATCAGTACAGTAGTTAGTGACAAGCATATTAAGGAATTCAGTGCCTTTATCACTTCTAATCTTAACAATAGTTAGTCCTTTTTCATTTTGAACCTTTTTGAGAAATTCTGGAATCTTAATCATAGTCTCATTCTTCTTGTATAAGAAAATAACCCAGGTAAATCTTGAAAAATCATCAACAATTACCAAAGTATATTTTCTTCCACTGAAGCTGAGAGGAGTAACTGGACCAAAAAGATCCATATGAAGAAGTTCCAAAATTCTCTCTGATGAAGGACTACTTATTGTTTTAAAAGAAGCTTTAGTCTGTTTTCCTTTTTTATAAGAATCACACACATGGTTCTTTAAATTTTTTTTATCAGGGAGTCCTTTTACTAAAGATTTCCTTGCAATTTTGTTAAGAGTTTTGAAGTTTAAGTGGTCAAGACGTTTATGCCATAACCATCTTAAATCATCTGAACTCTTAGCAATAAGACAAGTATCTTTAGGACAACTTCTAAAGTTAGCAACATAAATGTTACCTTGTCTGACTCCAGCCAATAATATATTTTCATTAATACCATCTAGCACATAGCATGCATTATGAGTGAATTTAACACTTAACCCCTTATCACAAAATTGTGAAACAGATAACAAGTTGTGCTTCAATCCTTCCACATAGTAGACTTCATTGACTTGAATATCTCCTATCATCAATGTCCCTACACCTTTGGTAAGTCCATAATTGTTATCTCCAAACATTACTCTCGGGCCGTCTATGGACTGATAGTTAGAAAGAAGGCGTCTCTCATAGGTCATATGTTTGGAACAGCCACTATCAATGTACCAAATGACCTCAAGAATGTCTCCTCTTTCTACTATCTTCTTGTCCTCCTGCAATCACAGATTTAGTTCTTAGGTACCCTTTGTAATTTGAGTCCTTTCATGTTAAGTTGACACTTAGGTATCCAGATAAAAATATCTATGTTCCTTAAAACCATAGATTGAAGTTTACATCCATATCTATCTACTAAGATAAGACTTTCAAGATCAATCTTGTTTAACTGATCTTTTGTGATTGTCTTATACTTTGGTAAAAATGGATATGATTTACTTCTTCCATCAAAGCTATTATACCTAGGATAAGACTTTGTTTTAGTCTTTGGTTTAGCCTTAGGAGCAACTTTCCTCGTCTGTGTTTTCTTTTCAGAAGTGTCAGATGAGGTGATTAGTTCCTTAGGTTTCCAAGGACTAAATCTAGTCTCAACCTTTGGTTTAGTTGCTTTAACAAAAACTCTAGGTTTTATGGGATCATTCTTCTTATTCCTATCAAAACCTAATCCAGTCTTGTCATTAGACTTTTGTGAAGTGTTGAAGATCTTATCTATTGTGGTTTGAGTGTTATTTAGAAGACCTAACTTGAGATTTAATTCTCTGTTAGTTCTTTTATAACTCTCATTCTCAGAACAGATACTTGAAAATTTTATTTTTAAAGAATTCAATTCTTTTTCTAACTTATCTATCTTGTCAGACGAGGTGCTAGTGATAATCCCAGTCTGACATTCCCCCTTGAATGAGCAGTCTAGTTTTTCACTATTCTTTGTCTGATTGACTTTAGTTAGATCAATAATTTGATTCTTTAAACTAAAATTTTCAGTCTCTATCTGTTTATATGCAGATAGAGCAGTCTCCAAGTCTTTCAAATGTTTATTTATAAGACTAGGATCTGATTCAGATAAGTTATCACAATCATTATCTGAAGAAGAGTAATAGTGTACCTCTTTTGCCATTAAACAGATGTCGTCATCTGACCCAGAATCAGATGAAGATGAGGATGACGATGTTACATGAACTTCTTCCATCTCAGCTAGAAGTGCTCTCTGGTCTGCATACCTTCTATCTCGCTTCTTCCTCTTTTCTTCTCTCCCTCTCTAGGAGTGAGTTGAGGACAATCATAACTATAGTGACCAGGTTTGTTGCATGTATAACAATATCTCCTCTATCTGTCTTAGGACTACTATCTCCTCTTCTAATTGGTGACTTGTGCTTCTTAGTCTGATCCTTCTTTCTATCATTATCCGAACTCTTTTCTTCTTTATCCGATTTATAACTCCTTCGGCTTGATCTATCTCTCTTATTTCTCTTGTACTTCATTTTGAGCCTCTCATAACGTTTCATTAAGAGTGTCATTTCTTCCTTAATCGATAAATCAGATGCCTTAGAATTTTTTTTGGATTCTTCTTGATGAAGAAACGCAACTGTCTTCGCAGATGTTGAAGATTCAGCTTCAACCTCCTTGTCTTCGATTTGGATATCATATTCTAGTGCCTTCAGATGAGAAAACAGGGTATGATGTGAAATTGAAGACAAATTCTGTGTGGCCTTGAGGATGTTAGCCTTCTTTCTCCACCTTTTACTTAAAGACCTTAGCACCTTGTTGTTGATTTCTTTCTCCGTATAGGATTTACCCAAATCAGTCGCTTTGTTAAGAAGATTAGCCAATCTAACATCTAGTTGATCGATGGTTTCTCCTTCTTTCATTTTGAAAGTGTCAAAAGTATGTAATACTGATTGCAGTCACATTTCCTTAGCAGATTTACACCTCTTTACCTTTTCAATCCAATCTTTGCTTAGAGTTTCTATGATTTCTGTCCTAGCCACTTGATCCAAGTTGTGAATTTTCCTTTCATCACTAGTCAGCTCAGAACTCTTCTTTTCTTGTCTAACTCTGGTCTCAACTGCAGCAGTACCATCACTGGTCCCTCCATGATAGAACTTGATAGGTCCTTCTTCAAGAAGCTCTTCCATTCTATCATGTATTATTGCCTTGAGATGATTCTCCATCCTGAATTTCCAGTAATCATATTCCTCGATCGAAAATTCAGGCAAGCTTCTAGACTTCTTGCTTTTCACAGATGACATGATGAAACAAAGAAAAACTCAACAAGAACTTGTTAGTAGCAAGGTTAGTGAATTAAAGAGATGAAGATGATCAAGAAACAATTTCAGATTCTTTATCAAGACCTAAAACCAATATCAGAACAGCTTAACACTGCTCTGATACCACTTGTTGGTCCCACGAGTTGAGTATAATAAAGAGAAACTTGAATCAGCCTTCTAGGGAAAATCTAGAAGGGGGGGTTGAATAGATTTTCAAACTTTTCAAATCCAGAAAATCAATTCGGAACACCAAAGTTTTACACAGCAGAAATCGATTTCAAACTCAACTTTAAACAGATCAAAAGCAATATGATAATAAGTCTGATTGTGAATCGGAAATTATGCTTGATTAAAAGTTGAAACTGATTATAAACAAATAAGTAAATGAAAGCAATAAAGAACAAGATGATTTATAGTGGTTCGGATCAAACGATCCTACATCCACTCTCCTCCTTCAACTTGAAGAAGGATCTCTACTTACTTACTTACAGTGCAGTTCTTCAGCCTTACAATCTTCTTCTCTAAATTCTGAATTCTAATGGCTTGAAGATATTCGTGATTAGTGTTCTATAAATACTAAGAACTAAGAACGTGAAGAACGTTCGTGCGTGATTACAATATTTGTGAATGCTACTTGTGTGTTTAAAAATACTTAGTGAATTCGTGAGATTACAAAGATAATTCTACTCTAGTTTCTATCCCTATTTATAGTTATCTTTGTTGGCAGTTGTAATTTCCTTGTAGATTCTGTTTCAGTTAGTTATAATAAACAAATTTAGTCTTGTAACTTCTTCTTGGTTGGATATAACCGCTTCTTGAAATTGCTTGAAATTTCATAACACTTCATTGTCTTCTCTTTAGTCTTGATTCACCTTGTCTGCGTCTGCGTCTTAGTCTTTAGTCTAGATGACTGTCTGTTTGTCGTCCTTGACCTCATTTGTCTTCCTCAGTCTGTATTCATTTGATTTCTTGTCATCGTCTGACTTCTTGTCTTCATCTGACTTCTTGTCCTCATCTGATAGTTTGTGTCCTTATCTATTCTTTGTACTTAGCTTTATTTACATATTATTACTACATCAGCTGTCTATACAAGATTCTCAGCTGGTCATCCTATTTTACATTTTAACTCATCAAAACTAAATACAACTTTCTTCGTAACAGATGTAGGATCAGTTAGATCCGAACCACTATAAATTGTTGTGTTCTTTACTACTTTCCTGCTTATCTGTTCTTAATCAATTTCAATTTTTAATCAAACTCAATTTCAGATTCACAATCAGACTTGTAATTAGATTACTTTTGATCCGGTTAAAATTTAGTTTAAACTTGTTTTCCGCTGTGTAAACTTTGTTTCCTTGAATTGATTTTCTAGTTTTTGAAAAAGTTTGAAAATCTATTCAACCCCCCCTTCTAGATTTTCCCTAGAAGGTTGTTTCAAGGTTCTTTTTAATATACTCAATTCGTGGGACCAACGTTATTTATTTAACATTATTCTTTGTTCGATAAAATACGAGTTCAATAAGGATTTTCGATAATTTTTCTTTGAATAGCAATTAAGTCTTATATTTTATTCACCATAAATCAAACCTTATTTCAAATATTTCTTTAAAGTGCTAGGAGTGCTTCTGGCTCAGATGTCGTCCATCTACCTGAAAATCACATCTTTGAAAATACATATAGCTCATTAGTAGGAAATTCGTTTAATCATATAATAAACTTGGGGATTTTGGTTCGGGGTAATACACACCTCCTCAAACCATTTAGAGATTATTGTTTTATATGAGGCCTCACGAGAATGTGTTTGGTTAAAATCATTGGTAAAACACATTTGTAATTCGTGTGACATTCTAAAAAATAATATATCTCCTGCTGTTCTTTATGAGGATAATGCAGCTTGTATTGCACAGATGAGTAATGGATATGCTAAAGGAAACTTGACAAAAAACATTTCTCGAAATTCTTTTATCCGTATTAACTCCAGAAGAGTGGTGAAATTATCATACAAAAGGTGCGCTCTAGTGACAATCTGGCAGATTTGTTTACCAAATCATTTTCTACATCTACTTTTGAAAAATATGTCCATGTTATTGTCATATGTAGGCTTGGAAGGTTGTCATTTTCAGAGGGAGTAACAATTTATGAACAATCCTGAAGATTGGATCCCAAAGATCAATGATTGTACTCATTTTCTCCCTCTAAATTACTCTATTGAGGATTAATGAGATATGGATATCACGACGTAATGTCCAAGAGGGAGTATTGTGAATATATTATAATTATGGACATTACTTGTAGGAAAATATATTTAATGGGTCAAGATGTTTAATGGGCTTTTAGGGTTACATCTCAATTTCTCTTTTATTTATACATCCTTCACTATTGTATCGTTACACACAATAAGAAATATAATGAAAAACCTTCTGGCTTGGTTCGCCCCCAGACGTAGTCATTCTTGACGAACTGGGTAAACAAATTTGTGTTCTTCTCATTCTTAATTATTACAACACTAATTTGAGATACTTCAAAATTCAAGGCCTAAATTGAGACTTAATCTAAAAATTGAGCCCTTATATAAATTTTTTTTTTTTTGAATTGGTAATGTGTAAATAAGTTTTATCGTGAAATTGAATTATAATTAATACTTTTAATTATCAAAAGACCCAATTTATTGTTGGTGTGTCAGAGTTTTAATTTTTACTTCTGAATTAATAAACAAATTATGAACCTAATTAATTAAAGAAAAATGAATAATATTGTATAAATAATTAAATATTTACATTTAATTCCTCAAAAGTTGAATTTTTAAGAGTATTAATTATGAAGGGAGCACAGCCCACCGGGCTCCTCACTTAAGTGGGAGACTTGGGTTCGATTCCCTTCGGGAACGAATTGGAGTGGGAGATATAAGGAGACTTGGAGAATTTGGATTTGTAAGGAGACTTGGCGAACTAACTTCTAACCACTAACAACTAACATTTACCGATAAAAAAAAAAGAGTATTAATTATGTACTTAGTTAAACACAACATCCTAATGCAAACAATTTTTTAAAAAAAATTGTTAATCAGATTATAAGTTAGAAAAATTATGATAACCTCGAATGTTGGGATATATGAGAGAAATTCAAGATACACATTAAAAAAAAAATTGCTCTCGTAGACAAAAATTCTTTTTCTTTTGTAATTCAATACATTAATCTTTGGTGGGTAAAAGACAAAAGAAAGGAGGGTACACTTTTTACTTTTCCAATTTTTTAAGTTAAGGGATTTGCCATTTTTATTTGGGATGGCTGGATGGATTAATTAATAAGGAGTGTTGTCATTGGATTTTGGTAGGCCTTTATTTGTTGGGGGTGGCAAATTGTGTAATCGTGTCGTTTATCGTGTCGACATGATAACAACACGATACGATAAGGTAAAACACGAACACGATCCGATAAGGATACATATCGGCACGACACGAACACGAAAATTTTCGTGTCAACACGACACGACACGATAAGGACACGATAATATTAAAAATAAAAATATAATCTAAAATTTTAGACACGATAAGGACACGATAATATTTAAAATTTTAGATTTTAAAATGCTTAATTAAAAATTTTAAAATTTATATCATATTGTATTATTGTCATCGTATGCGTGTCATTAACATGTTACTATCATATACATATTAGTGATTCAATAACAGATTAACAGGTTGCTAATGGGTTAATGTGTAATATGTTAATTTTATCGTGCTTAACGGGTTGACACAACACAAACACGAACTGTTAGACAACCTGATAGATTCATATTTTTGGGAGAGTCTTCGGACTTAGTACCTGGTGAACACGAATCGGATCCCTGGAGCTACGACGAAGCACTCCAAGATAAAGATGCAGAATCTTAGGAAAAAGCAATGAAATTTGAATTAGAATCTATGGATTCTAATCAAGTCTGGGAACTAATAGAACCACCAAATGGTGTAAAAGCCATTGGCTGTAAGTGGATCTACAAAAGAAAAAGAGGATCAGACGGGAAAGTAGAAACTTTCAAAGCAAGGCTTGTAGCGAAGGGGTACACTAAAAAAGAAGGAATCGATTATGAGGAAACTTTTTCGCCGGTAGCCATGCTTAAGTCTATCTGGATTCTTTTGTCTATTGCTGCTCATATGAATTATGAGGTTTGGCAAATGGATGTCAAGACAGCTTTCCTTAACGGAAGTCTTGAAGAAAACATCTATATGAAGCAACCAGAAGGATTGATTGCAAAGGGCAAAGAGCATCTTGTGTGTAATCTTAATCGGTCCATTTATGGATTAGAACAAGCTTCGAGATCTTGGAACATGCGTTTTGATGAGGTAATCCAGTCTTATGGATTCTTTCAATGTCCGGATGAGTCATTTGTATACAAGAAGAGTGACGGAAACGTGGTGGTATTTCTTGTACAATACGTAGATGACATCTTGCTCATTGTTAACAATGTCAAGGTGTTGTCAGACGTAAAGGTATGGCTGTCCAAGCAGTTTGATATGAAGGACTTGGGAGAAGTTGGACATATTCTTGGGATCAAAGTAATAAGGGATCGCAAGAAAAGAATGTTATGCTTATCTCAAGCTTCATACATTGATACTATCTTGGCTCATTTTAGCATGCAAAACTCCAAGAAAGGTTTTCTACCTTTTCGACTGTCCTAAGACACCAAAGGAGATAGAGGAGATCAAGAAACCCTATTATAACAGATCAAGAAACTCTATTATAACAGATCAAGAAACCCTATTATAATAGATTTACAATAGTCATGCAATCCTAATAAATCAGATCTATGAATAACCGAATCAATTGCATAGAGTCAGAAAACACGGCTATGATACCAACTGTTGGAACCACTGATCGCCGACTCTATGAAATTATCAGATTTGGGATCGCAGTCACATAAACGCAGCGGATAGAATTGTACCTTTATTTACCGTAATAGGTGAAGACGAACCAGTTTTTAGGTCAGAACTGCGATCGAAGGGTGAGCATCGAACCTCACGGTCTTCTGCTGTATTCCTATCCCTTTCCCTTGGACGTCGAGTGGTCGACGAACCCTCTAAGGAATCAGAATCCGCCTCTCTCTGATCTCACATTTTTTTCACATGTCTGGAGGCTCTGATGTTAGGATTTATTTATAGGCTACTGTTAGACCAAGAAGAGTTTTGATGAGTTAAAAGGAACAATTCAGAAGAGTAGACAACGATTGTGCTGTATGAGAGTCATTGTTGATGGAGTACAGGTGGATTGGGTAGATGTGTTGTTTAGGAGATTGAAGGAGGAAAAGCTGAGGTTATTGTTTAACCCAACCAATGGAGACTGGACAGTCACCTCAACTGTGAGTCTTTTTAATAAAATCACAGTGTTGATGGAAGGGCTGAATAAAAGATTTGAAACGAGGGAGGGTTTAAAGAAATATTCAAAGCAGAAAGGGTTACTGACAAAAGATGAATGGATTGGAGGGTTGCCTGACTCGGATGATGAGTCTGATGATGCTCAGAGGCAAAGGGAGCAGCTGGCAGCCGCAGGAGTTCAGAGGCCAGCAGCAGTACCCCAACCTCCAGCAGCTGGGGTGGCCGAACCAGCTGCAGAAGCTCAACCAGCCGAGGATCCAGCTGTTGTAGAAGTAACAGCTGAGGAGGCAGCAACTTCTGTAAGATCTCCAACAAGAAGGAGGTCTAGGAGGAGGCTGGTCAGGGCTGCAGACAGGGTACCAGTAGCTGAGCCATCTACAAGTCAGCAGACAGATGAGGATGCCGATGAAGATAATCAATTTATTCTTCAGAGGAGGTCCTCTAGGACGTTTGAATCTTCTGGCAGCTCTGGTCGCCAGACGAAAGTCTCTACCCTCCTACCAGAAGAAGTACCGGTGCTGGAAATCGCAGCCGAGGTTGAACAGCTGGATGTTCCAGCCTCTCCAGCCAAGGAAGCTGTACTTTCACCCATCCAGGAGGAAGGTACTACTTCATCTCTCTCTCCCTCAAAATCCCCACCTGGCAATGAAGAGGTGTGCCCGGCTGGCACCTCCGAGCCTCTGAAACAGCCACAGTTGCTCCAAAACGTCCAAACCTCATCTGAAACCATTCCCACCACCACCCAAACTGAAATCATCCCCACTACAACCCAACCTGAAACTACTCTTCCTCCAACCATCTCTCCACAAATAGAACCACCCACTACATCCACCCCCACCCCATCTGAAACCCAACACTTCACTCCCCCAGAAATAGACGTCACCTCTTATTCTTTTCTAGAAGACATTCCGATGAGCTCCCCAATTCCTCAACCCCAAATTTCTGAACTTCCCCCCTCTACCTCTTCTTCTTCCGAATCCTCATCTGAGGATGAGGAAAGTGACTTAAGCCCTACATCAGCCATCACTTCCATAATTGCTCAAATGGAGAGAAAGATGAAGCAGGCTTTCGAGAAAAAGCTCCAGAAGAGGACAAAGAAGATGGTGAAAGCTGTCACAGAAGCAATGATCTCGAATATGCGAGAAGTAGAGGTAAATCTTACTGAAAAGGTTACATCTATAACTCAATCTGTTCTTGCTGAAAAGGTGACAACTATGGAGGAGGAAGTCAAAGGGTTGAAATCACAAGTCTCTGAATACAACTCAATTGTGGTGGACTCGTTGGCCTTGGACAAGTCAGACTTCAGGGTTAAATGCATTGAACTGGAGACGAAGCTAACTACCTTGGCTGATGAAGTCAAAAAGGGGGAAAAGGAGGTGAAGGAAAGAGAGTTGGCACTCACAGCTGTGTTAGATGAGACGAAAAGTGAAGTTGAGAAAAAGGCTAGCACAGCTGAGTTGGAGGCAGCCAGAGAGGAAGCTCGCATTAAATCAGATGAGCTGGCTGCACTTCAGCTGAGGGTAAGCCAACTCGAGGAAGCGATGAAGGAAGATGAGGAGAGGAGGAAGAAAGAAGAAGACGAAAGGACTGCTCAGCTGCTGACAAAGCTAAAAGAATCTGAGACAAAAGCAGCTGAGGTGAAAGGGAAGGGGAAAGGAAAGTTGATTGCAGAATCTGCTCCAGTCAAAGTCTTGACTCCTAAGCTCACTATCTCTGAGAAAAGGAAGAGGGAGCCTGATTACTCTAACCTGCCTGAGGAACAGATCAGCAGGATCATGAGAGAACAGGCTTTCTATGGAGAAAGAGAAAGGAAGAAGCTGAAGAAGAAGAGCAAAGGACTAGAGATGAGGTGGAGCAGAGATGTCAGAAAATGGGAGATGAAGGAGGCGGATGAATCTGAATTTAGGCCATATCACTATACACTCAATCCACCAAAGGTCGTAGCTGGCAGACTCCTCAAAGAGTATAAAGAAAAGAATTTGGAAGCCAGATGGATGTATCATTGGTACATCCTGAAGGGATCTGATTCAGCAGAGCCAAATGAAGACCTAAAGTGGCATGAGTGGATAGAAAAGGAGGACAAGGATTTCTATCAGAGGCTGCTGGTAGAAGTTGATAAATTCTTTAATGCTGATCTGTGTGCTCCAGCTATGAGAAAGGAAGACCCAAGACCAATCCAGACGGCTCAGTTGACATGAACTGGATCAAAGGCATCATTGCCAAAGCCGAGGTTGAGTCCGGGTTGAAAGACGAGGAGGAGCTGAAAAAGCTAAGGAAGAGAGTCTTTACCTGGTTGGATATTCCTGAATCCAATCAGTGGGGAATCTGATAAAGGATCTTTTCTCTTTTCCTTATCTTTTTATCTTTTGATCATTGTAAATGTGTAAATATATGAATGAATATATTTGATCGTTTGTGACTTATTTGCCTTAGTTCTTAAAGTTTTTTTTCTTACATAAAGAAAAACTTAAATTTTGTTTAAATAAAAGTCATCTGAGAATTTTATCTCTCAGAATTGGATTTTTTTAAGTTTTTTTTCTAAGTCTCAAAACTCAATTTTTTTAAAATACTTCTAAAAGAGTCTAAAAGACTTAAATTTTTTTCTTTCTTTAATTGTGAAATGAATCTGTTGTGTTGAAAAATGTGCTCTAATATACTTATTTTATAATCTTGATTAACTATAAACTAACTTCAGCTGTGAGTGTGTCTCTTTCTTGTAGGTTTTAACTTCATCAAAAAGGGAGAAATTGTTAGACCAAGAAGAGTTTTGATGAGTTAAAAGGAACATTTCAGAAGAGTAGACAACGTTGATAAACAGCTTAAGACCAAAAGTTGATGCTAAGCTGATCAGACTAGGTCGAGATCTGATTAAGTTAGCTGGAGATCAGAGTTTACAGGTCATCTGGAGACAAGCTCAAATCTAACCATCTGCAGGAGACGATCATGAAGAGCTCAGACAAGGTCAAGACAAGCTGAGTAGAATAAGAAAGGCAAGTCTTCACCAAGTCAGCTGCAGACGAGTAGGAAGAATCAGCTGAGGTCAAGAGTAGTTTTCAAGAATAGGTTTGTTAAGCAGTTTCTAGTTTGTTAGAACTGACTAACAAACTAACTGTCTTTTCAGACTTATAAATAGGTCTAAGTTTTATTTTTCTAGGGACTTATGCAAATTTGATTTTTCACACTACTCACTATTGATTTTACAAAGTATTTGTCAAGGAAGTTTTCAAATATTTTCTAAGTGTTTATAGAACACTTCATTTTTCACATCTTCAAAAACACATCTTATTTCTAGAGTTAGATTTCAGAGAGTTGATTAGATTGATTGAAGAGTTGAAGATCGAGTTGTAATTTGTAAAGATTGTACAGTAAGTAAGTAAGCAGCTAGTGAAGACCCTTCTTCAAAGTTTGGAGAAGGAGGTGGATGTAGGATTGTTAAAATCCGAACCACTATAAATCCTAGTGTTATTTCTTGCTTTCTTTAATTTCTATTCAAATTACAATATTGTTAATTCAAGATTAAAGTTCAGAATCTTAACTAAAATCTGAATATCAGCCTTGCTTTTGATCTTGTTAAAAGTTGAGTTCTCAATTATATTCCGCTGTGTTTAATCTGATATGTTGAATTGATTTTGAGAGATTCGAAAAATCTACAAAATCTATTCAAACCCCCCCCCCCTTTCTAGATTTTGTTCTAGAAAGCTAACTCAAGGTTTTATTCAACTCAACATTCCGGGACCAACAGCTACAATAGGGACCCTAAGGAGGAATTAGGGTTGGGCCTCTTGATGGGCCTAAATATCCTGTGTTCAGTCCGAACACTTTACTTAATCTCATCAATTATAACTCAGTCCACTAAAGAGTTATAATTGAATTACCGTCCTAATTCCATATTATAATATGGGCTCCTTTATTATGTGTATGTTTATTTCCCCGTGTTTAAGATATCGAATGTCCATAAATTAATTAAATTACTGACAACTTAATTAATTTATATCTAATTCCAAGAGTAGTACCACTCATCCACCTGCAGGGTTTACATAATAATCATTATGAGCTCCTCAAGGGGACATCATCATCCTAAATAATTAGGACACGGATTCCTTCTATAATCAACAACACACCATATAAACAATGCTATCTCCCAATTCACCGAGCCTATTGATTTAATAAATCTCACTCATTGGCAAATCAAAGAAACATACACTGAGTACACGTGCCCGTTATTATATAGGGATTAAGAACAACAGAGGTCTTGTTCTTTTATATAGTCAGTACAAATTGAACAACCTCATATGGTCCTGCTCAATACATAAAAAATGTACTAGTGTAACTTTATAGTCAAGATAGACTAATACCAAATTACACTACAACCGTTCCAATGGTTTGTCCAAATCCATCTTGGTTGTGAGCTATCATATATAATCTATAAGGAATTGATAGCATGATCTTCTGTGTGACACCACACACCATGTTATCTACAGTATAGATTAATCTGGATAAAATAATGATATATATAACAATCATAAACAATAAGTATTTTGATCATAATGAATCTCATATTAAAAGGATGTTCATACTAAAAAAAATGTTCATACAAAAGCTAGGCTTATAGTATACATCCTAACACGAACACGACTCTAAATTTTCGTGTCCTTATCAGGTCGACACGATAAGGACACGAACACGATAAGCCCAAACACTAACCCGCAATTTTCTTGTCATTTTCGTGTCGTGTTATCGTATCGTGTCTGAAATTGCCACCTCTATTTATTTGTACATGCATTTATTTTTAAAAGGGGAGTATTATACATGTCTCTGTTTTGTTTTTTATCGGGCAAAGAGTGACTTGAACCCATTACCTTTGAACTCTAACCACTTGAACTATACCACTTCGTCGAGTAATATACATGTCTGTTCACTAAAAAAATTATTTTTTACCAATGAATTTTAACAAAGGAACAAAATTCGTTGATAAATAACAACAGAATTGCGACATAATCTACCATATCTAGATCACATTACCAACATATTGCTAACATATTACCAATTAATTTTTCCAATAAAAAAAAAATTGTCACTAATCGCTGGTGTGAGACCTTTCAAATATTATTTATCTATCATAGCAATAATTTTTTTACTGAATTTGATTAAATCTTTTACCAACAATAATTTTTCGTCACTAAATAAATTCTTTGTTAACACCTGAATTTACTAACTGTTGGAAAATCATTGGTTAGGATTCACTAACCTATAACGCAGCGGAATGATCGAGCCGGTTGAATTCTATGTACACTGTGATCCTCCGAGTCAGAAACACAACCACGTATATTATTCGGATTGCTTTCATAAATTCACAATTTAAATGCCTTTGATTTGAGTATTCATGTGATCATGATATTTTGGTGAAGAATATCTTACGTACGTATTCTCATCATCCTTTTCATGCAGGAGAAAAGTCTATCTTTATATCTCAAGTGATGGAAGTTAAATAACTTCCTTCTCACTTATCCACTTCATGGGTGGATTAATAAAAATAAATAAATTTAATTATTTATTTACTTTCATCTCCCACTCACACATGAAGTTTGAGCCTTATACTCATCTACTTCACCTTTTTATATCATCACATAATACATTTTTCATACGGGCAAATAAATCGTGTGACCCTCGAGAATATGAGTTTTTGTGCTATACACTTGTTAAGGATATATAGCAACTCAACCAGTTTTATATGTAGAATTCAAAACTCGTTATACCCCAGAACTCTTTCAATTAACACAAGTTGACATATCTCTTTCAATCCCTTGAAATTATTAGAGCATATTCAACTTTTCATCAAATCTATGTATTCATAATCAAGTTCTCAACTCGATTGACCGGTCAATGAATCACAATAGATTGTGTTAATAAAGACATCCTTCCTTTCACACAAAATATCTACAGACTCCCACTATAGCTGTTTTCCTAGACATGTACCGCATTGCTGAATTATCTTAGCTATTGGTAACATGCTAAAGTAGCATCACTAAAGTGAAGACTTAGAAATATAGTAGAAAGTCTTAAGGGTACTTTAAGAGGTCCTTTTAAACCTCAAGGCCTCATACAATGAGAAAATAGGGATATCTTTCTCATTTCCTTATGGTCAACTTAGCACATGTGGTATGAAACACATGTTACGATGTCTTGAACTTCCATAATGGAAGTGTGTGTCTTTTGAGTCATTTTCTCTCTCATCTAACATCGTATAAATCATAGTTCAAGTGTATCCTGGACACTTAACTTGGATTTCCTCCCACTATAGTCTAGGGAATCCATTGATTTAGCTTATGAACAAGTCAAATAGATTTGTGGTAAAATCTATTGCGATTATTTCCAAATAATCTCATCTCTACACATACTCTGATGTCAGAGGTGATTGCTCGTATGAGTGAGCCAATCTATACTTGTCGACACACTATTATGTGAACCATCACATAAATTACAATACATAAATTTCTAGCAACATTAATATATACTCATACCATGTCCAAATTCATTTAAACTTTAATCTTAGATGTCCAAGACATCTATATGAACAAGTTTGACAAGAGGATTTGCTAACATTTATAAGTAAAATGTATTTTAAGAATCACTCTTCCAATCTTTGTAATATCTCTACAAAGAACCTTTTTAGAGTATTTGGTTTTCTTGATACTTGGAATATCTAGTGTAAGCTTTAGTTGCTTTGACAATCACTAAATAGTAGCAACTCCCGCTAAAGCATTTTATTCCACAACGAATTGTAGCAACATCTCTCACCAGGATATTTGATTCTATAATGAGTGGCAACAACTCCCACTGGAGTGTTTATTTCCACAATAAATCGCTACATATCCTATTAGAGTGTTTGTTTCCATGATAATCTCTACAGCTCCCACTGGAGTGTTTGATTACTTGGTAAATCATTACAGCTCCCACTGGAGTCTTTGATTCCACAATGAATCACTATAGCTCCCACTGGAGTGTTTGACTCCAAAATGAATCGCTACAACTTCAATTAAAATGCTTACTATTCCCAAAAGTTTCAAGAAAATCTCTTAACCAAACTACCTCTTGTACTGCAGATGCACTTGCCACAAGTTTGACTTCTATAGTGGACAGTGCTATACAGATCTGTCTCATACTATGTCTTTAGATTGCTTCAATTTTCAAGCAAGATGACATAACTGGAATTTGATTTACGTTAATCTAAATCACTATTCCAGATTGTATCTGTATAGTTTAAACATTTAAATTTTAAATTATCTCCTTGAGATAATAATCTGCAATACCACTCAGATATCTCAAAAAAACAAACATTTTCTTTTAGTGTTTTTCTCAGATTAATTAATATCTACTAACCAAAACTAATAGCTCAACTATTGTCTCAATGTGTGCACAACTTAGCATACATTAGACTCTCAATTGCATTTGTATATGATATTATTGACATCCCATCTTTGAGTTTCAAGACACTCATCACAGTACAATGACTCGTCTTTCACAACATGAGTATCAATAGGTTTTCATACACCTATTTTAAATTGTTTAAGAAGTCTCTTTTCGTAAGCCTCTTAAGACAACCTCAAGTAACTTCTTCGAACAATCTTTATGAATTTTTCCATAAAAAAACATACTCACGGTTGTCATTCCAGCTAATAATATAACAATAAAATAGTATTAGAATTACAAAACTATCTTGGACCGTTTAACTAAGCACAATGATCTTTGTCTTTCACAACAAAGTTATATGAGATAATCATTTAAATGAAATCTCAAGTTACACTGTCTTGAGGATTATTTAAGTTCGCAAATCGACTTTTCAATTTACAAACATTATCCTCTTAGAAGATTGAATCCTAGATGTTACATGTAGATTTCTTCTTCCCATTTCCCATTGGAAAAACTAGTTTTTAACGTCCAATTTGATGTAATTCTAAATCCAAACTTGATATATTAGCTAGAATCAGTTGAGGTAAAAATTACAACAGATGGAAAAAAGGGTGATACACTCCTTTTAGAGTATAAATTTTCCATCGCGTAAACTTTATTACCTCACTATAGAGTCATCAGTCTCAATTTAATTTTGAGAATTTCATTAATTCTCAATTACTAAGTGTCTTGACGAAAAAGTCTACAAGTTTCCAAACTTCGTTTGACCTCAACAACTCAAGTTTGTCTTACATTGCTTTCTTTCACTAGCCTTTTGTCACCTGAGATGGAACCTTTCGAACGTTTGTAGGTTCTTCCCCATTCACTAAAGGCTTATCATATTTTTACGGATATCATAATGCCATTCAAGCATATATTCTCTAGACAATTACTCTCATCAAGATCCATCTGATCTTAAAAGGGTAAAATATCTATCAAAGAACATTTTATCAGTAAATCACTCCCACTTGGATCTGATAGAGAGTGATTACTACAATCCCAAAAAAAATATGATTTAGATTTTATGTGATTCTATCTCAAGTATACTTCAACCTATTTGATCAACGATTAACACATATCCCTTAGATTTAACAACATACCTAATGAAGGTACAATTAATCACATGGACCCAACTTTCACACTGACTCAAAGAATCATGTATGTGAGCTGCTGATCCTTATATCTAAGGATACTGATTAGGTATTTCACCTATCTGGTAGATCAAAAATGTGATTGAAGTAATCAATTATGAATAGTCATTACAAAACAACCATCAACAACTAATAACTACCCATCTCTCCTAAAAAAAGATGGTAAAATTAGCTTATGTTTACATGGATCTCCTCACATCCAACAATGTTCAAATCTCTAGTTTAGTACCACCATTATGTAATGGTGTACAATATTTTAATAATTGTTGGATTTTGTCTTTCTCATTACACAGTCCATTGAACTGTTTGGATCTCATACGCGCTCTAAAGGTTCTTAAGACCTTTTAAAGTCATGTCTTTTAATTCACAGACAATGTTAGGAAACATCTAAAACCATCATAAGTCTTAGACATGTGTGAAATTAAACAGACACCCTTTAAAGCATGAGAAATCCATTAACGTAATTATTGAAAAACAGTAAGTTCTTTGTTTGACATTCATAGAATCACATTTATCAAAAACAAAATAATTGCAATGAAGAGTCAACTTAACAGTTTTATTAATGGTTTTCAAGTCACTTATTAGCAAGATTATGTTCACATTTGATAACTCGACTTTTAAAAAATTGAACTTCAAAGTTCTTCTTTCACAAGTCAGTTCATCTAATCTTTGAATAACATGACTTAAAACTAGTATGCCAGATGTCATTATTCACACAAGCATTACTAGTAGAACATACTTATAATAAATATGAACTAACTTCATAAAAATTAATAGTAGTTCTTATACAATCCAAAACCACATAAAACATTTTAAAGGAAGTCAAATACCATAATACACATTGTAAATACTAATTTCAACCATGTTATATATGAAAACAGTAAATCATATTCCAATTATAGAAGAATAAATACAGAGGTGAGATCTCAAGCAATCTCTAGAGTAAACAATAGACTATACACTATGAAACATTGACCATTGTCAATTTCAAGTTACAAGTCCCTAGACTTCAACTCGAGCTTAGTTCTCCGCATAGTGCATCTTGTCCCCATGTTCATCTGTCTTTAGTCAACGATCTTGTAATCAATGAGTCTATAATCCACAAAGATAAGACTCATTTAAGAATACATTTAAAAAAAAATTATGCTCAAAACAAAAATTGGAAAGAACTACCTAGTCCTTTTTTTGGACTCAGGACATTCATGAGTAAAATGTCCACACTTGTTACATCTGAAGCATGTCATTTCACTCTTATCCATTTTCAGTCTAGCATATTTCCTCTTTTTATTCTTCCTATCATCAGAATTGACTCCAAGATTCACCACATTGTATCCAATTTGAGGTTGTTCGCCTTTTTCACTTTCATTCCAGTTTCGTTTTCGTTTTGAGCTTTAAGCTTTTATAGAACTGGATTCAACAATGGGTACTCTTGATGAAGACTCAGCAACTCCTAGTCCATCATCTTTTATCTCAACAACACCAGTCATATGAGTGGAAACCTTAACACTTTCGTCAAGAGTCAAGTCGACCGTTAAGTGCTCCCACTTGCCAGGAAGTGACTGGATAAGATCCCGAGATTGATGTACTTCGGAAAGTGAAGTGCTACCATACTTTCCTTTCAGATATTCCCAGATATCACAGGCGGTAAGACAATGTGCATACTCAGAGATCATGTCTTCAACGACTGAACTCATCAATATGTCACAAGCTATGATGTTTTTCATCTTCCAACTGTCATGAGCCTTTTCAATGCGAGTTTTCAACTTAATCCTGAGATCCACATTAACATGATTGATAGTATCTAACACATCATGTTCTCTAAGAACATTCAGAATGTCATGACGCCATGTGTCATAATTATTGCCATTGAGTTTTTCTATTTGGTTTAACTCCGCGATAATAGTTTTCGCTTCATTGTCTGGTTTTAATAGAATTGATTCAAGAATTAATATTCATTTATGTATCAATTTGTTCTATGTTAAGCTAACTGACATCTGAATAATTCGATACAAAATTCAATATCGAAAAATGACTTAAAGCCATTAATCATCAATCTCATGAAGTGTCCTCCTTAAACAGATTCAGTTCCAAAACATGAACATAAAACAAGTTCTAGCATCATGATTAAAGTAAATAGCTAAAACTCCCACTCAACAACATGAAACAGCATGCTTAAAAACATTCAATCAATATTAATGCAATAAAGCACAATCATGTCATAAAAATGCAACAAAAATAGTTACGGTAATCTCAGAAGACTATCAAGTCTTAAATACCAACTATTAAGGTCATTCAAAAAACGATCTTGTTTCAACAACGCTCTTAGGTAAACTCCTTAAAATTTTGGATAATCTATGATGTAATGTATACGCTCACGGAGTACTTCATTAGTACTTATTAAGAGAAATTATGATAAAAGGATCTACATGGTGATTCTTCATCCGAACATTATTCTGACTTTTCAAGTTAAAACCATCGGATCGTCGAATCATTTATTTGTGTTAACATGTTGCTCATTCAACTTGTCTACTGTATATCCAATACCCTATTATCACTTATTTCTTTCATAGTATCAAAATATTCATAAGATTCCAATTCTAATAAATTTTGTTTATTTTATTAAAAAACTCCAAAAAACTACTTAAAGTTTTCTTGGAAGTGCCTCAGCTCAAATCTCAACTCTTATTAAGTTTTGAGCTCTAAAATTGGAATTAACTTATGATATACCAAAAAGAGCTATACATCTTCATCATAGAACTTTAATGTTCCAAAACAATCGTGTGATAATTTTTCATCATGTAATTCTTAAAAAATGCATAGCACCAACTTCATTGTTCGAATTTCAAGAACCATAATTGTTCTTCTACTCTTCGAGTCATACCCATAAAATGAGCAACCATTAAACTTAATTAATACTTAAACCTTTTTTAACACATGAATTTCAAGCTCACTATTACACCAAGAAAAAAATTATTGTCAAGTGTAATAGGCTAATTCACAAGTGAAATAAGTTCAATTATGGTTCTCATCTCAATGGATAAATAAGTATTCAAACATTAATAGTTCAAATACCTCATATTTATGCATAATAAGAATCTACACTGAAAAATATGAACATAGGAATTTACGGCACCAAAATCGGAGTTAAAACGAGCTCAAACGAGCTGAAACAAGTTTTCATGCGCGCGTAGGGCCGAAAACAGCTTCCAGGTGGCCGGAAACCACCCAGATCCGCCGGAAAACCGCCAAAAATCAGGAAAACCGCTTCCACACACCGGCGCGTATTCTTCACATGCGACCGCCGTCCACCGGCGCGTGGGCATCACGCGCCACCACCGTCGCCGTTGTCCACCGGCGCGTGATCGTCACGCGCCACCACCAGCGCCGTCGTCCACCGGCGCGTGAGAGTCACGCGCCTCCGCAGTCTCCGTCGTCCACCGGTGCGTGAGGGTCATGCGCCACCGCCATCCGCCGTCATTCCCGGCGCGTGAGGGTTACGCGCCACCACCGTCCGCCGTGCTCCGCCGCTGACGTGGCTCGCCGGTTCGGTCCGGTTCTTGTCGTTTGGATCGGTTCGGTGCGGTTTGGACCCGGTTTGACCGAGCCAAACTGCCATTGACTTGGTCCTTATCCATATATTTTCGAAAATGCAAAATGGTCCTCAAAGATTGTCTAATTCTCATAAAACGGCCCAAAATTTTCCTGAATCTTTTCAGATTCACCCCAAATTCGTCAAATTTTCAAAAATTCATAACTCAGTCAATACTTGACCAAAATTAACAAACTTTATATCCACGGAATCCTCATTCAACGTACTACAATTTAGTAACAAGAACTCATCACGATTCATGATATATTGTTCGTAATTTCTAGTCAAAATTTCTGTGATTTTACAAAGACCGATTTTTATCACACAAACGGTAAAGCCAAAAATTACGAAATTTTGCAGATTGAATCTACACTATACAAGGCATGTACAGTAAAATTTTCAGCCTCTAAATCTACCGTTTCATAAAATCAAAATTTTGAGAAAATACAGATGCACATGAATTCCGTACAATCACATGCATAACATATACAGAAAAAATCATACGTATGTATCTAACATATGAACATGCATAGAGAATCATAAATCACATACGAGAATCCAACACATTGGCTCTGATACCAATGTTGGATATCCATCGCGTGGTTAGGATTCACTAACCTATAACGCAGCGGAATGATCGAGCCGGTTGAATTCTACGTACACTGTGATCCTCCGAGTCAGAAACACAACCACGTATATTATTCGGATTGCTTTCATAAATTCACAATTTAAATGCCTTTGATTTGAGTATTCATGTGATCATGATATTTTGGTGAAGAATATCTTACGTACCTATTCTCATCATCCTTTTCATGCAGGAGAAAAGTCTATCTTTATATCTCAAGTGATGGAAGTTAAATAACTTCCTTCTCACTTATCCACTTCATGGGTGGATTAATAAAAATAAATAAATTTAATTATTTATTTACTTTCACTAACAAAATCATATTGTCTTTTAAAATTACAAATTTAAAATTGTAGAACACATTCATAGCACAATGGACATGTCTCCGATGAGCACTAAATCACAGAACCTTAACCCAACTCATTGTTTTCTCCGCTTGTGTGTTTGTTGTTGCTCTGTTTTTGAAGTAAAATGATCACAATACTATAAAAAAATAGTCAAAACTTATATACCCATTACCTTTTTTACTCATCTTTTTAATAAACTATTTTCTACCCATTTTGGCTATTTTGTGACTCGTTAACCTTTACTAACCCAATGCCCATCCCTCCCCCTAGTTCTCCTCCTCTAAGTTCTCATCCCCTCGTCTATTCCCATCCTACCTAAATAAAAGAAACTCAACCAAATAAACCCTTCTACCTAAATAAATTAAACACAACCAAATAGACCCACCCCCCAAAACCAAATAAAGCCTCAACGTCTCTTCTTCTTCTTCACTCATCCACGTTTTCTTTTTTTTTTGGTGTGTTATTTCTTTTTTTTTTGGTGTGTTATTAAGATAATTAGTTTCATTTTCTTCTCATTCAACAAGACATTTTATTTTCACTCTCAAAGCTCTCATTAAGGTATGTTTCTCTATTAAATTATGAATGTTGATTTATATTTATTTAGGGCTTTCAAATTTAATAAATTATGATTGTTGATTTTCATTATACTTTGATTTTCATTATTGGGGAGAAGTCATTGTTGGTAAAAGATAATAACGAAATGAGATTGAACAATATATGAGTATTTATAAATATTCAAATGATATACTCCCTCTGTCCCAGCAGAATTTGCACACTTGATTTTTCAACGGTTTATGTGTGAGAATTATTTCATAGTAATATGTGTTCAAAAATTGTTTTATATTAAAATTGTTTTAATATGTGTGAGAATGATTTTATATGAATGAAAAATCAAGTGTGAAATATTACTATGATACTCCCTCTAGTAATATGTGTTTTATATGGGCAGAATTGTTTTTGTGCTAAGCATACCATTCATATAAAATAATTTTTGAACACATATTACTATGAAATAATTCTCACACAAAAACCGTTAAAAAATAAACTGTGCAAATTCTGCTGGGACAGAGGGAGTATAAGTTTGTTTTGAATGATATTTATAGAGAGGTCATAATTTTTTTTTTTTTGACAAAGAGAAGTCATTGTTGGTGTTCATGAGTGTCTCAGTATATATTTTTACATTGTCTTGTTATTAGAATTGGTGTATCAGCTTCCAATAGCCTATAAAATATAAGTTAACTATTTGTCAACCCTTTGTCAAGCTTTAGTCAACCATTACAGGCTTTGTCAACCAGTTACATGTCTAAACAAATATTTGTCAACCCATTGTCAACCATTTATCAATTATTTGACAACCCTTTGTCAATCAATTACAGGCTTGAACAACCCTTTGTCAACCTTTTGTATAGTGCAATTATTTTTCTGCGTTGCTTCAAATTTAAAAATATTGTATATCTGTTTGTGAACTTTTTTGTTAGTTCAATTATTGTTACGAACTCATTTGTCATTCTTGCTTAATTGCAGATGAGTTAAAGAAGATATTTGACCGTACATTTTAACGGAGAATGGAATGTAACTTCTTACATAAGTGGTGATACTCGGGCCATCCACATTCGTAATTAATTTATCAACTTATCAACCCTTACTGGAATTGTACATGATATTTTAGATAAAGGTATGGCTGAGTATGTTGTTCAAATTTTTTATCTTGCTCATTTGTATGGTAAGTTGGTGTTAGATCAAGAAAGTTTTGATAAGTTAAAAGGAGCGGTTCAGATGATCAGACGACCCTGAAGAACAGCTGAGATCAAGTCCTTATACTAAGCTGATCAAACTAGGTCGAGGACGGATCAAGTCAGCTGAAGACTGAATAGTTGCAAGTCATCTGGAGACCAGCTCAAGTCTAGTCATCTGCAGGAGACGATAATGAAGAGCTCAGACGAGATCAAGAGAAGCTGAGTAGAATAAGAAAGGTCAGTCTTCACCAAGCCAGCTGCAGATGAGTAGAGCAAAATCAGCTGATGTTTAGAGCAGTTTTCAAGAATAAGTTTGTTGAGCAGTTTCTAGTTTGTTAAAACTAATTAACAAATTAACTCTCTTTTCAGACTTATAAATAGGTCTAGGCACTTCATTAATAGATACGAGTTATCAATTCAGCAATATATTCTCACAATTCACAAGTTTTCGAAAAAGCACAAAATTATTTTCAAGAATTTCTTCATAGATCTTTCTAAGTGTTTATAGAACACTCTTTTTACATATCTTCAAATACACTTTTATCACTATAGAGTTAGATTTCCCATAATAGTTTAGTAGTTTGAAGATATGAAGATCTTTGTATGTTGTAAGTTGTACGATCTGAAAGTGAGTAAGTAAGCTAGTGGAAGAGACCCTTCTTCAAAGTTTGAAGAAAGAGAGTGGATGTAGGATTTTTATAATCCGAACCAATATAAATCAGTTGTTCTTTATTGATTTCATTTACTTACATCTATTTCCAGTTTATAAATCAAAGAATAATTTAAGAATTGTAGTTAGACTAAATATCAGTGTGCTTTTGATCTAAATCAAGTTTAGTTTTCAATTGAATTCCACTGTGTTACTTTGATGTTTTGAATATATTTTGAAAGATTTGTAAAAATCGATAAAATCTATTCAACCCCCCCCCCCTTCTAGATTTTATCCTAGAAGGCTAACTCAAGTTTTCTTTAATCAACTCAACTAATCGGGACCAACAAGTGGTATCAGAGCAGTGTTAAGCTGTTCTGATATTGATTTTAGGTCTTAACCAAGATTCTGAAATTTATTCTTGATTTTCTTCATCTTCATTATTCTTACTAACTGTGCTACTAACAAGATTGTGGAGTGTTTTGTTTTCCTATCTCATCATGTCTTCAGGCAAGAACAAGAAATCTAGGAGTCTACCTGAATTTTCAATTGAAGAATATGACTATTGGAAATTCAGGATGGAAAATCATCTTGATTGGAGTGTATAGGGTAAGAGTTATTAAGACCAATCAACAAAAATATCGAACCCAAGGGAAAAAGTATGCACATGAGGCCCTAGAAATACAAGTTATTAGTGACTAAAGTTGCAACAATGGTTTGGAACAAAAACAACAAAAACACTAGCAAAAATACAAACAACAAGGAGCAAGCAAATGATCGAACACTTCAAATGCGATAACAACAACAACAATAAATGGTGGGATAGGAGTGCTAGGATTAACATCCATCAATGAATCATCAATCAACAAGCTACAATTGAATCAAATTTCAAACCAACTAAGATAGAAAGCATAAACCATCATGAAATTAATCACTCCATTAAAATCACAATGCCTAATGTGAGTATCCTTAGTCTTTCCCATCTCTCAATGTAGAAATCCCCGATTCATACAATCATGCAAAATTGAAACTCGATCAACACCTAATCACATTAGCTCAACTCTCGCTTATTGCTAGGGTGATTAACCATTAATCTAAAGAGACAATTTTACACAAAGCACAATTAAGAATCACAATTAGGAAACAAACTAATGTGAGTATCCTTAGTGCAACTAATCTCTCGATTCCGAAGCACCCAATCCACACATTCATACACAATTATCACCCGATTAATACCGGATCACGTTAGCGCAACTCTCGTCTATAGCTAGGGTGATCAAACACTAATCTAAAGAGATAATTATGCATGAAGTACAAATGAGAATCACAATTAGTAAGCAATCTACTCAATTGATCTCCAATCATCAACAATTATAGCTTCATCAATCAATTCATCATCAACTTCAATTAACCCAAACACAAAAGAGTTAGCCCATGGTACCACAAATAATACACATGGGGAGAAGATAGAATTGATGAAACACTAAGCAAATCACAACAATTAAGAAATTAAAGAGACAAAAGAGGAAAAACATCACCAAATGATCTTCAATCAACAAAAAGAGGAATGCTTGAGTCTTCAACACCAATCTCCAAATGAATTACAAGCTTGAATTGAAAGAATTACAAGAATCAAAGACTAATCTATGGCTAATATATTAACAATCAATTGAAATCTAAATCTAAATCTAACTTCTAATCTAACCTAAGAAAGGAATTGGCTTGGGGCCTGAGAAATCGCCCAAAAACCGCTACTAACTGCTACTATGAACTCTCTTTCTGAATTGCTCTGCTCAGCTCTTTAAATACCGATTTTTAACAAAACCACCCCCTCGAGTCGAGGGTCAGGCCTCGACTCGAGGTCCCTGCAAAATACCTCGTCCTCGACTCGAGGGTCATGCCTCGACTCGAGGTGCCTGCCATTTTCCATTTTTGATCCTTTTCTGCATAGCCCTCGACTCGAGGCTCTTGCTCCTCGACCAGAGCTCGAGTCCAGGGCACTTTTCTCGCACGGGGCTTCGGCCCCGACCCCCGTTTTCGTCCCGTATGATATTCTCTTCATTCTAAGCCTAATGGTACTCTCGGTTTGGCAAAAATCCACCGAATTACCTGCAAAATGGACGAAAAACATCAAAAACTCACAAATAATACTTTTTAGGCAAAAGAGTGATACTTTTCACATTTAGGCACAAAAATCACACTTTAACTCACTTTTTGCACTAAAATTGGCCCTAAAAACATGTATCAATTCACTCCAATCATACCCCCAAACTTGAATTGTTGCTCGTCCTCGAGCAACGTAGAAACTAAGAACAAAGGAGTGATGTTGGATCAAGAGGTTTTGATGAGTTAAAGAGCAGATCAGACTGATCAGCCAACCTGAAGAACAGCTGAGGATATAAGCTGATCAGACGGGGTCATGCATCAACCTAGTCAGCTGAGGTCTGATATCATGCTAGTCATCTGAAGACGAGCTTGAACCTAGTCATCTGCAGGAGACAAACATGAAGAGCTCAGACAAGGTCAAGATAAGCCGAGTAGAATAAGAAAGGCGAGTTTTCACCAAGTCAGCTGCAGATGAGTATGAAGAATCAGAGGTCTAGAGCAGTTTACAAGTTTAAGTTTGTTAAGCAGTTTCAAGTTTGTTAGAACTAACTAACAAACTAACTGTCTTTCCAGTCTTATAAATAGGTCTAGATTTTTCATTTTTAATAGATAGAACACTTATGCATATTTGATTTTACATTATTCACTACTCAGATTTGAATCACAATCTTTTCACAAGTATTTCTAGAGAGTTTTCAAAAAGTTCTAAGTGTTTTTAGAACACTTTTCTTGTAATCTTCAAAATCCAATACACACTGTAATAGTTAGATTTCTAGAAGAAGGGTTTAGGAGATTGAAGATTTGAAGATCTGTACAAGTTGTAAGTTGTAAGCTGGAAGTAAGAAAGTAAGCGGTAAGCAGAGTTCCTTCTTCAGATTGAAGAAGGAGAGTGGATGTAGGATTATTAAAATCCGAACCACTATAAATCCTGGTGTTATTTCTTGCTTTCTTTAGTTTCTGTTTGATTTACAATTGTGTTAATTCAAGATTAAAATTCAGAATCTTAACTAAAATCTGAATATCAACCTTGCTTTTGATCTTGTAAAAAGTTGAGAATTCAATTATATTCCGCTGTGTTTAATAATCGATATTTTGAATTGATTTTGAAAGATTTAAAAATCTACAAAATCTATTCAAACCCCCCCTTTCTAGATTTTGTTCTAGGAAGCTAACTCAAGGTTTTTAATCAACTCAACTTTCCGGGACCAACAAGTGGTATCAGAGCAGTGTTAAGCTGTTCTGATATTGATTTTAGGTCTTGAATAAGATTCTGGATTTATCTTGATTTTCTTCATTTTCTTTCATTACTAACAGAGCTACTAATAAGCTTTTGTGGAGTATTTTCTTGATTTATCATGTCATCAGGGAAAAGTAAAAAGTCTAGGAATCTTCCTGAATTTTCCATTGAAGATTATGATTATAGGAAATTTAGGATGGAAAATCATCTGAAGGCCATTAATGATAGAATGGAAGAGGTCCTTGAGGAAGGTCCTATAAAGTTTTATCATGGAGGCACCAGCACTGGAGTAGAAACAGCTGAATCAAGAACTAGACAAGAAAAAAAGAGTTCTGAATTGACTAATGATGAAAGGAAGGTCCACAATCTTGACCAAGTAGCTAGAACAGAAATCATTGAGACTCTGAGTAAAGACTGGATAGAGAAGGTTAAGAGATGCAAAACAGCCAAAGAGATGTGGCAAACTTTAGCCAATGTTTGTGAAGGATCTGATCAAGTTAAGGAAAACAAGCTACAGTCAGTATTGCATACATTTGAAACATTCAAGATTAAAGAAAATGAGTCTGTGGATCAGTTTGATGTTAGGTTGACCAATCTTCTCAACAAAGCAGCTGACCTTGGAAAGAATTATTCAGAGAAAGAGATTAATAACAAGATTCTGAGATCATTAACCAAGAGATGGAGGGAAAAGTCCAATATCCTTAAAGCAACTCAAGATTTATCTTCTATTACTCACCATACTTTATTTTCTCATCTTAAAGCTTTAGAGTATGATATCCAGATAGAAGATGAGGAAGATGAGATGGAGTCAAGTACCTCATCCAAGTCTGTTGCATTTGTCAGTAAAGAAGACAAGGTGTCAACAGAGTTTGTAGGAGCTGATCTATCTCTGAAAGAGCAGATGGCTTTACTTACAAAAAGGTATGATAAATTGAGAATGAAGTATAAGAGAAATAAATTGAGATTTGCAGGTAAGGATAGACAAAGATCCAGATCAGATAGAAAGGTGGATAAATCTTCAGATGATGATAAAAACAAGAGCCGACAAGAAGATACGAGATCACCTGTCAAGAAATCCTTCCAGTCCCCAGAGATCGAGATAGGAGTGACATTTGCTATACATGCAACAAGCCTGGACATTTCAGCTATGACTGTCCTCAACTGACTCCTAAAGAAAGGGAAGAAAAGAGGAAGAAAAGAGACAGGAGATTTGCAGATCAAAGAGCTTTGTTGGCTGAAGATAAAGAGCCAAAGAAATCATCATCATCTTCATCATCCTCATCTGATTTTGGATCGATGATGAGATCTGTCTCATGGCTAATGAGGTAATCTACTATTCATCTTCGATAATGATTCTTGTCGATCTGCATCTCGATCATGACCAAACCGTTATTCATGAGTTATTGAGAGATTTAAAGACATCCTTAGCTGCTTATAAACAGCTAGAGACAGAGAATTTATTTTTAAAGGATCGATTCAAATTCTAAATAAAGGCAAGCGGGTGATGAACAACTCGAGACGAGGAAACATTCAAGGGGGAATGTTTTCTTGATCAAGCTAGTACATCACCACTTTACCCGAAAGGTTAGAAAATGAATTGAAAACTTTAAAAGATAAATTTGAAGTAGTCTGTGCTGAAAATGAATTAATTAAGAAAGACAATGAGAAGCTTGTCTTCAAAATTAGTCAGCTTAATAATTCACAATCAGTAATAGATCATATTTTTAATACTTCTCAAAAATCTCATGATAAGACAGGACTTGGTTATGATAGGAACAATAAATCAGATGTTCAAAAACCTAGGAAATTTGTGAAAGCATCTGTTCAATCAAAAGATATTAAAATTGGTCCATGGAAACCAACTAGTCTGATAAGGACTATGTTAGACCAAGATTGTTTTGATGAGTTAAAAGACTGTTCCAGATGAGCAGACTATGATAAAGAACTGAAGACTAAGTTCTAGTACGAAGCTGATCAGAGTAGGTCAAGATTAGTTCAAGTCAGTTGGAGACGAGGAATGACAAGTCATCTGGAGACAACCTCAATCTTAATCATCTGCAGGAGACAAGTATAAAGAGCTCAGACGAGGTCAAGATAAGCTGAGTAGAATAAGAAAGGCTAATCTTCACCAAGTCACCGCAGATTTGAGTAGGAAGAATCAGCCAAGGTCTTAAGCAGTTTTCAAGATTAAGTTTGTTAAGCAGTTTCAAGTTTGTTAGAACTAACTAACAAACTAACTGACTTTCCAGACTTATATATAGGTCTAGGTTTTTCATTTTACAGATAGAGAGAACACTTATGCATATTAGTTTTACACTATTCACTACTCAGATTTCAATCACAATCTTTTCAAGTATTCCTAGTGAGTTTCTAAAAAGTTTTAAGTGTTTTTAGAACACTTTTACTGTAATCTTCAAAATCCAATACACACTGTAATCATTAGATTTCTAGAAGAAGAGTCTAGGAGATTGAAGATTTGAAGAATTGTGCAAGTTGTAAGTTGTAAGCTGGAAGTGAGAAAGTAAGCAGTAAGCAGAGTCCCTTCTTCAAATTGAAGAAGGAGAGTGGATGTAGGATTATTAAAATCCGAACCACTATAAATCCTGGTGTTATTTCTTGCTTTCTTTAGTTTCTGTTTGATTTACAAATTGTGTTACATCAAGATTTAAATTCAGAATCTTAACTAAAACCAGTATATCAACCTTGCTTTTGATCTTATAAGAAGTTGAGAATTTAATCATAATCCGATGTGCTTAATCTGGTATTTTGAATTGAGTTTGAAAGATTTGAAAAATCTACAAAATCTATTCAAACCCCCCCTTTCTAGATTTTGTTCTAGAAAGCTTACTCAAGGTTTTAATCAACTCAACTTTCCGGGACCAACAAGTGGTATCAGAGCAGTGTTAAGCTGTTCTGATATTGATTTTAGGTCTTGAACAAGATTCTAGAATTATCTTGATTTTCTTCATTTTCTTTCATTTCTAACAGTGCTACTAATAAGCTTTTGTGGAGTATTTTTGTCTTTGTTTCATCATGTCATCAGGTAAAAGTAATAAGTCTAGGAATCTTCCTGAATTTTCCATTGAAGAGTATGATTATTTGAAATTTAGGATGGAAAATCATCTAAAAGCCATTCATGATAGAATGGAAGAGGTTCTTGAGGAAGGCCCTATAAAGTTTTTCCATGGAGGCACCAGCACTGGAGCAGAGACAATTTGAATCAAGAACTAGGCAAGAGAAGAAGAGTTCTCGAATTGAATAATGATGATGAAAAGGAAGTCCACAATCTTGACCAAGTAGCTAGAACAAAATCATAGAGACTCGAGTAAAGATTGGATAGAGAAGGTTAAGAGATGTAAAACAGCCAAAGAAATGTGGCAAACCTTAGCTAATGTTTGTGAAGGATCTCACCAAGTTAAGGAGAACAAGCTACAGTCGATGTTGCATACATTTCAAACATTCAAGATGAAAGAAAATGAGTCTCATGGATCGATTTGATATGAGGTTGACCAATCTTCTCAACAAAGCAAACTGACCTTGGAAAGAATTATTCGAGAGAAGGAGATTAATAACAAGATTCTCGAGATCATTAACCAAGAGATGGAGGGAAAAATCCAATATCCTTAAAGCAACTCAAGATTTATCATCTATTACTCACCATACTTTATTTTCTCATCTTAAAGCTTTAGAGTATGATATCCGGATAGAAGATGAGGAAGATGAGATGGAGTCAAGTACCTCATCCAAGTCTCTTGCCTTTGTTAGTAAAGAAGACAAGGTGTCAACAGAGTCTCAGAGGAGCCGATCTATCTTTAAAGAGCAGATGGCTTTACTTACAAAAAGGTATGATAAATTGAGAATGAAGTATAAGAGAAATAAATTGAGATTTGCAGGTAGAGATAGACAAAGATCCAGATCGATAGGAAGGTAGATAAATCTTGAGATGATGACAAAAACAAGAGCCGACAAGAAGATACAGATCACTGTCGGAAAAGAAATACTTCCAGTCCCAGATCGAGATAGGAGTGACATTTGCTATACATGCAACAAGCCGAGAACATTTCAGCTATGATTGTCCTCAACTCGACTCCTAAAGAAAAGGAAGAAAAGAGGAAGAAAAGAGACGAAGATTTGCGAGATCAAAGAGCTTTGTTGGCTGAAGAAAAAGAGCCAAAGAAATCATCATCATCTTCATCATCCTCATCTGATTTTGGATCGAGATGATGAGATCTGTCTCATGGCTAATGAGGTAATCTACTATTCATCTTCGAGATAATGATTCTTGTCGATGCATCTCGATCATGACCAAACTGTTATACATGAATTATTGAGAGATTTAAAGACATCTTTAGCTGCTTATAAACAGTGAGATGAGAATTTATTTTTAAAGGATCGATTCAGATTCTAAATAAAGGCAAGCGGTGATGAACAACTTTGAGACGAGGAAACATTCAAGGGGGAATGTTTTCATCGATCAAGCCAAGATACATCACCCAAACCTACCCGAAAGATTAGAAAATGAATCAAGACTTTAAAAGATAAATTTGAAGTAGTCTGTCTTGAAAATGAATTAATTAAGAAAGACAATGAGAAGCTTGTCTTCAAAATTAGTCAACTTAATAATTCACAATCGGTAATAGATCATATTTTTAATACTTCCCAAAAATCTCATGATAAGACAGACTTGGTTATGATAGGAACAATAAATCGAGATGTTCAAAACCTAGGAAATTTGTGAAAGCATCTGTTCAATCAAAGGATATTAAAATTGGTCCATGGAAACCAACTAGTCGATAAGGACTACAACTTCCAATAAACCAAGAATTCAAATTAAGAATCCCTATCGAGACTAGAAGGAATCCAAGAACCAAAATAAGAAGATTTTCTTATTATAATTCTTTTGATGGAAGGAGCAAATGCTATCCTACATTTCCTAAGTTTAGGAAAATTACCCAATCTGAATACAACAAGTTGTCATTTAAAAATGATATAATTGTAGACAGATTTGGTAGAAAATCTGAGTCTGACTTATTGTCTGCAGATGAGATGTTTATTTGGATTCCTAAAGTGATTCTTGACCCAAAAGGACCCAAGATCACTAGGGTACCTCAAAACTAATTTGTTTTACAGGATTCACAGGGATCATCACTTAAGGAAGAGATCTTAGCTTCAATATGGTACATTGACAGTGGCTGTTCACAACATATGACCCATAACAAGAAGCTGTTATCAAATTTTCAAAGCATTGATGGTCCAAGAGTTTAGCATTCTCATGAAAAAAAGGTTTGAAATGTCAATGATGGGAGAATTGACATACTTTCTTGGCTTACAAATTAAACAGATGAGTAAGGGTATATTTATACATCACTCTAAGTATGCTAAGGATCTGATTGAGAAATTTGGAATGACTACTAGCAGAGAAGTCAAAATACCTATGGCAACTAACTTCTCAATGGATTCGGATGAGCGGGGATACCCACCGATGCAACGGAGTATCGTGGACTGATTGGATCTCTTCTCTATCTCACCGCAAGTAGACCGACATAGCCTTTGCGGTTGGAGTATGTGCAAGATTCCAGTCTAATCCCAAGAAAACTCATCCGGAGACTCAAGAGAAAATTCTTAGATATCTCAAAGGAACCTTGCAAGTAGGGTTATGGTACCCGGTGATGACAACTTTGAGTGACGGGTTTATTGATTCGGACTTTGGAGGATGTAAGATTGATAGAAAATCCACTTCTCGAACTTGTCAATTCTTAGGCAACAAATTAATTTCTTGGTTATCTAAGAAATGTACATCTGTTGCCACCTCCACAACCAAGTCAATACATGGCAGCCGGAAGTTGTTGCTCTCAACTCCTCTGGATTAGTCAACGACTTAGAGACTACGATATTCAAACATCAGCTGTTCCTATTTACTGTGATAGTAATAGTGCAATAGCAATGACTTACAATCCTGTTTTACATTCTAGATGTAAGCATATAGATATTAGACATCATTTCATTAGGGATCATGTTGAGAAGAATGACATTAGAATTGAGAAAATTGCCACTGAATCACAAAAAGCTGACATTCTTACAAAACCATTAGCTGAGTCTAGGTTCAAAGAAATGTGCTTAGAATTAGGATTACTTGATGCATCTTTAGCTGGTTTCTAATTTGTGTGCATTTGTTTCCTTATTTCTTTTCCTTTCTTTAAATTAATGTCTAGAAAGAATTATCAGACTAGATATGTGTCAAAGGGCAATCAGGTAGCTGATATCATTGATCTCCTTTTAGGAATCAAGAATCAAGGATTAGTCATATTGACCTTATCTCGAATTGATAATTACTTGTCGACATTGAGTAAATCGACAAGGACATAATAGTCACCGAACTCCTCAAGAAAAAATGATGACTATTAACATTCTATCTGATTTACCTTAAGCTTCTGATGGTTTCTTTTGAGTTTATGTCTTTGCAGGAACAGGTGACAAATAACACTGTTTCATTCTTTTATTCAAACTTCTTTATTCTTAATCTGAGTCTGTTTTGTTTCTTAAAAATATGTTTTAGAAAAGTAAATCTGAGTCTGTTTTGTTTCTTAAAAATATGTTTTAGAAAAGTAAATCTGAGTCTGTTTTGTTTAAACTTGGTTTGAAAATTGCTAAAAAGTTACATTTAAACTGTTGGTTTTCAGGATCAGACAGGTTATTCTATCAGATGACTTTTTAAAACCCATCTGTTTTTAAGCTGATCTGTTTTTCAAACTCATCTGTTTAGGAAACCTTCAGTTGAAGTAAGATACCACATGGCTGACGTCAGGTATACTTACTTCTCTGAATAAAGTAACCTATATCGGTCAAATCAACAGTCTATAAAGTAACTATTTACGCATTCCGAAGGCGATTACAATTCACGCACTGAATCCTAATCGTTTATCTTAGTTTTTAACCGTTGATTAATTCTCAGTAAAAACTTTTTGAATAAATGGCTGAGATTAATTCATATTTTCAAAAATGGCGGTTTCTCTTTCCAATCTTCCCCCCTTTAAATACATCTTCTTCTTCCCAAAATCTTTTTCTTTCCATTCTCAGATAATCTGCATATATTGTCAAACCCTTTTCAAATTCACAAAACCTTCAAATGGCATCATCTTCAAAAACTACCAAAACTTATAAACCCAAATACATTTCCACAAATATTTCTCATTTCAAAATGAATGAGGAATATTTCAAAAACCGTTTGAAAGCGGAAATGTATGTTGATTTCGAAACCACAAATGACCCAGAATCTGCAGAAATTCTTCGCCTCCACGAAGCTTCACGACTCAGAGGATTTCTATCACTGAAGTCTCCTCAAAACAGAACAGCAGATTTACTGGGTGCAGAATTTTTGGCGAGAATGGAGGACACTCAAGATGGATTTGATACTTCTGTCGACGGAACGACACTGAGCTATTCTCGGGAGAATATTGCCAGGATTTTTGATACGTCAATGGAGGGAGTTAATCCATTGACGTACAAAGAAGATGAGTGGGAAGAATCCTTTGATATGATGGCGAGGGTCACTTACAGGGGAACTCGCAGGGATTTAAAGAAGAACCTGTTGAGAAGGAGGTTTAGATTGCTGATGACGGTGGTTACAAAGGCGGTGCTGGGTGAGCAGAGCTCACATGATGGGTTAACCAAACCCAGATTGTGTGTGATGCGAGCCATTGTTGATGGGGTACAAGTTAACTGGGTAGAGCTGTTACTTCATAAGCTCAGGGAGGAGAAGAAGCGATTGACTTTCAAGTCATCTACAGAGGGCTGGGTTCCCACTTCTACAGTCAGTCTCTTCAATAAAATCACTGTTTTGATTGAAGGACTGAATAGGGAGGCTGACTGGAGAATTGGTACCAAAAAGTACTCCAAGCAGAAAGGAATCCTCACAAAGGATGACAGGCTTGGAGGAAATCCAGACTCGGATGATGAGTCTGATGCAGCCAGGGCTCAGAGGCTGGCGGCTGCAGCTGTAGAGGTTCATGGACCAGCAGCTGAACCAGTTGAGGTGGTCCCAGAGGAGGTCGAAACAGAGGGACATGAAGCAGCAGCAGCTGAGGTCGCACCTCAAGTACAACCTGCTGAAACAGCTGTTGTGGTCCCAAGGATGTTTCAGAGGAGGAAGAGGAGGTTGGTGAAAGCCTCGGAGAAGAAGAAGGGGGAAAGCTCATCTGCTGCTCCTGCCAAGGTTGCCTCAGATGAAGAGGAAGAAGAGGAAGCAGAAATCCCCTTGGTGAGGAGGCCAAGACGAGCAGCCCAGAGTTCTGAAGGATCCACCAAATCTGGTAGCTCCGAACAGCAGATGGAACTATCAACCCTGCTACCAGAGGAGGTCCCAGTCCTTCAGATTGCAGTCGAGGTTGGTCAGCTGGAGGTTCCTCTCTCCCCAACCAAGGAAGCTGCTCTTTCCCCGATTCCAGAGGCAGGTACAAGTCTTTCCCCATCTCCTACCTTATCTCCCATACCTGGCAGTGAAGAAATGCCCCAGGCTGGCATTTCTGAGCCTGTACCTCAGCCTGAAGCCCCACAAATCCAAATTGGCAATGAAGGGATATCCCAGGCTGGTATCCCAGAGCCTCTTCAACAGCCTACCTCCCCTACAGTCCAAATCCAAACCCCTCTTATAGAATCTACCCCATCTCCTTTATCCATTCCTTCTACACAACTTCAAACATCTCTCCCACCCCCATCTGAACAAATACCTCTCCCCACAGTCCAAACCTCTCCAATACCGATAATATCTTACTCCTCTCTTCCAACTATCCAAACTCAATCTATTCCTCTCCCATCTCCTCAACCAGAACAAATAATCTCCTCGTCTGACTCCTCAACTGAGGATGAAGACACTGATCTAAGCCCAACCACTGCCTTCTCCTCTATATTGTCCCTTGTCGAGAAGAAGGTCAATGCTACATTCCGAAGAAAAATGGAAAGAAAGACAAGGAGGATGGTCAAAGCTGTAACAGACACAATGCTAGCCAGCATGAGAGAAGTTGAGGTAACTCTGTCTGATAAAATTATAGATGTCACTAACTCTGTGCTGGCTGGTAAAGTGAAATCGATGGAGGAGGAGCTGAGGGCATTAAAGGAGGAGGTTATGGGTTATAATCAGCTGGTGGTGAATGAGTTGGCTATAGACCACTCAGACTTCAGGGTCAAGTGCAACGCTCTGGATGCAAAACTTTCAGACTTGGCTGCTGAAGTTAAAAAGGGGGAAAAAGCTGAGACGGAGAAGAGACTAGCCCTCACAGCTGTGGTCGAGGAGACCAGAAAAGATGTGGGCATGAAGGCCAACACAGCTGATCTGGAGGCAGCCAGGGAGGAAGCTCGGATCAAATCTGATGAGCTGGCTGCTCTCCAGCTGAGGGTGAGTCAATTGGAGGAAGCTTTAAAGGAGGATGAAGAGAAGAGGAGGAAAGATGAGGAGGAAAGAACAGAGAAGCTCTTGGCTCAGCTAAAAGAATCCGAATCTGAAGGAGCCAAGGGGAAAGGAAAGGAAGTAGCAGTCGCTGAGCCCAGATCAGCTGAACTCATTACCAGGGCTGCTGCTAAAGGAAAAGGAAAGAGGGAAGCTGATTATTCCAATCTCTCAGAAGAGCAGATCAAGAGAATTAAGAGAGAGATGGAATATTTTGGCAAGAAAGAAAAGAAGAAGCAGAGAAAGAAGAAAGATTACAACGTCTTCTGGAGCACTGCTGAGCGGAAATGGTTAATCAAAGATCAAGACAGTGGGAAATTCAGGCCATTCCACAATACGTCTGCCCCTCCTAAGCTGGCCTGCGGAAAATATGCTGCTGAATACAAAGACAAGAATCTGGAGGGTATGTGGATATACTTCTGGTATATTCTCAAGGGCCCCGGAGCATCTCAGCAAGATCCAGATTTAGCTTGGCATGAGTGGATGGAGAAGGTAGATGCGGAGTTCTATCATCGTCTGCTGGAAGAAGCCGATGTAGAGTTCAACGTCAACCTGATCTCTCCAGCTTTTGAGTATGCCATCCCTGCCAGGAAATCAGATGGATCCCTGGACCTAGACTGGGTCAAGGGTATTTTGAAGAAGGCAGAGGCTGAATCTGGACTCACTCAAGAGGAGGATCTAAAGCAGCTTAGGAGGCGGGTATTCAATTGGCTGATGATTCCAGATGAAGACCAATGGGAAGACTGATAGAAACAGGATTTTTCTTTTCCTTATTTCTACTTTTCTATTATCTTCTCATCTGTAATCTTTGTAAATTCAATGTGAATATACTGTGTTTGATTCATTTTATTTGTATTATTTTCTTAAAGTTTTTTTCTGCTTTAAGAAAAACTAAAAATTTTCTTAAGTATAAGTCATCTGAGAATTTTATCTCTCAAACTTAAAAATGTTTTTAAATTTTTAATCTATGTCTTGAGACTCTTTTGGTTTTCTAAGTTTTTTTAAAAAAAAAAAGAGTCTAAAAGATCTAAAGTTTTTATATGTGAATAAATCTGTTGTAATGTGAAGAATGTGCTTTGATATATCTATCTATTTGATCTTGATAAACTCTGAACTAACTTCAGCTGTGAGTGTGTCTATTCTTGTAGGTTTTAACTTCATCAAAAAGGGGGAAATTTTTAGACCAAGATTGTTTTGATGAGTTAAAAAACTGTTCCAGATGAGCAGACTATGATAAAGAACTGAAGATTAAGTTCTAGTACGAAGCTGATCAGACTAGGTCAAGATTAGTTCAAGTCAGCTGGAGACGAGGAATGACAAGTCATCTGGAGACAACCTCAATCTTAATCATCTGCAGGAGACAAGTATAAAGAGCTCAGACGAGGTCAAGATAAGCTGAGTAGAATAAGAAAGACTAATCTTCACCAAGTCAGCTGCAGACGAGTAGGAAGAATCAGCCAAGGTCTTAAGCAGTTTTCAAGATTAAGTTTGTTAAGCAGTTTCAAGTTTGTTAGAACTAACTAACAAACTAACTGACTTTCCAGACTTATATATAGGTCTAGGTTTTTCATTTTACAGATAGAGAGAACACTTATGCATATTAGTTTTACACTATTCACTACTCAGATTTCAATCACAATCTTTTCAAGTATTCCTAGTGAGTTTCTAAAAAGTTTTAAGTGTTTTTAGAACACTTTTACTGTAATCTTCAAAATCCAATACACACTGTAATCATTAGATTTCTAGAAGAAGAGTCTAGGAGATTGAAGATTTGAAGAATTGTGCAAGTTGTAAGTTGCAAGCTGGAAGTGAGAAAGTAAGCAGTAAGCAGAGTCCCTTCTTCAAATTGAAGAAGGAGAGTGGATGTAGGATTATTAAAATCCGAACCACTATAAATCCTGGTGTTATTTCTTGCTTTCTTTAGTTTCTGTTTGATTTACAAATTGTGTTACATCAAGATTTAAATTCAGAATCTTAACTAAAATCAGTATATCAACCTTGCTTTTGATCTTATAAGAAGTTGAGAATTTAATCATAATCCGCTGTGCTTAATCTGGTATTTTGAATTGAGTTTGAAAGATTTGAAAAATCTACAAAATCTATTCAAACCCCCCCCCCCCTTTCTAGATTTTGTTCTAGAAAGCTTACTCAAGGTTTTAATCAACTCAACTTTCCGGGACCAACAGACTACATCTTCCAGTCTGAATTCAAGAACTCAGCTGAAAACTCCCTATCAGACTAGAAGGAATCCAAGAACCAAAATAAGAAGTTTCTCTTATTATAATTCTTTTGATGGAAGAAGCAAATGCTATCCTACATTTCCTAAGTTTAGGAAAATTACTCAATCTAAATACAACAAGCTATCATTCAAAAATGATATAATTGTAGACAGATTTGGTAGAAAATCTGAGTCTGATTTATTGTCTGCAGATGAGATGTTTATTTGGATTCCTAAAGTGATTCTTGACCCAAAAGGACCCAAGATCACTAGGGTACCTCAAAACTAATCTGTTTTACAGGATTCACAGGGATCATCACTCAAGGAAGAGATCTTAGCTTCAATATGGTACATTGATAGTGGCTGTTCACAATATATGACCCATAACAAGAAGCTGTTATCAAATTTTCAAAGCATTGATGGTCCAAGAGTTTTATTTGGTGATAATAATTGTGGTCAGACTAAAGGTGTAGGTACTTTGATTATCAAGGATATTCAGGTATCTGAGGTATATTTTGTTGAAGGTTTGAAACATAATCTGCTGTCTGTTTCTCAGCTTTGTGATAAAGGTTTTCTTGTAAAATTCTCAAGGGATAAATGTGATATTTTAGATAATTCCTCAGATAAGGTACTATTAACTGGCTTCAGACATGGTAATGTCTATGTGGCCAACTTTAATAGTTGTCCCAAAGATACTTGTCTGATAGGTAAGGGTGGAGAAGATCTCAGCTGGCTATGGCACAAAAGGCTTAGTCATCTGAATTTCAAGACCCTTAGTAAGCTGGCTAAGAAGAACCTTGTCAAGGGATTACCTGAAAAACTTTTATCCACTGATCTTAAATGTGATGCTTGTCAAAAAGGTAAACAGCCTAGACACTCATTTAAGAGTATTAATTCCTCCTCATCTGAAAGAGTGTTGCAACTCCTTCATCTGGATCTGTTTGGACTCGTTACACCTCTCGATTTCAAAGGGAAGGAAATATACTCTTGTTGTAGTAGATGACTTTTCTAGATACACTTGGATTATATTTCTTTTCAAGAAAAATGAGACTATGAACAAGATTCCTGATCTGTTCAGACAAATTCAGAATGAGAAGGATGTTAATATTATTAAAATAAGGAGTGATAAGGGCACAAAATTTTTGAATTCTTGTTTATCTAATTTTTTCAATGAGTGTGGAATTATTCATGAGACATCTTCAGCAAGAACTCCTCAACAAAATTGAGTGGTTGAAAGAAGGAATAGAACTTTGAAGGAAGCAGCCAGGAGCATGTTGGCTGAGTATAATACCCCTCATAGGTTACTCAATTCAAGCCATCAACACAACTTGCTATACCTGCAACAGTGCTTAGTTGTCAAAGACAAGGGTAAGACTCCTTATGAGATTTGGAAGGGTAAGATTCCAAGGATCTCATATTTCAAAGCTTTTGGTTGTAAGTGTTTCATCCATAACAATGGGAAATCTAAGTTAAGAACTTTTGATGCTAAAGCAGCTGATGAAATATTTTTGGGATATTCTAATACTTCAAAGGCATTTAGAGTTTTTAACAAGACAACCCTTTGTGTGGAGGAAACTCCTCATGTTGTTTTTGATGAGTTGTATTCCTTCTCAGATAAAGTGAATCAAATTTCTGAAAATCTAGATAAAATTGAATTATGGAGTCAACCTTGGGGCAAGTCAACCTCTGTGCTTTACACCTAGTCTTGATTCAGAATCAGATGAAGAAGAATCCCCATCTGATAATCAGAAGACAACTTCTGATCAGACTCCTTCAGATCAGACACCTTTGACATCAGCTGATCAGCATGGGTTAGCCGATGAAGGGGGAACGTCAGCTGAGGTTGAGTCAGAGGAGTTGCCGACTGAGACTCAAGATGAGAATCCTTCTCCTCATATAGGCAAAAGGATGAGAAGCTATCATCCATCTGATCAGATTATAGGAGACCCATCTAGTAGTGTGCAGACACGAATGATGCTAGACTCTGAAAGTCTTTTCAGTTGTTATGTGTCACTTCTTGAACCCAAGTCTATTGAGGAAGCCCTATCGGACCCAAATCGGATAACACCATGCGCAGAAGAATCGCATCGATTTGAAAGGCAAAATGTATGGGATCTAGTGGAAAGACCCTTGCACAGAAAGATTATAGGCACCAAATGGGTGTTTAAAAATAAAATGATGAGAACAATATTATTGTTCGAAATAAGGCAAGACTGGTTGCACAAGGTTATTCACGATCGAGGGAATAGACTATGATGAAACCTATGCTCCGATTTGCGATTAGAAGCAATAAGATTGTTCTTGGCATTTCTTTGCATATAAATCTTTCAAAGTCTTTCAAATGGATGTTAAGTCTGCTTTTCTTAATGGTGTGTTACTTGAAGAGGACTATGTAGAGCAGCCTCCTGGGTTTAAGACCAATAACAAGGTCTATAAACTCAACAAAGCTCTATATGGACTGAAACAAGCTCCCAGAGCTTGGTATGATACTCTATCTGATTTCTTGACATCAAATGGTTTTTCTAAAGGTAAGATTGATAGAACTTTGTTTAGAAAGGAAGTAGATGGCAACATCTTACTAGTTCAAATTTATGTAGATGACATAATTTTTGGTTCACCTAATCTGAAATTATGTGAAGAGTTTAACATCCTCATGAAAAAGAGGTTTGAAATGTCAATGATGGGAGAATTAACATACTTTCTAGGCTTACAGATTAAACAGATGAGTAAGGGTATATTTATACATCAGTCTAAGTATGCTAAGGATCTGATTGAGAAATTGGGAATGACAACTAGCAGAGAAGTTAAAATACCTATGGCAACCAACTTCTCAATGGATTCAGATGAGCAGGGGATACCCACTGATGCAACGGAGTATCGTGGACTGATTGGATCTCTTCTCTATCTCACCGCAAAGTAGACCGGATATAGCCTTTGCGGTTGGGGTATGTGCAAGATTCCAGTCTAATCCCAAGAAAACTCATCTGGAGACGGCTAAGAAAATTCTTAGATATCTCAAAGGAACCTTGCAAGTAGGGTTATGGTACCCACTGATGACAACTTTGAGTGACAGTTATTCAGATTCGGACTTTGGAGGATGTAAGATTGATAGAAAATCCACTTCGAACTTGTCAATTCTTAGGCAACAAATTAATTTCTTGGTTATCTAAGAAAGACACATCTGTTGCCACCTCCACAATCAAGTCAAATACATGGCACCGGAAGTTGTTGCTCTCAACTCCTCTGGATTAGTCAACGACTTAGAGATTATAATATTCAAACATCGATTGTTCCTATTTCTTGTGATAGTAATAGTGCAATAGCAATGACTTACAATCTGTTCTACATTCTAGATGTAAGCATATAGATATTAGGCATCATTTCATTAGGGATCATGTGGAGAAGAATGACATTAGGATTGAGAAAATTGCCACTGAATCACAAAAAGCTGATATTCTTACAAAACCATTAGCTGAATCTAGGTTTAAAGAAATGTGCTTTGAATTAGGATTACTTGATGCATCTTTAGCTGGTTTCTAATTTGTGTGCATCTGTTTTCTTATTTCCTATCTTTTCTTTTTCTTTAAAATGTCTAGAAAGAATTATCAGACTAGATATGTGTTAAAGGACAATCAGGTAGCTGATATCATTGATCTCCTTTTAGGAATCAAGAATCAAGGATTAGTCATATTGACCTTATCTGAATTGATAATTACTTGTCTGACATTGAGTAAATCAGACACGGACACAATAGTCAGCTGATCTTCTGAAGAAAATCAGATGACTATTTACATCCTATCTGATTTATCTTAAGTCTCTGATGGTTTCTTTTGAGTTTATGTTTTTGCAGGAACAGGTCACAGATCTTACTGTTTCATTTTTTCTTATTCAAACCTCATTATTCTGATTAATTTTTTGTAAATAAACTGTATTTTTCAAAATTATTAAACAACCATGTTTTAGAAAAATAAATCTGAGTCTGTTTTGTTTAAACTTGTTTTGAAATTGCTAAAAAGTTACTTCTAAGCTATTGATTTGCAAAATCAGACAGGTTACTTTATCAGATGACTTTCTAAACCCATCTGTTTTTAAAACTAGTATGTTTTCCAAACTCATCTGATTTACAAACCCTTAGTCGAAGTAAGGTAACCCTAGGCTGACGCCAGGTATACTTACTTCTCTGCATAAAGTAACCTACATCTGTCAAATCAACAGTCTATAAAGTAACTATTTACGCATTCCAAAGGCGATTACAATTCACGCGCTGAATCCTAATCGCTTATCTTAGTTTTTAACCGTCGATTAATACTCAGTAAAAACATTTTGAATAAATGGCTAAGATTAATTCAAGTTTTCAAAAATGGCGGTTTCTCTTTCCAATCTATTCCTCTATAAATACATCTTCTTCTCCAAATTCATTCTTTTCACTTTCAGAACTTCTCAAAACTCTCTGCAAGTTTTCTCAAACTCTCTCTAAAATCTGTATATGAGTATTCCTGTAAGAGGAGTAACATCAACAATGGTGGATGTACAAAATGTAACCTACGCAAAGAAGGTGAAGTCTGAGATGTATGTCGACTTCGACACCACCACCGACGCAGAATCCAGGGAAATATTGTCCTTATTGGAAAGGGCTGGATTGAGGACATTTTGCTCCAAGAAATCCCCTTCCAATAAGACATTGGATATGAGAGGGCTGGAGTTCTATGTCAATGGGACATATGAACATGGAGTTTTCAGAACCAGGGTGTATGGAGAGGTCTTGACTGTTTCTCCGGCGGAGGTGGCCAGGATTTTTGATACGAGCAGTGAGGGAGTGAACCCCCTCACCTACAAATCTGATGAATGGGTAGAATTATTTGAGATGATTGCCCGGAATTCTATGAAGGATCGCCGATCGGAGTTAAAGAAGAGGATGCTCCGACGACGATATCGCCTTCTGATGACCATTGTCACGAAGGTGATATTGGGAGAACAGAGTTCTCACGATGGGCTGACCAGACCCAGACTCTGCGTAATGAGAACTATTTTGGATGGGGTTCAGGCCAATTGGGCTGGTCTTTTACTGGAGAAGCTGGAGACGGAAAGGAAGCATCTGGAGGTGGTGAATGGGAAATGGCAGGCGAAGTCGATCACCAGTCTTTTTAACAAAGTGACTATGATTATGGAGGACTTGCTGTCAGCCGAGATAAATTGGTCAGACGGGGTCCGATCTTACACGAAGCAGAAGGGGCTTCTGACCAAAGATGAGCCACTCGGGGCTCCAGCTGATTCTTATGAGGGTGGAGCTGAGGTCGGAGCTCAAGCTCCAGCTGAAGAAGAAGCTGAGGAGGAGGAGGAGGAAGACGTGGAGGCAGACCTGCCAACTGTGAGCTCAGCTGAGGCTGAACAGCCGATGAAGCTGAAGGAGAAGGCGCCAAGGAGACGAAGGTTGGTGAAAACCTCTGAGTTGGGAGGATCATCTGCAGATCAGCCAACTCTTCTTCCTGAGGAAGTATCCACGCTGCAAATTGCAGCTCATGTGGTCCAGCTGGAGGAGGTCCAGGAAATCAGTTCTGAAGGGACCCCCTCCCCCAGCCGCGGTCAGGTACATTTCTTCCCCTCCCCATCTCCAACCCAAACTGGCAATGAAGAGGTGTCCCAGGCTGGCACCTCAGAGCCTCTGAAACAGCCTACTCCCGAAATTGTCCAAAGTCCAACCTCATCTTCTCTCCCCCAAATCCAAACTTCATCTCCTCCACCATCCCCATCTCATATGCTGTCCTTCTTATCTGGACCAGTATTCTCCCCAACCCCCATCTCCATATCTCCACCAGCTTTACCCACAACTTCTCAACCCCAACTCATCTTACTCCAATCACTTCAATCTCCTCCACCTACTACTTCACAAATCCCACCTCTACCATCATCTCCCCCACCAGAAATCCCACTCCCACCATCAGACACCCCCACCTCATCTACCCCAGCCGAACCTCATGTGGATACCTCAAATATCTTTGGGGATATTCCCATGAGCTCCCCTAGTCCAACTTCTCCTACCACCTCCTCCTCATCTGATTCAGAGGAAGAGGACAAACCAATTCTTGCCATCTCCTCTGCATTTGAACAACTCCACAGCAAAATCATTTCCCAAGTTCAGAGGATGATGGAGAAGAAAACACGAAAGGTGATTCGAGCAGTCACAGATACTATGCTCGCCAACATGCAGATTGTTGAGGTCAACATGACCAGAAACTTATCAGCCAATCTCAGCACTGCTGTTGGATCCAGACTGAGTGCGCTTGAAGAAGAGATCAAGGCACTGAAAGAGAAAACAGTAGCTGACAACGAACTCGTGGTCTCAACACTCACATCTGATCAGAACGACTTCAGACGACGTTGTGCAGCGATAGAGGCCCAGCTTCAGTCCCTCAAAGATGAAGTTAAAAAGGGGGAAGGTGCTGAGAGCAGATTGGAAACCCTCACACTGGTGTCATGTCGAGAACCGATAAGCTTGATACAAAGGCGGAACACAGTGAGTTGGAGGCAGCTAAGGTGGAAATAAAAATCAAATCAGACGAGTTGGCTACCTTGCAACTGAGGGTAACCCAGATTGAAGAGGACATCCGAGAGGATGAGGAGAAGAGAAAGAAGGAGGAAGAAGAGAAAACAGAGAAGTCGCTGGCTCGCATGAAAGAATCGAGGAACCGGAGCCCAAGGGCAAAGGTAAAGGGAAAGCAGCAGGCCCGCAGCCTGAGAAGTCTCCGTCAGCCCGAGCAGTTATCGCCCCGATCAGCGGAGCGCAAGAGAAAGGAACCAGACTTCTCCAACTTATCAGCCGAGCGGATCGGAAGAATCAATCTTGAGAAGGAGATGTTTGAAAAGAGAGAAAAGAAGAGGCTGAAGAAAATGGGGAAGGCTGAGATGAAGTGGGACAGGGATACTCGGAAGTGGGTATCCAAAGCTGCAAATGAAGCGGACTTCCGCCCTGTCCATCGCACCACAGCTCCTCCAAAGATGGTATCAGGGAAGTACACCAGCGAATATAAAAAGCAAGCCCTGGATGCCAAATGGATGTATTACTGGTACATCTTGAAGGCATCACCATCTGGAGCAGCCAACGAAGACATCTGCTGGCATGAATGGATGGAGAAGGAGGACGCAGATCTTTATGGGAAGCTGCTCGATGAGGCACATAATGTGTTCAACTGCGATCTGATCGCACCAGCCTATGAGCAGGTCACCCCCAAGCTAAAAGAAGATGGTTCTCCTGATCTGGAATGGGTCAGAACAGTTGTGACCAAAGCAGAAAGGGAATCCGAGCTCACAGATGAGAATGATCTGAAACAGCTTAGAGCAAGGATTTTCAGCTGGCTAAACGTTCCAGAGGCTGACCGATGGGGAATCTGATAGAACAGGATTTTTCTTTCCTTATCTTTTATTTTCTATCAGTTCTCTTATTTTGTAATTTGTAAATGTCTGTGAATGAATATATTCGGACTTATGTGAATTATGTGTTTCTTTATATTTTTTTTAAGTATAAATCATCTGAGAAATTTTATATCTCAGAGTTAAAATTTTTTTTTAAAATTTTTTCTAAGTATAAATCATCTGAGAAATTTTATATCTCAGTGTTAAATTTTTTTTTTCTAAGTACTTCTAAAAGAGTCTAAAAGACTTAAATTTTTTTTAATGTGACTGAATCTGTTGAAGTGTGAAAATGTGATGTATCTATCTGATTGATTTGACCAAATCTAGTACTAACTTCAGCTGTGAGTATGTTTCCTTATTATAGGTTCTAACTTCATCAAAAAGGGGGAAATTGTTGGATCAAGAGGTTTTGATGAGTTAAAGAGCAGATCAGACTGATCAGCCAACCTGAAGAACAACTGAGGATATAAGCTGATCAGACGGGGTCATGCATCAACCTAGTCAGCTGAGGTCTGATATCATGCTAGTCATCTGAAGACGAGCTTGAACCTAGTCATCTGTAGGAGACAAACATGAAGAGCTCAGACAAGGTCAAGATAAGCTGAGTAGAATAAGAAAGGCGAGTTTTCACCAAGTCAGCTGCAGATGAGTATGAAGAATCAGCTGAGGTCTAGAGCAGTTTACAAGTTTAAGTTTGTTAAGCAGTTTCAAGTTTGTTAGAACTAACTAACAAACTAACTGTCTTTCCAGTCTTATAAATAGGTCTAGATTTTTCATTTTTAATAGATAGAACACTTATGCATATTTGATTTTACACTATTCACTACTCAGATTTGAATCACAATCTTTTCACAAGTATTTCTAGTGAGTTTTCAAAAAGTTCTAAGTGTTTTTAGAACACTTTTCTTGTAATCTTCAAAATCCAATACACACTGTAATAGTTAGATTTCTAGAAGAAGGGTTTAGGAGATTGAAGATTTGAAGATCTGTACAAGTTGTAAGTTGTAAGCTGGAAGTAAGAAAGTAAGCGGTAAGCAGAGTCCCTTCTTCAGATTGAAGAAGGAGAGTGGATGTAGGATTATTAAAATCCGAACCACTATAAATCCTGGTGTTATTTCTTGCTTTCTTTAGCTTCTGTTTGATTTACAATTGTGTTAATTCAAGATTAAAATTCAGAATCTTAACTAAAATCCGAATATCAACCTTGCTTTTGATCTTGTAAAAAGTTGAGAATTCAATTATATTCCGCTGTGTTTAATCTGATATTTTGAATTGATTTTGAAAGATTTAAAAATCTACAAAATCTATTCAAACCCCCCCTTTCTAGATTTTGTTCTAGGAAGCTAACTCAAGGTTTTTAATCAACTCAACTTTCCGGGACCAACAAGTGAATTGATTGCAATTATGTCACATGGTACCATTGACGAAAAATAAGAAAATCGAACTCATCAATGAACACTTGTATCAATGCAAATATCCACTAGCCATCAACATGAATCATGCTAAAATAAATGATCAATCAAATACTCTACACATTGCTCCTTCCATGGAGTGTTTCACTCTTCACTCAAGTGTATCAAGGTATAAAGCACTCAATCATCAAATTCACAACTTGCACATCATATGCTTGCCACAAGACTTAATCTCAATCAAAATCAATTATGATCAATCAAGAATCAAAGAGGTCTTTCTCTAAGGTTGTAATGTAAGCTCTTTGGAAAGGTGGGATGTTTTTGGATAAGAGTGACTAAGTAGTAGAGACTTGAATATAAGCTAATCAATACAAATGCACAATCTCTTCATTTTACATCAAGCACACTCTTTCATTTGAACTTCAATGATCAATCCCTATTCAGTTGAGCTTTCTTTTTTTTAAGCTCACAAATTGAATTTTTCTTTTCACTTCATTGTCACTTTTTTCACAATTCAATTTTTTTTCACAACCTTTCTTCTTCTTTCAAGCATTATCACTTAACACATTATTTTCCCACACTTAGCAATCAAATCACCATCATTAGCCAACATTCAAGCTCAACTAAATATAGGACAAGAAAGGCTCATAAAAATAGGCTAAATGGCTTCAATCTCACTCGGCTTGCCAAAGAATAAGGATCATAAGGCTCAACTTGGCTCACTAAGGAAATCACATGTATTTGGTAGGGAAAAATATTTGGCAAAGTAACTCATAATTCCAAACATGGCCTCTTATCACTTTCAAGACATCACACAAAGATCAATATCAACAAGTCTAGTGGCAAGTTCTAGCATACAAATCATGAATGATGCACTCACAAAAAATTAATCAACCGTATAAGATGTACGATTATTAAGGCACAAAAGCTCACGGGCTTCAATTGAGCAATGAATCAAGTATCATCAATCACATTCATCTTTACACAATTAATTAAGAATGCTAGCTTCAAGCTACAAATCAACTAATGATCATATCAAAATCCAATTAGTCTTGCAAATCAAGCACAAGTGCTCATGTACATAATCTCAAGCACACTCACTATATCAAGATGATACTCAAAGATATGCAATAAATCCACAATTAAGCTCAAGATAAATCAAGCTCAAAATATACAAGGAAACCAAGACACAATTATAGCATCATCATCATTAAGCAATAAGCTCATCCAACCCCAAAATCATAGAAGAGCAGAAAAGAATTAGAGAAGGGAAGAGAAACACCTCCCCCAAACTTAGACAAGTCTAAGTTTGAAAGGAAGTGTTGTACCAATAAGCCTTTAAACTCCAATTTTTTCCTTCAAGCATGTAGGGATCATCAAGCTTCCTAGCTCTTTCCTTCTTGATCTTGCATTTCCTTGCAATTCCAATCGCTTTCCCATTCATCTAGCAAGTGTACCTACAATTGGGCGTAAGAATCTTTAAATAATTACCACTAAGAGATGCAAGAACCAAATAACGACCAACACCCCCAAACTTGAATGATAACATGAATTCAAGGTATAGAATGAGAGTGATAAAAATATATGCAACTTCTAATGGTATCAACATTAAGCTCAAAATACCCTATGAATCTCAAAGTAAAGAGCATAATTTCCTAAGCATGAGCAATTAAGTAGCTAGCCAAATCTCCCAAAAATAAAACAAAAACACTAAACTACCAAAAGAACACAAGAAAAGAAATAAAAAGGATGGGTTGCCTCCCATCAAGCACTATTTTTATTGTCCTATGCCGGACTTATTCTTTCACTTCCCACTTTCTTTATCGGAATGGCCAAGGATATCGGTCCTCCTTGCCATTGTATCTCAACCTTTGAGCTTCAAAATCATGGAGGTTCACCGAATAGATAGGACAACTACTTATAGATATGCTTAGTGTCCATGGTTGTCCCCCTTTCTCTCTTGCCATCCTTCTCGATTCTTCCTTCCTTTCAAGGATGCCCAAGCGTTTCTTCAACTCTTCCCTATAGTCAAAATTCACAAGAGGAAAAATTAAATCATTAGAAGCATCATTTTCAATCAAATCACAAATTGAAGAGTTAGAGGGTATAGAAATGCTCATTTCGATCTTCAAAGCTTCCTTCGATGCTCTTTGATTTTCTTCCTCATTAAAGCTCATGTCCATCAATGGACACTCCTCTTCCTCCTTTTTGACAAGGAAGCCTTCTACTTTTACCTCTTCGCTTGGACCCTTTTCTACATCTCTTCTTTCACTTTCTTCCTCCCCTTCTTTTTCTTGATTCTCCATGATAGTCATGTTCTTTACTTGGCGTAGGAAATCTTTGAGTTGACTCTTGATAAACATGAAATGCACTCCGGTGATCTCCATGTTCCCCTCTATCCATGATTTTACCTTTTCTTTGGTCTCATACATTTCTTCATACAAGGGAAGCATTTGATCACATCTAGCATCATCTTCCTCAAATTTTTCCAACACAAATCCAAGCATCTCTTGCAATATGACTCTCATATCATGGAGTCCCCATTCTTCAATTTGAGGAGAAGTTTGTGGCATTGGATAATCAAACTCATGGCTTCTTCTATCTTCATAGTAATCACCTCCCGATGCTCCTTGACACTCAAATCCAAGACATGGATCAAATGTTTGATCATAAGGCTCATAGTATGGAAACATCTCTTGAGGTTGGGGAGGGATTTCTTCATATCTCCAATCTTCATAATTGGAAGGAACTTGTTGCAATTGAGAATTATCTTCAAAGCTCATCCAATTATTGCATCCAAAATCTTCAAAATGTGGAGGATATACCATGCTCTCTTGATAATGATATTGATTCCATGCATATGAATTGTATCCCTCCATCTAGACAAGATATCAAAGTATCAAATTCCAACAAAAATTACAAAACAAACACAAACACAAAGGCAACAAATAGTCACTTCAAACAATTCCTAAGTCTCACTTAAGGCGCAAAAACTAATTCCCCGGCAACGGCGCCATTTGATTGGAGTGTATAGGGTAAGAGTTATTAAGACCAATCAACAAAAATATCGAACCCAAGGGAAAAAGTATGCACATGAGGCCCTCGAAATACAAGTTATTAGTGACTAAAGTTGCAACAATGGTTTGGAACAAAAACAACAAAAACACTAGCAAAAATACAAACAACAAGGAGCAAGCAAATGATCGAATACTTCAAATGCGATAACAACAACAACAATAAATGGTGGGATAGGAGTGCTAGGATTAACATCCATCAATGAATCATCAATCAACAAGCTACAATTGAATCAAATTTCAAACCAACTAAGATAGAAAGCATAAACCATCATGAAATTAATCACTCCATTAAAATCACAATGCCTAATGTGAGTATCCTTAGTCTTTCCCATCTCTCAATGTAGAAATCCCCAATTCATACAATCATGCAAAATTGAAACTCGATCAACACCTAATCACGTTAGCTCAACTCTCGCTTATTGCTAGGGTGATTAACCATTAATCTAAAGAGACAATTTTACACAAAGCACAATTAAGAATCACAATTAGGAAACAAACTAATGTGAGTATCCTTAGTGCAACTAATCTCTCGATTCCGAAGCACCCAATCCATACATTCATACACAATTATCACCCGATTAATACCGGATCACGTTAGCGCAACTCTCGTCTATAGCTAGGGTGATCAAACACTAATCTAAAGAGATAATTATGCATGAAGTACAAATGAGAATCACAATTAGTAAGCAATCTACTCAATTGATCTCCAATCATCAACAATTATAGCATCATCAATCAATTCATCATCAACTTCAATTAACCCAAGCACAAAAGAGTTAGCCCATGGTACCACAAACAATACACATGGGGAGAAGATAGAATTGATGAAACACTAAGCAAATCACAACAATTAAGAAATTAAAGAGACAAAAGAGGAAAAACATCACCAAGTGATCTTCAATCAACAAAAAGAGGAATGCTTGAGTCTTCAACACCAATCTCCAAATGAATTACAAGCTTGAATTGAAAGAATTACAAAAATCAAAGACTAATCTATGACTAATCTACTAACAATCAATTGAAATCTAAATTTAAATCTAACTTCTAATCTAACCTAAGAAAGGAATTAGCTTGGGGCCTAAGAAATTGCCCCAAAACCGCTACTAACTGCTACTATGAACTCTCTTTCTGAATTGCTCTGCTCAGCTCTTTAAATATCGATTTTTAACAAAACCACCCCCTCGAGTCGAGGGTCAGGCCTCGACTCGAGGTCCCTGCAAAGAACCTCGCCCTCGACTCGAGGTGCCTGCCATTTTCCATTTTTGATCCTTTTCTGCATAGCCCTCGACTCGAGGCTCTTGCTCCTCGACCAGACCTCGAGTCCAGGGCACTTTTCTCGCACGGGGCTTCGGCCCCGACCCCCATTTTCGTCCCGTATGATCTTCTCTTCATTCTAAGCCTAATGGTACTCTCGGTTGGCAAAAATCCATCGAATTACCTGCAAAATGGACGAAAAATATCAAAATCTCACAAATAATACTTTTTAGGCAAAAGAGTGATACTTTTCATATTTAGGCACAAAAATCACACTTTAACTCACTTTTTGCACTAAAATTGGCCCTAAAAACATGTATCAATTCACTCCAATCACATCTCAAGGCAATCCATGATAGGATGGAGGAGGTTCTTGAAGAAGGACCTATTAAATTTTATCATGGAGGCACCAGTAATGGCACTGAGTCAGCTGAAACCAGAGACAGACAGGAGAAAAAGAGTTCAGAACTGACAAGTGATGAGAGGAAAATCCACAACCTAGACCTGGTAGCTAGGACTGAAATCATCGAAACTCTAAGTAAAGACTGGATTGAAAAAGTCAAAAGATGCAAATCAGCTAAGGAGATATGGCAGACACTTGCAAATGTTTGTGAAGGATCTGACCAAGTGAAAGAGAATAAGCTGCAGTCTATATTACATGCCTTTGATACCTTCAAGATGAAGGAGAATGAAACAGTGGATCAGCTAGATGTAAGATTAACAAATCTTCTCAACAAAGCAGCTGATCTAGGAAAGAGCTATTCAGAAAAAGAGATCAATAATAAGATACTGAGATCTTTAAGCAAGAGATGGAGAGAAAAGTCTAATATCCTTAAAGCAACCCAAAATTTATCTTCTATTACTCATCATACCTTATTTTCTCATCTTAAAGCTTTAGAGTATGACATTCAGATAGAAGATGAGGAAGATGAGATGGAGTCAAGCACCTCATCCAAATCTGTTGCTTTTGTCAGCAAAGAAGACAAGATGACAGCTGAATCTGTAGGAGCTGATCTATCTCTGAAGGAACATATGGCTTTACTCGCCAAAAGGTATGACAGATTAAGAATGAAATATAAGCGTAACAAATTGAGGTTTACAGGCAAGGACAGATCCAGATCCAAATCAAGAAGAAAGGAAGATGATTCTACAGATGATGACAAGAGTAGGAGCCAGACAAGTAGATTCAGATCTCCTGCTAAAAGAAATCTTACTAGCCCTAAATCAGACAGGAGTGACACTTGTTACACCTATAACAAGCCAGAACATTTCAGCTATGATTATCCTCAGCTAACTCCTAAAGAAAGGGAAGAGAAAAGAAAAAAGAGAGATAGGAGATTTGCAGATCAAAGAGCTCTTCTGGCTGAAGAAAAGGAACCAAGAAAATCATCATCATCATCATCCTCATCTGATTTCGGATCAGACGACGAAGTGTGTCTTATGGCTAAAGAAGTAGTCTATTATTCTTCTTCTGATAATGATTCTTGTAAATCCATTTCAGATAATGATCAAACTGTTATTCAAGGGTTATTGAGAGACCTAAAGATATCCTTGGCTGCTTATAAACAGCTAGAGTCAGAAAATTTGACTTTAAAAGATGAAATTCAGATTTTTATTAAAGACAAGAAGGAGGTGAACTACCCAGGATCTGAGGAAACATTCAAGGGGGAATGTTTGCCCCAGGCTGAGGATAGTACATTAGCCAACTTGTCTGAAAGATTAGAAAATGAATTGAAATCTTTAAAAGATAAATTTGAGACAATCTATGCTGAAAATGAATTAATTAAGAAGGACAATGAGAAGCTTGTCTTCAAAATAAGCCAACTTAATAATTCACAATCAGCAATAGATCATGTTAGAAAAATTATTTAGTTTTGATGTGTTAAAAGTGTAAAATAGGATGACCAGCTGAGGTCAAGATATCAGACAAGGACAACACAGAGAAGACAGTTGAGTTGCGTCACTATAGACAAACACCTAGACAAGAAATGAAGATGAAGACAAGGTGAAGTAAGTATCAGACGATGAGGTGTTAAAGAAATATTACACAAAGATTCAAGAAGCAGTTTCAACTAATCAAGAGGAAGTTACAGAATTCAGTTATATTGTTATAACTGATCAAAACCGAATTCAAGGAAGTTACAACTACCAAGTGAAGATTTCTATAAATAGGGATAGAAATTAGTTTAGAATTAACTTTTGATACTTTGTACTCATCAACACACATTTTGTATTCACAAGCCTCAAATATTATACACACTCACAAACGTTTATACGTTTTCAGTTTTTAGTGTTTATAGAACACTTTTCTCATTAGATCTTCAAGCCATAGATATTCAGAAATTAGGAAGAATTCATTGTAAGTCTGAAGATTCATTATTGTAAGTAAGTCTGCGAGAAGGAAGAAAGTAAGTAAGTAAAGGCCTTTCTTCAAGGTTGAAGAAGGAGAGTGAATGTAGGATTGTTATAATCCGAACCACTATAAATCCTGTGTTCTTTATTGCTTTGATTTACTTGTTTGTTTCTTTTCAATTCTTAGTTTATCATCTACAGATTAATCTCAGGATTAAAGTTAAACCTATCTTGTCAGATTGCTTTTGATCTTGTTAATAGTTGAGATTAAAATTGTTTTCCGCTGTGTTCATCTGATACTTTGAATTGATTTTGAAGAAGATTCGAAAAATTAACAAAATCTATTCAAACCCCCCTTTCTAGATTTTGTTCTAGAAGGTTAACTCAAGGTTTTAATCAACTCAACTTTCTCAAAAATTCCATGACAAAACAGGTCTTGGTTATGATAGGAGTAGTAAATCAGATTTTCAGAAACCTAGGAAATTTGTGAAAGCATCTGAAAACTCAAAAGAGATTAGAATTGGTCCTTGGAAACCACTTAGTCAAATAAGGACTGCATCTCCTAGCCTGAAAACAAAAATTCAGCTGAGGACTCCTTATAAGACTAAGAGAACTTCAAGAACCAAGATAAGAAGAAATTCTTATTATAGTCCTTTTAATGGGAGAAGTAGATGTTATCCCACTTTTTCTAAGTTCAAGAAAATTACTAAATCTGAATACAATAAATTATCATTTAAAAATGATATAATTGTAGACAGATTTGGTAGAGAGATCATGTCTGATTTATTATTAGGAAATAAGATGTTTGTCTGGTTACCTAAAGTGATGCTTGACCTTCAAGGACCCAAGATCACTAGAGTACCTTATAACTAATCTGTTTTTCAGGATTCACAGGGATCATCACTCAAGGAAGAGATCTTAGCTTCTATATGGTACATAGACAGTGGTTGTTCACAACACATGACTTATAACAAGAAGCTACTATCAAATTTCCAAAACATTGATGGTCCTAGAGTATTATTTGGAGACAACAATTGTGGACAGACTAAAGGAGTAGGTACTCTGATTATCAAGGATATTCAGGTATCCGAGGTATATTTTGTTGAAGGATTAAAACATAATCTGCTATCTATTTCCCAACTTTGTGATAAAGGTTTTCTTGTAAAATTTTCAAAAGATAAATGTGATATCTTAGATAGTTCCTCAGAAAAGGTACTTCTAACTGGCTTCAGACATGGTAATGTCTATGTGGCCAATTTTAATAGTTGCCCTAAAGATACTTGTCTGATAGCTAAGGGTGGAGATGACCTCAGCTGGCTATGGCACAAGAGGCTTAGTCACCTGAACTTCAAGACCCTTAGTAAGCTGGCTAAGAAGAATATTGTTAAGGGATTACCTGAGAAACTTTTTACTACTGATCTGAAATGTGATGCTTGTCAAAAAGGTAAACAGCCTAGACAATCATTTAAGAGTATTAACACCTCATCATCTGAAAGAGTATTACAACTACTTCATCTTGATCTGTTTGGACCTGTTTCACCTCTCAGCTTCAGTGGAAGGAAATATACTCTTGTTGTGGTAGATGATTTTTCCAGATACACTTGGGTTATATTTCTTTTCAAGAAGAATGAGACTATAAACAAGATTCCTGATCTATTCAGACAGATTCAAAATGAGAAGGGTGTTAATATTATTAAAATATGAAGTGATAAGGGCACTGAATTTTTAAATTCTTTTTTATCTAACTTTTTCAATGAGTGTGGAATTATTCATGAGACATCATCAGCAAGGACTCCACAATAAAATGGAGTGGTTGAAAGAAGGAATAGAACCTTGAAGGAAGCAGCCAGGAGCATGTTAGCTGAGTATGAAACCCCTCACAGGTTCTGGGCTGAAGCCATCAAACCAACTTGTTATACCCAGAACAGGTGCTTAGTTGTTAAAGACAAGGGTAAGACTCCATATGAGATTTGGAAGGGTAAGATTCCAAGAATCTCATATTTTAGAGCTTTTGGTTGTAAATGTTTCATCCATAACAATGAGAAATCTAAGCTGAGAACTTTTGATGCTAAGGCAGCTGATGGAATATTCTTAGGATATTCCAACACTTCCAAGGCATTTAAAGTTTTCAACAAGACAACTCTTTGTGTGGAGGAAACTCCTCATGTAGTTTTTGATGAATTATATTCCTTCTCAGATAAAGTGAATCAAATTCCTAAAGGTCTAGATAAGATTGAACTAACCAAAACTAAACATAGAACAGTCTATCTACCTAGTCTTGATTCAGATTCGGATGAAGAAGAATCCCTATCTGATAATCAGAAGACAACTTCTTATCAGACTCCATTTGAGGAGACACCCTTGACATCAGCTGATCAGCGGAAGTCAGCTGATGAAGGGGGAACGTCAGCTCAGGTAGAATCAGAGGAGTTGCCTGCTGAGTCTCAAGATGATATCTTTCTACTCATATATGCAAGAGGATGAGAAGTTATCATCCATCTGACCAGATTATCGGAGACCCATCAAGTAGTGTGCAGACACGAATGATGCTAGACTCTGAAAGTCTGTTCAGCTGTTATGTATCACTTCTTGAACCCAAGTCTATTGATGAAGCTCTATCTGATCCAAACTGGATAACTGCCATGCAGGAAGAACTGCATCAGTTTGAAAGGCAAAATGTTTGGAAATTAGTGGAAAGACCCTTACATAGAAAGATTATAGGCACCAAATGGGTGTTCAAAAATAAAACAGATGAGAACAACATTATAGTTCGTAATAAGGCAAGATTGGTAGCTCAAGGTTACTAACAGTCTAAAGGGATAGACTATGATGAAACATATGCTCCAGTTGCCAGATTAGAAGCAATAAGGCTGTTCTTGGCATTTGCTGCTTATAAATCTTTCAAAGTCTTTCAAATGGTGTTAAGTCTGCTTTCCTTAATGGTGTGTTACTTGAGGAAGTCTACGTGGAGCAACCTCCTGGGTTTAAGATCAATAACAAGGTCTATAAACTCAATAAGACTCTATATGGACTGAAACAAGCTCCCAGGGCTTGGTATGATACCTTATCTGATTTCTTGATATCAAATGGTTTTTCTAAAGGTAAGATAGATATGACTCTGTTTAGAAAGGAAGTAGATGGTAACATCTTGTTAGTTCAGATTTACGTAGATGACATAATTTTTGGTTCACCTAATCTGAAATTATGTGAAGATTTTAGTGTCCTCATGAAAAATAGATTTGAAATGTCAATGATGGGCGAACTAACATACTTTCTAGGCTTACAGATTAAGCAGATGAGTAAGGATATTTTTATACATCAGACTAAATATGCTATGGACCTAATTGAGAAATTTGGAATGACTATTAGTTGGGAAGTTAAGATTCCAATGGCAACTAACTTCTCAATGGATTCAGATGAGCAGGGGATACCCACGGATGCAACGGAGTATCGTGGACTGATTGGATCCCTTCTCTATCTCACTGCAAGTAGGCCAGACATAGCCTTTGCAGTTGGGGTATGTGCAAGATTTCAATCTAATCCCAAGAAAATTCATCTGGAGTCTGCTAAGAAAATCCTCAAATATCTCAAAGGAACTTTGCAAGTAGGGTTATGGTACCCAGCTGATGACAACTTTGAGCTGGCAGGTTATTCAGACTCAGACTTTGGGGGTTGTAAGATTGATGGGAAATCCACTTCAGGAACTTGTCAATTCTTAGACAACAAATTAATTTCTTGGTTATCTAAGAAACAGACATCTGTTGCCACCTCCACAACTGAGGCTGAATACATGGCAGCTGGAAGTTGTTGCTCTCAACTCCTCTGGATTAGTTAACAGCTTAGAGATTATGATATTCAAACATCATCTGTTCCTATTTACTGTGATAGTAATAGTGCAATAGTCATGACTTGCAATCCTGTTCTACATTCTAGGTGTAAGCATATAGACATCAAACATCATTTCATTAGAGATCATGTGGAATTGAATGATATTAGAATTGAAAAGATAGCCACTGAATCACAAAGAGCAGACATTCTTACAAAACCATTAGCTGAGTCTAGATTTAAAGAATTATGCTTAGAATTAGGATTACTTGATGCATCATTGGCTGATTTTTTATTATCATTGCTTGCATCTGTTAATTGTTTTCCTTATTTCTTTCTTTCTTTTCTTTAAATTAATGTCTAGAAAGAATTATCAGACTAGATATGAGCCAAAGGACAATCAGGTAGCTGATATCATTGATCTCCTATCTTGGAATCAAGAATCAAGGATTAGTCATATTGACCTTATCTGACTTGATGATTACTTATCTGACATTGGTAAACCAGACAAGGACACAAATCATTGCACCTTATCTGACTTACCCTAGCTACTAGTGGTTTCTTCGAGCCTGTATCTTTGCAGGAACAGATTACCAATCAGATTGTGAAATAAGATAGCATCGACTCTACTATAAAACTCCTCATCTATTAGAACAAATTGTGTCTTCAAAATAAACTTAAGTGGTGTTTTTAATGGTTGGAGAAGCTAGTTGGAGAAATTGTTCTTAAAGTTTTTTTTTTATTCTGAGTCTGTTTATTTGAAATAAAAATCATTCTTTAACTTGTCTTAAAATTTTCCAAAATAAGAACAAAATTAGACTGTGTTAAAACCAAGACGAGGTCATTTATCAAACGATTTTGTAACCTTGTCTGTTTCTAGAAAACCTTTATGCAAGAGAACCCTAGGCTAACGACAAGGGTATTAACTTCTCTGCATAAAGTAACCCTATTCTGGTCAAATCAACAGTCTATAAAAGTTACTTTTTACGCATTCCAAACACAAATGTTTTACACGCGCTGAATCTCAATCGTTTATCCAATTTTTTAACCGTTGATTCAGCAAAGTAAATCTTTCAAATTGAACGGCTCAGAATAAACCCGCTTTTTAAAACGGTTTCTCTTTCCAATTCTCCCTCCTATAAATACATATTCTTCTTCACTTAACCATTTTTACTTTCAGAAAACTTGAAACTTCCCTGTAAAAATCCAAATTGTATACACAAACTTACCATGGCATCCTCTTCTAAAACCACCAAAACCCACAAACCTTCATATATTTCCACAAACATTTCTCATTTTAAAATGAATGAGGAGTTTTTCAAAAACCGTTTAAAAGCAGAGATGTATGTGGATTTTGAAACCACTCGAGATTCAGAATCTGCAGAGATTCTCCGTCCATTGGAAGCGTCGAGGTTAAGGGGATTTCTGTCAATGAAATCTCCCCAGAATAGAACGGTTGATTTGTTGGGGGCAGAATTCTTGGCAAGAATGAGAGATACCCAGGATGGGTTCGACACTTCAGTAGATGGAACGACGCTGATCTACACCAGAGAAAATATTGCCAGAATCTTCAATACATCAATGGAGGGAGTCAATCCATTGACATACAAGGAGGATGATTGGGAGGAATCGTTCGACTTGATGGCAAGGGTTACATACAGAGGAACCCGGAGAGATTTGAAGAAGAATATTCTTAGAAGGAGGTTTTGGTTATTGATGACAGTGGTGACAAAAGCTGTGTTGGGTGAGCAGAGCTCACATGATGGGTTAACCAAACCCAGACTGTGTGTGATGCGAGCCATTATGGATGGGGTACAAGTAAACTGGGTAGATATGCTGATTCACAAGCTGAAGGAGGAGAAGAAACTGCTTACTTTCAAGTCATCTGCTGAGGGCTGGATACCTAACTCGATAGTCAGCCTATTCAACAAAATAACAGTGTTGATCGAAGGAATGAAAAGAGAGGCTGACTGGAGAGTGGGTACAAAGAAGTACTCCAAGCAGAAGGGGATCCTCACTAAGGATGATAGGCTTGGAGGAAACCTAGACTCAGACGATGAGTCTAATGCTGCTAGAATTCAAAGGCTGGAGGCAGCAGCTGAAGCAGCTCGAAGACCAGCAGCTGAACCTGAGCAAGCTCCTTCAGCTGAGGCAAAGACAGAGGAACCTGAGGAGGCAGCAGCTGGGGTCGCTACACAAGAGGAAGAAGTTGTGCTTCCAATCCAGGAGACAGCTGCTGCAATCCCAAGGGTCTCCCAGAGGAGAAGGAAGAGACGGCTGGTGAAAGCCGCGGAGAAAAGAAAAGGGGAAGGTTCATCTGCTGTTCCCACCATAGAAGCCTCAGAAGAAAAGGAGGTAGAGGAAGCTGATATTCCATTGGTAAGGAGGCCCAGACGAGCAACTCAAAGCTCTGAAGGCTCCATCAAATCTGGAGGGTCTGAGCAGCAGATGGACACAGCAACCTTGCTACCAGAGGAGGTTCCTGTGCTGAAGATAGCAGCTGAGGTTGGTCAGCTCGAAGTTCCCTCCTCTCCAACCAAGGAAGCTGCTCTTCCCCCAATCCCTGAATCAGGTACAAGCCTATCCTCATCTCCTTCTTTATCACCTGCACCTGGCAATGAAGAAGTGCCCCAGGCTGGCACTTCTGAGCCTCAAATTCAGCCTGTAATCCCATCTGTCCAAACAGGCAATGAAGAGGTATCCCAGGCTGGTACCTCAGAGCCTCTCCAACAGCCTACTCCACCAACAGTCCAAACTCAAACCCCACCTACAGAAACAGAACACACATCACCTCAACCACCAACACCACTCATACAAACTTCATCTCCCATTCCCACTCCCACTATACAAACTCAACCATCACCCCCCATCAACTGAATCAATTCCTCTCCCAATAGTCCAAGCCTCACCTATTCCCATTATATCTTACTGCTCTCTCCCAGCTATCCAGACACATCCTACCCCTCTCCCACCTACTCCAAAAGAACCAATCCCTTCTTCATCTGATTCCTCATCTGAGGAAGACGACAGTGACCTAAGCCCTGTCTCCGCCATCTCCTCAATCCTCACCCTTGTGGAGAAAAAGATAAATTCAACATTCAGAAGAAAGATGAAGAGGAGGACATGGAGGATGGTCAAAGCAGTAACTGACACGATGCTGGCCAGCATGAGAGAAATAGAGGTAACCTTATCTGATAAAATCATATTTGTTACTAACTCTGTGCTGGCAAAGTGAAAGCAATGGAGGAGGAGCTAAGGGCACTGAAAGAAGAAGTAAAGGGTTACAATCAGATGGTGGTGAATGAAATGGTTGTAGACTAGTCAGACTTCAGAGTCAAGTACAATGATCTTGATGTAACGCTGACAAACTTGGCTGCTGAAGTTAAAAAGGGGGAAAAAGGCGAGCAAGAAAAGAGACAAGCCCTCACAGCTGTGGTTGAGGAGACCAGAAAAGAGGTAGGCACAAAGGCCAACACAGCTAATCTGGAGGCAGCTAAGGAAGACTTGAAACTTAAGTGATGAGCTAGCTGCTCTCCAGTTGAGGGTAAGTCAATTAGAGGAGGCGTTGAAGGAGGATGATGAGAAAAGGAGAAAGGAGGAGGAGGAGAGAACTGAGAAATTCTTGGCTAAGCTTAAAGAGTCTGAATCTGAAGAAGCCAAGGGGAAGGGCAAGGAAGTAGCAGTCAGTGAGCCAAGATCAACTGATATTCATTCCGGAGCTGCTGCTAAGGGAAAAGGAAAAATGGAGGCTGATTATTCCAATCTTTCAGAGGATCAGATTAAGAGAATAAAGAGAGAGATGGAATTTTATGGAAAGAAAGAAAAGAAAAGGCAGAAGAAGAAGAAGGACGCAAACGTCTTCTGGAGCACTGCTGAGCGTAAATGGCTTATCAAAGATCAAGGCAGCGGAAAATTCAGACCATTTCATACAACATCTGCTCCTCCTAAGCTGGCTTGTGGGAAATACGCAGATGAGTATAAAAAGAAGAATCTGGAGGGAATGTGGATATACTTCTGGTATATTCTCAAAGGCCCCAAAGCAACTCAACAAGATCCTGACTTGGCTTGGCACGAATGGATTGAGAAGGTAGACGCGGACTTCTATGCTCGGTTGCTGGAAGAAGCTGATGTGGAATTCAACGTCAACCTGATCTCTCCAGCTTTCGAATACGCCATCTCTGCCAACAAACCTGATGGATCCCTGGACCTAGACTGGGCAGTCAAGGGAATTATAAAGAAAGCAGAGGCTAAGTCTGGACTTACTCAGGAGGAAGAAATCAAGCAGCTTAGAAGGAGGGTATTCAACTGGCTGATGATTCCAGACGAAGACCAGTGGGGAGTCTAATAGAAACAGGACTTTACTTTTCTATTAGTGTTCTTTTGTAATCTTTGTAAATCTGATATGAATATACTTTGACGGATTTGATTTACTTGTCTTATTTCTTAAAGTTTTTTACTGCTTTAAGAAAACATAAAAATTTTCTAAGTATTAGTCATCTGAGAAAATTATCATCTCAGACTTAAAATTTTCTAAAAATTTCCCAAGTCTAAAATTTTCTAAGTCCTAAGACTTAAAATTTTTCTTAAGTCTAAATATTTTGAAAGAGTCTAAAAGACTTAAAAAAATTTCTTTTCGTGAATTAAGTGCTGTAATTTGAATGAACCTGATTTTTAGTATGAATGTGTTCTAATATGCCTATCTAATAAACTTTGATTAACTCTAACTAACTTCAGCTGTGAGTGTGTCTCTTTCTTGTAGATTTTAACTTCATCAAAAAGGGGGAAATTGTTAGATCAAGAAAGTTTTGATGAGTTAAAAGGAGCGGTTCAGATGATCAGATGACCCTGAAGAACAGCCGAGATCAAGTCCTTATACTAAGCTGATCAGACTAGGTCGAGGATGGATCAAATCAGCTAAAGACTGAATAGTTGCAAGTCATCTGGAGACCAGCTCAAGTCTAGTCGTCTGCAGGAGACGATAATGAAGAGCTCAGACGAGGTCAAGACAAGCTGAGTAGAATAAGAAAGGCCAGTCTTCACCAAGTCAGCTGCAGATGAGTAGAGCAAAATCAGCTGATGTTTAGTTTTCAAGAATAAGTTTGTTGAGCAGTTTCTAGTTTGTTAAAACTAATTAACAAACTAACTGTCTTTTCAGACTTATAAATAGGTCTAGGCACTTCATAAATAGATACGAGTTATCAATTCAGCAATATATTCTCACAATTCACAAGTTTTCGAAAAAGCACAAAATTATTTTCAAGAATTTCTTCATAGATCTTTCTAAGTGTTTATAGAACACTCTTTTTACACATCTTCAAATACACTTTTTTCACTATAGAGTTAGATTTCCCAGAATAGTTTAGTAGTTTGAAGATTTGAAGATATTTGTATGTTGTAAGCTGTACAATCTGAAAGTGAGTAAGTAAGCTAGTGGAAGAGACCCTTCTTCAAAGTTTGAAGAAGGAGAGTGGATGTAGGATTTTTATAATCCGAACCACTATAAATCTGTTGTTCTTTATTGCTTTCATTTACTTACATGTTTCTTTCTATTTCCAGTTTATAAATCAAAGATTAATTTTAGAATTGTAGTTAGACTAAATATCAGTGTGCTTTTGATCTAAATCAAGTTGAGTTTTCAATTGAATTCCGCTGTGTTACTTTGATGTTTTGAATATATTTTGAAAGATTTGTAAAAATCGATAAAATCTATTCAACCCCCCTTCTAGATTTTATCCTAGAAGGCTAACTCAAGTTTTCTTTAATCAACTCAACTAATCGGGACCAACAGTTGGTGATGTTAGTGATAAAGGATGACAAGGATGTGGAGGAATTATTGAGTTCAACACATTCACCTGAGATTTATGTGTCTTATTAAAGTATAAAACAGAGGATAGTTGATCCACACAATAATGGTTTAGTTGGTGTTGCTCTTCATTCACTCAATCGAGGAGCTTTATGAATTTGATTGATACTTACAATGCTTTGAGGAATTCAGAACAATAGAATAATCCTACGAACAATATTCCTGACCCTGATAAAGACTTTCGCCCATCGGATCAAGATAATGATGTGGCGACTGATAATGATGCGGGTACAGATGATGATTTGTCTAATAATTCTTCTGATGATTCTCTAGATTATGCATCTTTTGAAAACACATCTGATAATCTTCCAGAAAATCATACCTCGTGTGAAAATAATGAAAGTGCACATCCATGGTCCATCCCAGGTATACCTTCATCTCTTCTAGAACCTTGTGTTAATTTTCCTTATTTCAATGTCCATCTTGGTGAATTCAGTTCAGACAATATATATGTTAGTAAAGATGAGATGTATACATCAGTCGGGTACTTCCATCTATACAACAAGGTAGAGTACCACGTGAAGCGATCTGATCGTAGTAGATGGTATTTGAAATGCAAGTTTCAAAAATATAATTTTGTTTTACGTGCAAATGAAGAACATAGTTTGTGGAGGACAATGGAGTTTACATCTCACACATGTCGTTTGGATCCAAATTGAAATCCCCCACGAACATAGCCCTCTAAAGTAATCAGATCATTTTATGTGACACAACAAAATGAATCAATTGCTATGAGCCCTATAACTATGATGGTTGGCCTAAAACTTAACCACGGTTTAGAATTAAGATACAGTCACATGTTTAGATCAAGACAACGTGCTAACAGTTTAATATATAGTGATGTTGAAAAATCGTTTAAGTTGTTGACATCTTATTTACATAAAATTCATGTTGGAAATCCTAAAAGTCATATAAATTTATAATTGGATAAAGAAAAGAAGTTCAAATCTGTCTTCTTGGTGCTTCATGCATCAATCAATGGATTTATCAACTTTGGGAGGCCTGCCATCTTTGTGGATGAGACACATGTGAAGGGCATATACAAGGGAGTAGGTTTTATTGTTGTAACTCAAGATTGTAATCATAAAGTTTTTTCACTTGCGACGAAGATTGGTCATGTGGAGAATAATAAATCTTGAACGTGGTTTTTGCCGAAGTTACGAGAGGTATATAATTGTCCAAATAATTTGTTGATGTCTCCAATCAACACAAAAGCTTAATCAATTCTATCAAAACAGTGTACCCTGAGGCAACCAATTGGCTGTGTTATTACCAATTTCGAAAGAAGTTTGTTGTGTTTGGTCAAAATATGGTTCAGTTTTTTAAGAAAGCCGCTTATTCATATCGTGACTCGAAATATGACAGATTGCACGAGTATTTTTTTTTCATTATTTTTTTATTCCATAGAGCTCAATTAATTTCATGTTTAACATATCCATACGATTAACCATGAGTTTCCTAACATATTTTAGATAAAAAAATCGTATATCTTATACGGTTGATATGATTCCTTTGTGAGTGCATCATTCATGATTTGTATGCTAGAACTTGCCACTAGACTTGTTGATATTGATCTTTGTGTGATGTTATTAAAGTGATAAGAGGCAATGTTTGGATTGATGAGTCACTTAACCAAATTTTTCCCCACCAAACACATTTGATTTCCTTAGTGAGCCATGTTGAGCCTTATTTTCATATTCTTTGGCAAGCCAAGTGAAATTGAAACTATTTGCCTATTTTTATGAGCCTTCTTGTCCTATGCTTAGTAGAGCTTGAATTGTTGGCTAATGATGGTGATTTGATTGCTAAGTGTGGTGGAAATAATTTGCTAAGTGATGATGCTTGAAAGAAGAAAGGTTGTGAAGAAAAAAAAATTGAATTGTGAAAAATGTGAACATGAAGTGAAGGAAAAATTCAATTTGTGAGCTTAAAAAAAAAAAGAAAGCTCAAGTGAATGGTGGATTGATCATTGAAGTTCAAAAGAAAGAGTGTTACTTGATGAAAGAAAGAGAAGAGATGTGTTTTGTATTGATTAGCTTACATTCAAGTCTCTACTACTTAGTCACTCTTATCCAAATACATCCCACCTTTCCAAAGAGCCTACATTACAACCTAGAAGAAAGACCTCTTTGATTCTTGATTGATCACGAGTGATTTTGATTGAGATTAAGTCTTTTTGCAAGCATATGGTGTACTTATTTGTGAATTTGATGATTGAGTGCATTATACCTTTATACACTTGAGTGAAGAGTGAAACACTCCATGGAAGGAGCAATGTGTTAAGTGTTTGATTGAGTATTTATTTGAGCATGATCTATCTTGGTTGCTAGTGGATAGTTGCATTAATACTAATGTTCATTGATGAGTTCGATTGTCTTCTACTTCGTCTATAGTGCCATGTGGCATAATTGCAATCAATTTTCTCCTTTGTTCTTAGTTTCTATGTTGCTCGAAGACGAGCAACACTTCAAGTTAGGGGGTATGATTGGAGTTAATTGATGCATGTTTTTAGGGCCTATTTTAGTGCAAAAAGTGAGCTAAAGTGTTAGTTTTTGTGCTTAAAAGTGTAAAGTATCACTCTTTTGCTTAAAAAGTATTATTTGTGAGATTTTGATGTTTTTCGTCCATTTTGCAGGTAATTCGGTGGAATTTTGCCAATCCGAGAGTACCATTAGGCTTAGAATAAAGAGACGGACATATCGGACGAAAATGGGGGTCGGGGCCGAAGCCCCGCGTGAGAAAAGTGCCCTGGACTCGAGCTCTGATCGAGGGACAAGAGCTTCGAGTCGAGGGCTGTGCTGAAAAGGACAAAATTCGAAGAAAGGTAGGAGCCTCGACTCGAGGGTTGACCCTCGAGTCGAGGGAGTGGAGAAAAGCGGTAGCCTCGAGTCGAGGCCTGACCCTCGACTCGAGGGGGAAGATTTCCATAATTTCGTATTTAAAGGAGCTGAAGCAGAGCAATCCATATACAACAATTCACAATAGCAGTTAAGAGCGATTTTGGGGCGATTTCTCAGGCCCCAAGCCATTTCTTCCTTGTAGTTAGAGTGGAAGTTAGATTTAGGATTAGATTTCAATTGATGTTGGTAGATTAGCTATAGATTAGCTTTAGATCCTTGTTAATTCAGCAATTCAAGCTTGTATTTCATTTGGAGATTGATGTTGAAGACTCAAGCATTCCTATTGTTGTTGATTGAAGATCATTTGGTGATGTTTTTCCTCTCTTGTCTCTTTAATTTCTTAATTGTGATGATTTGCTTTGTGATTGTTCAATTTTATCTTCTTCCCATGGGTATTGTTTGTGGTACCATGGGCTAACTCTCTTGTGCTTGGGTTAATTGAAATTGATGATGATTTGATTGATTATGCTATAATTGTTGATGATTGGAGATCAATTGAGTAGATTGCTTACTAATTGTGATTCTCAATTGTACTTCATGCATAATTATCCCTTTAGATTAGTGTTTGATCACCCTAGCTATAGATGAGAGTTGCGCTAACGTGATCCGGGATTAATCGGGTTATAATTGTGTATGAATGTATGGATTGGGTGCTTCGGAATCGAGAGATTAGTTGCACTAAGGATACTCACATTAGTTTGTTTCCTAATTGTGATTCTTAATTGTGCTTTGTATGAAATTGTCTCTTTAGATTAATGGTTGATCACCCTAGCAATAGGCGAGAGTTGAGCTAACGTGATTAGGTGTTGATCGAGTTTCAATTTTGCATGATTGTATAAATTGGGGACTTCTACATTGAGAGATGGGAAGGACTAAGGATACTCACATTAGGCATTGTGATTTTAATGGAGTGATTAATTTCATGATGGTTTAATGCTTTCTATCTTAGTTGATTTGCAATTTGATTCAATTGTAGCATGTTGATTGATGATTCATTGATGGATGTTAATCCTAGCACCTCTATCCCACCATTTATTGTTGTTTTTGTTATCGCATTCTAAATGTTCGATCATTTGTTTGCTTGTTTTTAGTTTGTATTTTGCAAGTGTTTGGTAGTGTTAGTGCCATCCCTTGTTGCATCAATAGCCACTAAGAACTCGTATTTCTAGGGCCTCATGTGCATACTTTTTCCCTTGGGTTCAATATTTTGTTGATTGGTCTTAATAACTCTTACCCGAAAAAACTACTCCAATCAAATGGCGCCGTTGCCGGGGAATTAGTTTTTGCGCCTTAAGTGAGACTTAGGAATTGTTTGAAGTGGCTACTTGTTGGCTTTTTGTTTTTGTTTGTGTTGTTATTTTTGTTTGAATTTGATACTTTGCTATCTTGTCTAGATGGAGGGATACAACTCATATGCATGGAATCAATATCATTATCAAGAGAGCATGGTATATCCTCCAAACTTTGAAGAATTTGGATACAATAATTAGATGAGCTTTGAAGATAATTCTCAATTGCAACAAGTTCCATCCAATTATGAAGATTGGAGATATGATGAAATTCCTCCCCAACCTCAAGAGATGTTCCCATACTATGAGCGTTATGATCAATTCGATCCATGTCTTGGATTTGAATTCCAAGGAGCATCGGGAGGTGATTACTATGATGATAGGAGAAGCCATGAATTTGATTATCCAATGCCACAAGCTTCTCCTCAATTTGAAGAATGGGGACTCCATGATATGAGAGCCATATTGCAAGAGATGCTTGCATTTTTGTTGGGTAAATTTGAGGAAGATGATTCTAGATGTGATGAAATGCTTTCCTTGTACGAAGAAATGTATGAGACCAAAGAAAAGGTTAATTCATGGATAGAGGGGAACATGGAGATCACCGAAGTTCATTTCATGTTTATAAAGAGTCAACTCAAATATTTCCTACACCAAGTAAAGAACATGACCATCATGGAGGATCAAGAAGAAGAAGGGGAGGAAGAAAGTGAAAGAGATGATGTAGAAGAGGGTCCAAGCAATGAGGATGAAGTAGAAAGCTTCCTTGTCACAAATGAGGAAGAGGAGTGTACATTGATGGACATGAGCTTTAAGGAGGAAGCAAATCTAGAAGCACCTAAGGAGGCATTGAAGATCGAAATGAACATTTCTATACCCTCTAAATCTTCAATTTGTGATTTAATTGAAATTGATGCTTCTAATGATTTAATTTTGCCTCTTGTGAATTTTGACTATAGGGAAGAGTTGAAGAAACGTTTGGGCATCCTTGAAAGGAAGGAAGAATCGAGAAGGATGGCAAGAGAGAAAGGGGGACAACCATGGACACTTAGCATATCTATATGTGGTTGCCCTATCTATTCGGTGAACCTCCTAGATTTTGAAGCACAAAGATTGAGATATAATGGGAAGGAGGATCGCTACCCTTGGCCATTCCGATGAAGGACGTTGGACGTGAAGAAATAAGTCCGGCATAGGACAATAAAAATAGCGCTTGATGGGAGGCAACCCATCCTTTTTATTTGCTTTTGTGTGCTTTTTGGTAGATTAGTATTTTTGTTCGTTTTGGGAGATTTGCTTAGCTACTTAATTGCTAATGCTTGGGAAATTATGCTCTATCCTTTGGGATTCATAAAGTGTTGAGCTTACTTGTTGATATCATTTAGGAGTTGCATATTTTTCTCACTCTCATTCCAAACTTGAATTCATATCTTCATTCAAGTTTGGGGGTGTGTGTCATTTAGGGTAGAAATGCATCTCTTGGTGATGATTATTTGATGAATTGTTTTGCCCATTTGTAGGTATACTCACTACCTGGATTGGAAAAAGGATTGAAATTACAAGGGAATCAAGGAATCGAGAAGGATGGAGAGCTTAAAAGTTGGTGAAAATAAGCAAAAAGGAAGAGAACCCGGTCTCCTCGATCGAATAAGCGACCGGGCTTAAATCGAGGGACCAAAACAGTAATTTCTTGCATATTTGGGTTCGTTAGGGACGTAGAGGTCATTTTTAGGAGTTTCGGGGATCGTATCGGGCCCGGGAATCGTAAAAAATTCCCTGGACTTGACCCAATGTCGAGATTGCACAACCCCCAGGTCGAGGGATTTACACATAGGCAAAATTTCAAAATTCTACACATCCCTCGAGTCGAGGAGTTCATTTTTTCATATCCCCCGAGTCGTGTGTGAGACCTCGAGTCGAGGCAGTCAAAATTTTGGATCCCTCGAGTCGAGGCCTGACCCTTGACTCGAGGCTGGTGTTTTTTATAAAAATCACAGTTCAATTTCAGAAATCACGACTCGAGGGTTAACCTAGTTCCCAGTTTCCTTCGTCCCCAAACAGTTTTTCCGGCGATTTCACGTCGATTCACCGTTCATTCATCTTCCTTTCACCATATTGTCTTCACATTTGAATTAAAGATTAGATTTTGAGGGTTTTTGAAATCCAAATTGGGGATTTTGAGGAGTAGTAAGTGGGTCTTTGCATTTGGACGTTTTTCGGCCAATTTCTCAAACAAGGTACGTAATTCATTATCTAATGGCTTTCAATTTCATTGTTGTGGTGATTAATTGCATGGGTGTTTAGAATGTTGCTAGAATTGCTTTGATATGAATTCGCTTTTGGGCATTTTGACAAGAACTTGATATGCATGATAAATTTTGATGAATTGGAGCCTTTTATGAGAATATTCGAATTGATTGATGAATTTAGGAGCATGCTTAGGATTGAATATGATCTCTTTCTTGTTTATGAGTGGAATTAGGGCTAGAAATTGGATTTTGGCACATGTTTGGAAATTCCTCGTGCAATTTTTGGTATAATTGGTCAAGTTGAATTATGGTGATGATAGAAGTGCATTGTTGATGATGGATATTTGCTTCATTACTTGCTAGAGGTCTTATGATTTTAGAGATGATTTTTGGATCTTAATTGCATGATTATTATTGAGCTTAGTTGTGTTGCTAATCGATGGGGTCATTCTAGTCAAGTATGCATATTTTGGAATTATTTGAGCTTCTATTGATCATATGTGCTTAGTTGACTCATTGACCATTGTTGAGGATTAGTTGCTAGTCGCTAGGGGTTATTGTTGTGATTGGAGTTATTGTTGCTTGTTGACTCGTCTATGGTGTGATTGATATTTTGAGCTCGTATTTTATCTTTGGAAATTGAATGTGCTCTTGGGATTATTTTTGCAGGAACAATGTTTAGAGGAGCCGATGGAAATAACCTGTCGGAGGAAGAGGTTCAGAGACGAGAGAGTGCCATCAGATTTGCTCACCGTATGCCCGCTGAACTTGGAATTCAGTGGGATGACCATCAATGGAGGACACATATTGATCTCTACTCTGAGCTATATAACAGGGTGGTCAAGACCCGACTCGTTGATCACGATTGCATGTTATCCATGGGGATCGAGGAGGATATTCCTCGCCTATTTGAGCAAGTTGGGATGGGGGGCTTCTTTGCGAAGAGGCCTAGGATGTATATTGGACTTACCTTAGAGTTCCTCTACACTGTCAAGATTGATAAGGCCAGGAGGGCCAAATTCCGGAGGGGTATTACTGTTGGATCAAGAGGTTTTTATGAGTTAAAGAGCAGCTCAGACTGATCAGCCAACCTGAAGAACAGCAGAGGATAAGTTTATAAGATAAGCTGATCAGACGGGGTCAAGCATCAACCTAGTCAGCTGAGGTCTGATAACATGCTAGTCATCTGAAGACGAGCTTGAACCTAGTCATCTGCAGGAGACAAACATGAAGAGCTCAGACGAGGTCAAGATAAGCCGAGTAGAATAAGAAAGGCGAGTTTTCACCAAGTCAGCTGCAGATGAGTATGAAGAATCAGCCGAGGTCTCAAGCGATTTACAAGATTAAGTTTGTTAAGCGCTTTCAAGTTTGTTAGAATTAACTAACAAACTAACCTGTCTTCTCGAGACTTATAAATAGGACTAGATTTTATTCTTCAACTTACTTATGCCTATTCGATTTTTCACACTATTCACTACTCGATTTCAATCACAATCTTTTCACAAGTATTTCAAGAGAGTTCTCAAAAAGTTCTAAGTGTTTTTAGAACACTTTTCTTGTAATCTTCAAAATCCAATACTCACCGTAAATAGTTAGATTTTAGAGGAAGGGTTTAGGAGATTGAAGATTTGAAGATTTGTACAAGTTGTAAGTTGTAAGTTTGAAAGTAAGAAAGAAAGTAGTAAGCGAGTCCCTTCTTGATTGAAGAAGGAGAGTGGATGTAGGATTATTAAAATCCGAACCACTATAAATCCTGGTGTTATTTCTTGTTTTCTTTAATTTACGTTCAAATTACAATATTGTTAATTCAAGATTAAAGTTCAGAATCTTAACTAAAATCAATATCAACCTTGCTTTTGATCTTGTTAAAAGTTGAGTTTTCAATTATCTTCCACCGTGTTTAATCGATATTTTGAATTAATTTTGAAAGATTTAAAAATCTACAAAATCTATTCAAACCCCCTTTCTAGATTTTGTTCTAGGAAGCTAACTCAAGGTTTTTAATCAACTCAACTTTCCGGGACCAACAAGTGGTATCAGAGCAAAGTGTTAAGTCATTTTCGATATTGATTTTAGGTCTTGAACAAGATTCTGAAATTATCTTCATTTTCTTCATTTTCTTCCTTTACTAACAGTGCTACTAATAAGTTTTTGTGGAGTATTTTGTTCTTTGTTTCATCATGTCATCAGGGAAAAATAAAAAGTCTAGGAATCTTCCTGAATTTTCCATTGAAGATTATGATTATTGGAAATTTAGATGGAAAATCATCTGAAGGCCATACATGATAGAATGGAAGAGGTCCTTGAGGAAGGTCCTATAAAGTTTTATCATGGAGGCACCAGCACTGGGGAAGAGACAGCTGAATCAAGAACTAGACAAGAAAAGAAGAGTTCTAAATTGACGAATGATGAAAGAAAGGTCCACAATCTTGACCAAGTAGCTAGAATTGAAATCATCGAGACTCTTAGTAAAGACTGGATAGAGAAGGTTAAGAGATGCAAAACAGCCAAAGAAATGTGGCAAACTTTAGCCAATGTTTGTGAAGGATCTGATCAAGTCAAGGAAAACAAGCTACAGTCAGTATTGCATACATTTGAAACATTCAAAATGAAAGAAAATGAGTCTGTGGATCAGTTTGATGTTAGGTTGACCAATCTTCTCAACAAAGCAGCTGATCTTGGAAAGAATTATTCAGAGAAAGAGATTAATAACATGATTCTGAGATCATTAACCAAGAGATGGAGGGAAAAATCCAATATCCTTAAAGCAACTCAAGATTTATCCTCTATTACTCGCCATACTTTATTTTCTCATCTTAAAGCTTTAGAGTACGATATCCAGATAGAAGATGAGGAAGATGAGATGGAGTCAAGTACCTCGTCCAAGTCTGTTGCCTTTGTCAGTAAAGAAGACAAGGTGTCAACAGAGTCTCAGAGGAGCCGATCTATCTCTCGAAAGAGTAGATGGCTTTACTTACAAAAAGGTATGATAAATTGAGAATGAAGTATAAGATAAATAAATTGAGATTTGCAGGTAAGGATAGACAAAGATCCAGATCAGATAGGAAGGTGGATAAATCTGCAGATGATGACAAAAACAAGAGCCAGACAAGAAGATACAGATCACCTGTCAGAAGAAGTCCTTCCAGTCCCAGATCAGACAGGAGTGACATTTGCTATACATGCAACAAGCCAGGACATTTCAGCTATGACTGTCCTCAACTGACTCCTAAAGAAAGGGAAGAAAAGAGGAAGAAAAGAGACAGGAGATTTGCAGATCAAAGAGCTTTATTGGCTGAAGAAAAAGAGTCAAAGAAATCATCATCATCATCATCATCATCCTCATCTGATTTCGGATCAGATGATGAGATCTGTCTCATGGCTAATGAGGTAATCTACTATTCATCGACAGATAATGATTCTTGTCAGTCTGCATCTGATCATGACCAAACTGTTATTCATGAGTTATTGAGAGATTTAAAGACATCTTTAGCTGCTTATAAACAGCTAGAGACAGAGAATTTATTTTTAAAGGATCAGATTCAAATTCTAAATAAAGGCAAGCAGGTGATGAACTGCTCAGAGACTGAGGAAACATTCAAGGGGGAATGTTTTCTTGATCAAGCTAGTACATCACCAAACCTTACCCGAAAGGTTAGAAAATGAATTGAAAACTTTAAAAGACAAATTTGAAGTAGTCTGTCTTGAAAATGAATTAATTAAGAAAGACAATGAGAAGCTTGTCTTCAAAATTAGTCACTTTAATAATTCACAATCGATAATAGATCATATTTTTAATACTTCTAAAAAATCTCATGATAAGGCAGGTCTTGGTTATGATAGGAACAATAAATCGAGATGTTCAAAACCTAGAAAATTTGTGAAAGCATCTGTTCAATCAAAGGATATTAAAATTGGTCCATGGAAACCAACTAGTCGAGATAAGGACTACATCTTCCATCTGAAACCAAGAATTCAAATTGAAAACTCCCTATCAGACTAGAAGGAGTCCAAGAACCAAAATAAGAAGATATTCTTATTATAATTCTTTTGATGGAAAGAACAAATGCTATCCTACATTTCCTAAGTTTAGGAAAATTACTCAATCTGAATACAACAAGTTATCATTCAAAAATGATATAATTGTAGACAGATTTGGTAGAAAACTTGAGTCTGATTTATTGTCTGAAGATGAGATGTTTATTTGGATTCCTAAAGTGATTCTTGACCCAAAAGGACCCAAGATCACTAGGGTACCTCAAAACTAATTTGTTTTACTGGATTCACAGGGATCATCACTCAAGGAAGAGATCTTAGCTTCAATATGGTACATTGATAGTGGTTGTTCACAACATATGACCCATAACAAGAAGCTGTTATCAAATTTTCAAAGCATTGATGGTCCAAGAGTTTTATTTGGTGATAATAATTGTGGTCGACTAAAGGTGTAGGTACTCGATTATCAAGGATATTCGGTATCTCGAGGTATATTTTGTTGAAGGTTTGAAACATAATCTGCTGTCTGTTTCTCAGCTTTGTGATAAAGGTTTTCTTGTAAAATTCTCAAGGGATAAATGTGATATTTTAGATAATTCCTCAGATAAGGTACTATTAACTGGCTTCAGACATGGTAATGTGTATGTGGCCAACTTTAATAGTTATCCCAAAGATACTTGTCTGATAGCTAAGGGTGGAGAAGATCTCAGCTGGCTATGGCATAAGAGGCTTAGTCATCTGAATTTCAAGACCCTTAGTAAGCTGGCTAAAAAGAACCTTGTCAAAGAATTACCTGAAAAACTTTTATCCACTGATCTTAAATGTGATGCTTGTAAAAAAGGTAAACAGCCTAGACACTCATTTAAGAGTATTAACTCCTCTTCATCTGAAAGAGTGTTACAACTTCTTCATCTGGATCTGTTTGGACCTGTTTCACCTCTCAGTTTCAGTGGAAGGAAATATACTCTTGTTGTAGTAGATGACTTTTCTAGATACACTTGGGTTATATTTCTTTTCAAGAAAAATGAGACTATGAACAAGATTCCTGATCTGTTCAAACAGATTCAGAATGAAAAGGGTGTTAATGTTATTAAAATAAGGAGTGATAAGGGCACAGAATTTTTGAATTCTTGTTTATCTAATTTTTTCAATGAGTGTGGAATTATTCATGAGACATCTTCAGCAAGAACTCCTCAACAAAATGGAGTGGTTGAAAGAAGGAATAGAACTTTGAAGGAAGCAAACCGAGCATGTTGGCCGAGTATAATACCCCTCATAGGTTCTCGGGCTCAAGCCATCAACACAAACTTGCTATACCCGCAATAGTGCTTAGTTGTCAAAGACAAGGGTAAGACTCCTTATGAGATTTGGAAGGGTAAGATTCCAAGAATCTCATACTTCAAAGCTTTTGGTTGTAAGTGTTTCATCCATAACAATGGAAAATCTAAGTTAAGAACTTTTGATGCTAAGGCAGCTGATGGAATATTCTTGGGATATTCTAATACTTCCAAAGCATTTAGAGTTTTTAACAAGACAACCCTTTGTGTGGAGGAAACCCCTCATGTTGTTTTTGATGAATTGTATTTCTTCTCAGATAAAGTGAATCAAATTTCTGAAAGTCTAGATAAAATTGAATTGTCCAAGACTAAACATAGAATTGTCTATCTACCTAGTCTTGATTCGAGAATCGATGAAGAAGAATCCCCATCGATAATCGAAGACAACTTCGATCGAGACTCCATCGTAACAGACACCCTTGACATCACCTGATCGGCGGGGGTCACCGATGAAGGGGGAACGTCGGCGAGGTTGAGTCGGAGGAGTTGCCTACGAGACTCAAGATGAGGATCCTTCTCCTCACATAGGCAAAAGGATGAGAAGCTATCATCCATCTGATCGATTATAGGAGACCCATCTAGTAGTGTGCGGACACGAATGATGCTAGACTCAAAAAGTCTTTTCGTTGTTGTTATGTGTCGCTTCTTGAACCCAAGTCTATTGAGGAAGCTCTATCGCACTCCAAATCGATAACAGCCATGCAGAAGAACTGCATCGGTTTGAAAGACAAAATGTATGGGATCTAGTAGAAAGACCTTTACACGAAAGATTATAGGCACCAAATGGGTGTTTAAAAATAAAATGAGATGAGAACAATATTATTGTTCGAAATAAGGCAAGATTGGTTGCACAAGGTTACTCACACCGAGGGAATAGACTATGATGAAACCTATGCTCCGATTGCGATTAGAGGCAATAAGGTTGTTCTTGGCATTTGCTTTGCATATAAATCTTTCAAAGTCTTTCAAATGGATGTTAAGTCTGCTTTTCTTAATGGTGTGTTACTTGAGGAGGTCTATGTAGAGCAGCCTCCTGGGTTTAAGATCAATAACAAGGTCTATAAACTCAACAAAGCTCTATATGGACTGAAACAAGCTTCCAGAGCCTGGTATGATACTCTATCTGATTTCTTGACATCAAATGGTTTTTCTAAAGGCAAGATTGATAGAACTTTGTTTAGAAAGGAAGTAGATGGCAACATCTTACTAGTTCAAATTTATGTAGATGACATAATCTTTGGTTCACCTAATCTGAAATTATGTGAAGAGTTTAGCATTCTCATGAAAAACAGGTTTGAAATGTCAATGATGGGAGAATTAACATACTTTCTAGGCTTACAGATTAAACAGATGAGTAAGTGTATATTTATACATAAGTCTAAGTATGCTAAGGATCTGATTGAGAAATTTGGAATGTCAACTAGCAGAGAAGTTAAAATACCTATGGCAACTAACTTCTCAATGGATTCAGATGAGCAGGGGATACCCACTGATGCAACGGAGTATCGTGGACTGATTGGATCTCTTCTTTATCTCACTGCAAGTAGACCAGACATATCCTTTGCAGTAGGGGTATGTGCAAGATTCCAGTCTAATCCCAAGAAAACTCATCTGGAGACGGCTAAGAAAATTCTTAGATATCTCAAAGGAACCTTGCAAATAGGGTTATGGTACCCAGCTGATGACAACTTTGAGCTGACAGGTTATTCAGATTCAGACTTTGGAGGATGTAAGATTGATAGAAAATCCACTTCTGGAACTTGTCAATTCTTAGGCAACAAATTAATTTCTTGGTTATCTAAGAAACAGACATCTGTTGCCACCTCCACAACTGAAGCTGAATACATGGCAGCTGGAAGTTGTTGCTCTCAACTCCTCTGGATTAGTCAACAGCTTAGAGATTATAGTATTCAAACATCAGCTGTTCCTATTTACTGTGATAGTAATAGTGCAATAGCAATGACTTACAATCCTGTTCTACATTCTAGATGTAAGCATATAGATGTTAGGCATCATTTCATTAGGGATCATGTTGAGAAGAATGACATTAGAATTGAGAAAATTGTCACTGAATCACAAAGAGCTGACATTCTTACAAAACCATTAGCTGAATCTAGGTTTAAAGAAATGTGCTTAGAATTAGGATTACTTGATGCATCTTTAGCTGGTTTCTAATTTGTGTGCATCTGTTTCCTTATTTCTTTTCTTTTCTTTTCTTTAAACTAATGTCTAGAAAGAATTATCAGACTAGATATGTGTCAAAGGACAATCAGGTAGCTGATATCATTGATCTCCTTTCAGGAATCAAGAATCAAGGATTAGTCATATTGACCTTATCTGAATTGATAATTACTTATCTGACATTGAGTAAATCAGACAAGGACACAATAGTCAGCTAATCTCCTAAAGAAAACAGATGACTATTTACATTCTATCTGATTTACCTTAAGCTTCTGATGGTTTCTTTTGAGTATATGTTTGTGCAGGAACAGGTCACAGATCATACTGTTTCATCTCTTCTTATTCAAACCCCTTTATTCTGATTATTTTTATTCTTAAATAATCTGCATTTTTCTTAAAATTGTTGAACAACCACGTTTTAGAAAAGTAAATCTGAGTCTGTTTTGTTTAAACTCGTTTTAAAAATTGCTATAAAGTTACATCTAAGCTGTTGATTTGCAAAATCAGACAGGTTACTTTATCAGATGACTTTCTAAACCCATCTATTTTTTTAAAACTAGTCTGTTTTTCAAACTCATCTGATTTGCAAACCCTTAGCCAAAGTAAGGTAACCCTAGGCTGACGTCAGGTATACTTACTTCTCTGCATAAAGTAACCTACATCTGTCAAATCAACAGTCTATAAAGTAACTATTTACGCATTCCAAAGGCGATTAACATCCACGCGCTGAATCCTAATCGCTTATCTTAGTTTTTAACCGTTGATTAATACTCAGTAAAAACTTTTTGAATAAATGGCTAAGATTAATTCAAGTTTTAAAAAATGGCGGTTTCTCTTTCCAATCTATTCCCCTATAAATACATCTTCTTCTCCAAAGTCATTATTTTCACTTTCAGAAATTCTCAAAACTCTCTGTAAATTTTCCTAAATCCTTTCTAAATTTTTATATGAGCATTTCTGTAAGAGGAGTAACATCAACAATGGTGGATGTACATAATGAAACCTACGCTAAGAAGGTGAAGTCTGAGATGTATGTCCTTATTGTCCTTATTGGAAAGGGCTGGATTGAGGACTTTTTGCTCCAAGAAATCCCCTTCCAATAAGACATTGGATATGAGAGGTTTGGAGTTCTATGTCTATGGGACATATGAACATGGAGTTTTTCGAACCAGGGTATATGGAGAGGTTTTGACCGTTTCTCCGGCGGAGGTGGCCAGAATTTTTGATACGAGCAGTGAGGGAGTGAACCCCCTCACCTACAAATCTGATGAATGGGTAGAATCATTTGAGATGATTGCCCGAAATTCTATGAAAGATCGCCGTTCGGAGTTAAAGAAGAAGATGCTCCGACGACGATATCGCCTTCTGATGACCATTGTCACAAAGGTGATACTGGGAGAACAAAGCTCTCATGATGGGCTGACTGCACCCGCACTCTGCGTGATGAGAACAATTTTGGATGGTGTACAGGCCAACTGGGCTGGTCTATTACTGGAGAAGCTGGAGACGGAAAGAAAGCGTCTGGAGGTGGTGAATGGAAAATGGCAGGCTAATTCGATCACTAGTCTTTTTAACAAAGTGACTGTGATTATGGAGGACTTGCTGTCACCGAGATCAATTGGTCGACGGGGTCCGAGCTTACACGGCGCGTAAGGGGATTCTCGACCAAAGATGAGCCACTCGGGCTCCAGTGATTCTCGATGAGGGTGGAGCTGAGGTTGGAGCTCAAGCTCCAGCTGAAGAAGAAGCTGAGGAGGAGGAGGAGGAGGAGAAAGATGTGGAGGCGGAGCTGCTAACCGTGAGCTCACCGAGGCCGAATGTACCGATGAAGCCAAGGAGAAGGCACCAAGGAGACGAAGGTTGGTGAAAACCTCCGAGTTGGGAGGATCATCTCGCAGATCAGCCATCTCTTCTTCCCGAGAGGAAGTATCCACGCCGCAAATTACAGCTCGGGTGGTCCAGTGGAGGAGGTCCAGAAATCGATTAAGGGGACCCTCCCCCCGAGGGTCGCACATTTCTCCCCCCCCCATCTCCAACCCAAACCGGCAATGAAGAGGTGTCCTGTGCCGGGCACCTCGAGCCTCTCAAATTGACTACTCCCGAAATTGTCCAAAGTCCAACCTCATCTTCTTTCCCCAAACCCAACTCTCATCTCCTCCACCATCCCCATCTCATATACTCTTGTCCTTCCTCTCTCGGACCAAGATTCTCCCCAACCCCCATCTCCATATCTCCACCAAATTTTACCCACAACTTCTCAACCCCAACTCATTTTACTCCAATCACTTCAATCTCCTCCACCTACCACTTCACAAATCCCACCTTTACCATCATCTCCCACACCAAAATCCCACCCCCACCATCGACACACCCCCACCTCATCTACCCCCAGCCGAACCTCATGTGGATACCTCAAATATCTTTGGGGATATTCCCATGAGCTCCCCTAGTCCAACTTCTCCCACCACCTCTTCCTCGTCTCGATTCAAAGGGAGAGGATGAGACCAATTCTTGCCATCTCCTCTGCGTTTGAACAACTCCACAAAGAAAAATCATTTCCCAAGTTCGTGAGGATGATGGAGAAGAAAACACGAAAGGTGATTCGAAAGCGATCCACAGATACTATGCTCGCCAACATGCAGATTGGCCGAGGTCAACATGACCAGAAATTTATCAGCCAATCTCAAAGACCGCCGTTGATCCAGCCGAGTGCGCTTGAGGAGGAGGTCAAGGCACCGAAAGAGAAGACAAAGAAATGACAACGAAATCGTGGTCTCAACACTCACATCTGATCAGAACGATTTCAGACGACGTTGTGCAGCGATAGAGGCCCAGCTTCAGTCTCTCAAAGATGAAGTTAAAAAGGGGGAAGGTGCTGAGAGCAGATTGGAAACCCTCACAGCTGGTGTCATGTCAATAACTGATAAGCTTGATACAAAGGCAGACACAGCTGAGTTGGAGGCAGCCAAGGTGGAGATTAAAATCAAATCAGACGAGTTGGCTGCCTTGCAACTGAGGGTAACCCAGATTGAAGAGGCCATCCGAGAGGATGAGGAGAAGAGAAAGAAGGAGGAAGAAGAGAAAACAGAGAAGCTGCTGGCTCGCATGAAAGAATCTGAGGAACCGGAGCCCAAGGGCAAAGGTAAAGGGAAAGCAGCAGCAGCAGCAGCTGAGAAGTCTCCATCAGCCGAGCAGATGATCAGCCCCAGATCAGCCGAGCAGATGATCAGCCCTAGATCAGCCGAGCGCAAGAGAAAGGAACCAGACTTCTCCAACTTATCACCGAAAGAGCGGATCGAAGAATCAGTCTTTGAAAAGGAGATGTTTGAAAAGAGAGAGAAGAAGAGGTCAAGAAGATGGGGAAGGCCGAGTCAAGTGGGACAGGGATACTCGGAAGTGGGTATCCAAAGCTGCAAATGAAGTGGACTTCCGCCCTGTCCATCGCACTACAGCTCCTCCAAAGATGGTATCAGGGAAATACACAAGTGAATATAAAAAGCAAGCCCTGGATGCTAAATGGATGTATTACTGGTACATCTTGAAGGCATCACCATCTGGAGCAGCCAATGAAGACATCACCGGCATGAATGGATGGAGAAGGAGGACGCAGATCTTTATGGGAAGCTGCTCGATGAGGCACATAATGTGTTCAATCAAGCGATCCGATCGCACCAGCCTATGAGCAGTCACCCCCAAGCTGAAAGAAGATGGTTCTCCCGATCCGAATGGGTCGAAACGATTGTTGCCAAAGCGAGAAAGGGAATCCGAGCTCACAGATGAGAATGATCTCAAAACACTTAGAGCAAGGATTTTCACCGCTAAACATTCCGTGGCCGACCGATGGGGAATCGATAGAACAGATTTTTCTTTCCTTATCTTTTATTCTCTATCAGTTCTCTTATTTTGTAATTTGTAAATTTCTGTGAATGAATATATTCGGACTTATGTGAATTATGTGTATGAGTTTTTTTTTTAATTTTTTAAATTTTATTTTTAAAAAAATAGTAAATCATCTGAGAAATTTTATATCTCAGAGTTAAAAATTTTTTTAAAATTTTTCTAAGTATAAATCATTTGAGAAATCTTATATCTCAGTGTTAAAATTTTTTTGTAAAAATTTTTTTTAAGTACTTCTAAAAGAGTCTAAAAGACTTAAATTTTTTTTTATGTCTAGAATGTGACTGAATCTGTTGAAGTGTGAAAATGTGCTTTATCTATCTGATTGAATTAACTAAATCTAGTACTAACTTCAGCTGTGAGTATGTTTCTTTATTATAAGTTTTAAATTCATCAAAAAGGGGGAAATTGTTGGATCAAGAGGTTTTGATGATTTAAAGAGCAGCTCAGACTGATCAGCCAACCTGAAGAACAGCAGAGGATAAGTTTATAAGATAAGCTGATCAGACGGGGTCAAGCATCAACCTAGTCAGCTGAGGTCTGATAACATGCTAGTCATCTGAAGACGAGCTTGAACCTAGTTATCTGCAGGAGACAAACATGAAGAGCTCAGAAGAGGTCAAGATAAGCCGAGTAGAATAAGAAAGGCGAGTTTTCACCAAGTCAGCTGCAGATGAGTATGAAGAATCAGCTGAGGTCTCAAGCAGTTTACAAGATTAAGTTTGTTAAGCAGTTTCAAGTTTGTTAGAACTAACTAACAAACTAACTGTCTTCTCAGACTTATAAATAGGACTAGATTTTATTCTTCAACTTACTTATGCCTATTCGATTTTTCACACTATTCACTACTCAGATTTCAATCACAATCTTTTCACAAGTATTTCAAGAGAGTTCTCAAAAAGTTCTAAGTGTTTTTAGAACACTTTTCTTGTAATCTTCAAAATCCAATACTCACTGTAATAGTTAGATTTTAGAGGAAGGGTTTAGGAGATTGAAGATTTGAAGATTTGTACAAGTTGTAAGTTGTAAGCTGAAAGTAAGAAAGAAAGTAGTAAGCAGAGTCCCTTCTTCATATTGAAGAAGGAGAGTGGATGTAGGATTATTAAAATCCGAACCACTATAAATCCTGGTGTTATTTCTTGCTTTCTTTAATTTCTGTTCAAATTACAATATTGTTAATTCAAGATTAAAGTTCAGAATCTTAACTAAAATCTGAATATCAACCTTGCTTTTGATCTTGTTAAAAGTTGAGTTTTCAATTATCTTCCACTGTGTTTAATCTGATATTTTGAATTAATTTTGAAAGATTTAAAAATCTACAAAATCTATTCAAACCCCCCCTTTCTAGATTTTGTTCTAGGAAGCTAACTCAAGGTTTTTAATCAACTCAACTTTCCGGGACCAACAATTACTATTGAGCTTATGGGACGGGAGTATTCGTTGACCGTGGACGAGGTCAACGAAATCATTGGAGCACCTACAGATCCGGACCGATCACTTCTGAACATGAGGAAAGAGCACAACACAAAGAAGTTTTGGAGAAGGATTTTTTATTCGAGGGCGCCGGTCCAGACTGAGTTTGTTCCGGGGAAGTCAAAGAGCACCCACATCCGGAACCCGGTAGTTCGTTATTTAGAGAAGATCCTCGCGAGGACTATATTCACGAGATTGGAGGGTGGAGCCGTGGTGTCCGAGGAGTTGTATGTCATTTGGTGCTTTCTCCATGGAGTTTGATTCAATGCGGCTGCGTACCTCTGCTATCTTTTTGAGAGAGCCATTGGCACAAAGTTTAAGAAGATCAATTTTGGAGGCATGATCACATTGATAGCCGAGCATTTTGGCATTCCCACTCACAACCTCAGAGCAGTAGAGGGTGTTAGATCAAGAATGTTTTGATGAGTTAAAAGTCGGTTCAGATGATCAGACGACTATGAAGAACAGTTGAGACTGAGTCCGAGTACTAAGCTGATCAGACTAGGTCATCAACTAAGCAAGTTAGCTGAAGACTGGAAAGTTGCAAGTCGTCTGGAGACAAGCTCAAATCTAGTCGTCTGTAGGAGACAATCATGAAGAGCTCAGACGAGGTCAAGACAAGCTAAGTAGAATAAAAAAAGCGAGTTTTCACCAAGTCAGCTGCAGACGAGTAGGATAAAATCAGCTGAGGAGCAAGCGGTTTTCAAGAATAAGTTTGTTAAGCAGTTTCTAGTTTGTTAAAACTAATTAACAAACTAACTGTCTTTTCAGACGTATAAATAGGTCTAGGCACTTCATTAAAATATACGAGTTATTAATTCAGCAATATATTCTCACAAATCACAAGTTTTCAATAACCACAAAAATCATTTTCAAGGATTTCTTCATAGATCTTTCTAAGTGTTTATAGAACACTCTTTTTACACATCTTCAAATACACTTCTATCACTATAGAGTTAGATTTCACAGAATAGTTTAGTAGTTTGAATATTTGAAGATCTTTGTATGTTGTAAGTTGTACGATTGGAAAGTGAGTAAGTAAGCTAGTGGAAGAGAACCTTCTTCAAAGTTTGAAGAAGGAGAGTGGATGTAGGATTTTTATAATCCGAACCACTATAAATCTGTTATTCTTTATCGTTTTCATTTACTTGTCTGTTTCTTTCAATTGTCAGTTTATCAATCAAAGATTAATTTCAGAATTCAAGTTAAAACTAAAATATCAGGTTGCTTTTGATCTTGTTAAAGTTGAGTTCAAAATTGTTTTCCGCTGTGCTACTTGGTTTTTGAATAAGTTTGAAAGATTTGTAAAAAATCTATAAAATCTATTCAACCCCCCCCCCTTTCTAGATTTTTCCTAGAAGGTTAATTCAAGTTTTCCCTAAGATACTCAACTAAGTGGGACTAACAAGTGGTATCAGAGCAGTGTTGAGCTGTTCTGATATTGATTTTAGGTTTTAACCAAGATTCTGAAATTTATTCTTGATTTTCTTCATCTTCTTTATTTTTACTAACTGTGCTACTAACAAGATGGTGGAGTGTTTTGTTTTCCTATCTCATCATGTCTTCAGGCAAGAACAAGAAATCCAGGAGTCTACCTGAATTTTCAATCGAAGAATATGACTATTGGAAATTCAGGATGGAAAATCATCTCAAGGCAATCCATGATAGGATGGAGGACGTTCTTAAAGAAGGACCTATTAAATTTTATCATGGAGGCACCAGTAATGGCACTGAGTCAGCTGAAACCAGAGTCAGACAGGAGAAAAATAGTTCAGAACTGACAAGTGATGAGAGGAAAATCCACAACCTAGACCAGGTAGCTAGGACTGAAATCATCGAAACTCTAAGTAAAGACTGGATTGAAAAAGTCAAAAGATGCAAATCAGCTAAGGAGATGTGGCAGACACTTGCAAATGTTTGTGAAGGATTTGACCAAGTGAAAGAGAATAAGCTGCAGTCTGTATTACATGCCTTTGATACCTTCAAGATGAAGGAGAATGAAACAGTGGATCAGCTAGATGTGAGATTAACAAATCTTCTCAACAAAGCAGCTAATCTAGGAAAGAGCTATACAGAAAAGGAGATCAATAATAAGATACTGAGATCTTTGATCAAGAGATGGAGAGAAAAGTCTAATATCCTTAAAGCAACCCAAAATTTATCTTCTATTACTCATCATACCTTATTTTCTCATCTTAAAGCTTTAGAGTATGACATTCAGAGAGAAGATGAGATGGAGTCAAGCACCTCATCCAAATCTGTTGCCTTTGTCAACAAGAAGACAAGATGACAGCTGAATCTGTAGGAGCTGATTTATCTCTGAAGGAGCAGATGGCATTGCTCACCAAAAGGTATGACAGATTAAGAATGAAATATAAGCGTAACAAACTGAGGTTTGCAGGTAAGGACAGATCTAGATCCAAGTCAAGAAGAAAGGAAGATGACTCAACAGATGATGAAAAGAGTAGGAGCCAGACAAGGAGGTTCAGATCTCCTGCTAAAAGAAAAGGGAAGAGAAAAGGAAAAAGAGAGACAGGAGATTTGCAGATCAAAGGGCTCTTCTGACTGAAGAAAAGGAATCAAGAAAATCATCATCATCATCATCATCCTCATCTGATTTTGGATCAGACGATGAAGTTTGTCTCATGGCTAAAGAGGTAGTCTATTATTCTTCTTCTGATAATGATTCCTATAAATCTGTTTCAAATAATGATCAAATTGTTATTCAAGGATTATTGAAAGATTTAAAGATGTCCTTGGCTGCTAATAAACAGTTAGAGACAGAAAATTTGACTTTAAAAGATCAAATTCAGATTCTAGCCAAAGGCAAGCAGATGGTGAACTACTCAGAATCTGAGGAAACATTCAAGGGGGAATGTGTTAGGATGTATACTATAAGCCTAGCTTTTGTATGAACATCTTTTTGAGTATGAACATCTTTTTAATATGAGATTCATTATGATCAAAATACTTATTGTTTATGATTGTTATATATATCATTATTTTGTCCGGGTTAATCTATACTGTAGATAACATGGTGTGTGGTGTCACACAGAAGATTATGCTATCAGTTCCTTATAGATTATAAATAATAGCTCACAACCAAGATGGATTTGGACAAACCATTGGAACGGTTGTAGTGTAATTTGGTATTAGTCTATCTTAACTATAAAGTTATACTAGTACATTTTGTATGTATTGAGCAGGACCATATGAGGTTGTTCAATTTGTACTGACTATATAAAAGAACAAGACCTCTGTTGTTATGGATGTACGTCTTCTTAATCCCTATATAATAATGGGCACGTGTACTCAATGTATGTGTCTTTGATTTGCCAATGGGTTAGATTTATTAAATCAATAGGCTCGGTGAATTGGGAGATAGCATTGTTTATATGGTGTGCTGTTGATTATAGAAGGAATCTGTGTCCTAATTATTTAGGATGATGATGTCCCCTTGAGGAGCTCATAAAGATTATTATGTAAACCCTGCAGGTGGATTTAATCCGACATAATAATAAAGATGAGTGGTACTACTCTTGGAATTAGATATAAATTAATTAAGTTGTCAGTAATTTAATTAATTTATGGACATTCGATATCTTAAACACGGGGAAATAAACGTACACATAATAAAGGAGCCCATACTATAATATGGGATTAGGACGGTAATTCAATTATAACTCTTTAGTGGACTGAGTTATAATTGATGGGCTTAAGTAAAGTGTTCGGGCTGAACACAGGATATTTAGGCCCATCAGGAGGCCCAACCCTAATTCCTCCTTAGGGTCCCTGTTGTAGCCTATAAATAAACCCTAACATCAGAGCCTCCAGCGTGTGAAAAAACGTGAGATCAGAGAGAGGCGGATTCTGATTCCTTGGAGGATCGTCGACGTCGCTACGTCCAAGGGAAAGGGATAAGAATACGGCAGAAGACCGTGAGGTTCGAGGCTCATCCTTCGATCGCAGTTCTGACCTTAGAACTCATTTGTCTTCACCTATTACGGTGAATAAAGGTACAATTCTATCTGCTGCATTTATGTGATTACGATCCCGAATCTGATAATTTCGTAGAGTCGGCGATCGGTGGTTCCAACAGAATGTTTAACCCAGGCTGAGGCTAGTATATCAGCCAGCTTGCCTGAAAGATTAGAAAATGAATTGAAATCTTTAAAAGACAAATTTGAGATGGTCTGTGCTGAAAATGAATTAATTAAGAAAGACAATGAGAAGATTGTCTTCAATATAAGTCAACTTAATAATTCACAATCAGTAAAAGATCACATCTTTAATACTTCTCAAAAATCCCATGACAAAACAGGTCTTGGTTATGATAGGAATAGTAAATCAGATGTTCAGAAACCTAGGAAATTTGTGAAGGCATCTGAAAACCCAAAAGAGATTAGAATTGGTCCTTGGAAACCACTTAGTCAGATAAGGACTGCATCTCCCAGCCTGAAAACAAAAATTCAGCTGAGGAATTCTTATAAGACTAAGAGAACTCCAAGAACCAAGATAAGAAGAAATTCTTATTATAGTCCTTTTGATGGGAGAAGTAGATGCTATCCCACTTTTCCTAAGTTCAAGAAAATTACTAAATCTGAATACAACAAATTATCATTCAAAAATGATATAATTGTAGACAGATTTGGTAGAGAGATCATGTCTGATTTATTATTAGGGAATGAGATGTTTGTCTGGTTACCTAAAGTGATGTTTGACCTTCAAGGACCCAAGATCACTAGGGTACCTTAAAACTAATCTGTTTTTCAGGATTCACAGGGATCATCACTCAAGGAAGAGATTTTAGCTTCTATATGGTACATAGACAGTGGTTGTTCACAACACATGACTTATAACAAGAAGCTACTATCAAATTTCCAGAACATAGATGGTCCTAGAGTATTATTTGGAGACTACAATTGTGGACAGACTAAAGGAGTAGGTACTCTGATTATCAAGGATATTCAGGTATCTGAAGTATATTTTGTAGAAGGTTTAAAACATAATCTGCTATCTGTTTCTCAACTTTGTGATAAAGGCTTTCTTGTAAAATTTTCCAAAGATAAATGTGATATCTTAGATAGTTCCTCAGACAAGGTACTTCTAACTGGCTTCAGACATGGTAATGTCTATGTGGCCAACTTTAATAGTTGCCCTAAAGATACTTGTCTGATAGCTAAGGGTGGAGATGACCTCAGCTGGCTATGGCACAAAAGGCTTAGTCATTAGAACTTCAAGACCCTTAGTAAGCTGACTAGAAAGAATCTTGTTAAGGGATTACCTGAGAAACTTTATTCTACTGATCTGAAGTATGATGCTTGTCAAAAAGATAAACAGCCTAGACACTAATTTAAGAGTATTAACACCTCATCACCTGAAAGAGTTTTACAATTACTTCATCTTGATCTGTTTGGACCTGTTTCTCCTCTCAGCATTAGTGGAAGGAAATATACTCTTGTTGTGGTAGATGATTTTTCTAGATACACTTGGGTTATATTTCTTTTCAAGTAAAATGAGACTATAAACAAGATCCCTGATCTGTTCAGACAGATTCAAAATGAGAAGGGTGTTAATATTATTAAAATCAGGAGTGATAAGGGCACTGAATTTTTAAATTCTTCTTTATATAACTTTTTCAATGAGTGTGGAATTATTCATGAGACATCATCAGCAAGAACTCCACAACAAAATGGAGTGGTTAAAAGAAGGAATAGAACCTTGAAAGAGGCAGCCAGGAGCATGTTAGCTGAGTATGAAACCCCTCACAGGTTCTGGGCTGAAGCCATCAATACAGCTTGTTATACCCAGAACAGGTGCTTAGTTGTTAAAGACAAGGGTAAGACTCCATATGAGATTTGGAAGGGTAAGATTTCAAGAATCTCATATTTTAGAGCTTTTGGTTGTAAATGTTTCATCCATAACAATGGGAAATCTAAGCTGAGAACTTTTGATGCTAAGGCAGCTGATGGAATATTTTTGGGATATTCCAACACTTCCAAGGCATTTAGAGTTTTCAACAAGACAACTCTTTGTGTGGAGGAAACTCCTCATGTGGTTTTTGATGAATTATATTCCTTCTCAGATAAAGTGAATCAAATTTCTAAAGGTCTAGATAAGATTGAACTAACCAAAACTAAACATAGAACAATTTATCTACCTAGTCTTGATTCAGATTCGGATGAAGAAGAATCCCCATCTGATAATCAAAAGACAACTTCTGATCAGACTCCATCTGAGGAGACACCCTTGACATCAACTGATCAGCGGGGATCAACAGATGAAGGGGGAACGTCAGCCCATGTAGAGTCAGATGAGTTGTCTGCTGAATCTCAAGATGAGGATTTTTCTACTCATATAGGCAAGAGGATGAGAAGTTATCATCCATCTGACCAGATTATTGGAGACCCATCAAGTAGTGTGCAGACACGAATGATGCTGGACTCTGAAAGTTTGTTCAGCTGTTATGTATTTGAGGAAGCTCTATCTGATCCAAACTGGATAACTGCCATGCAGGAAGAACTGCATCAGTTTGAAAGGCAAAATGTTTGGGAATTAGTGGAAAGACCCTTACATAGAAAGATTATAGGCACCAAATGGGTGTTCAAAAACAAAACAGATGAGAACAACATTATTGTTCGTAATAAGGCAAGATTGGTAGCTCAAGGTTACAGTTTGAAGGGATAGACTATGATGAAACCTATGCTCCAGTTGCCAGATTAGAAGCAATAAGGATGTTCTTGGCATTTGCTGCTTATAAATCTTTCAAAGTCTTTCAAATGGATGTTAAGTCTACTTTCCTTAATGGTGTGTTACTTGAGGAAGTCTATGTGGAGCAGCCTCCTGGGTTTAAGATCAATAACAAGGTCAATAAACTCAATAAGGCTCTATATGGACTGAAACAAGCTCCCAGGGCTTGGTATGATACCTTATCTGATTTCTTGATATCAAATAGTTTTTCTAAAGGTAAGATAGATATAACTCTCTTTAGAAAGGAAGTAGATGGTAACATCTTGTTAGTTCATATTTATGTAGATGACATAATTTTTGGTTCACCTAATTTGAAATTATGTGAAGATTTTAGTGTCCTCATGAAAAATAGGTTTGAAATGTCAATTATGGGCGAATTAACATATTTTCTAGGCTTACAGATTAAACAGATGAGTAAGGGTATTTTTATACATCAGACTAAATATGCTAAGGACCTAATTGAGAAATTTGGGATGACTACTAGTAGGGAGGTTAAGATTCCAATGGCAACTAACTTTTCCATGGATTAAGATGAGCAGGGGATACCCACGGATGCAACGGAGTATCGTGGACTGATTGGATCCCTTCTCTATCTCACTGCAAGTAGGCCAGACGTAGCCTTTACAGTTAGGGTATATGCAAGATTCCAATCTAATCCCAAGAAAACTCATCTGGAGTCTGCTAAGAAAATCCTCAAATATCTCAAAGGAACTTCGCAAGTAGGGTTATGGTACCCAGCTGATGACAACTTTGACCTGGCAGGTTATTCAGACTCAGACTTTGGGGGATGTAAGATTGACAGGAAATCCACCTCAGGAACTTGTCAATTCTTAGGCAACAAATTAATTTCTTGGTTATCTAAGAAACAGACATCTGTTGCCACCTCCATAACTGAGGCTGAATACATGGCAGCTGGAAGTTGTTGCATTCAACTCCTCTGGATTAGTCAACAGCTTAGAGATTATAACATTCAAACATCATCTATTCCTATTTACTGTGATAGTAATAGTGCAATAGCCATGACTTACAATCCTGTTCTGCATTCTAGGTGTAAGCATATAGACATTGGACATCATTTCATTAGAGATCATGTGGAAAAGAATGATATTAGAATTGAAAAGATAGCCACTGAATCACAAAGAGCAGATATTCTGACAAAACCATTAGCTGGATCTAGATTTAAAGAATTGTGCTTAGAATTAGGATTACTTGATGCATCTTTGGCTAATTTTTAATTATCGTTGCTTGCATCTGTTAATTGTTTTCCTTATTTCTCTCTTTTTCTTTAAATAAATGTCTAGAAAGAATCATCAGACTAGGTATGTGTCAAAGGACAATCAGGTAGCTGATATCATTGATTTCCTATTTTGGAATCAAGAATCAAGGATTAGTCATATTAACCTTATTTGGCTTGATGATGACTTATCTGATATTTGGTAAATCAGACTAGGGCACAATAATCAGCTGATTTCTTGAAAAACAGATGACTATCTGCACCCTATCTGATCTACCTCAAAGTTACTAATGGTTTTCTACATGTCTATGTCTTTGCAGGAATAGGTCACTAGATCAGATTGATAAATCAGACTGTTTCACCTCATCTGTTATAAACCTTCTTATCTAGACACATTTACTTCTGAACACTCTCCATACATTGTGTTTTTTCTTATAAAACTCTTATCGGATTGATTGGTTGGAGAACCTAACTTTAGAAAATTAAATCTGAGTCTGATTATTTAAAATAAAAACATTTTTTTCTAAGTCTTTAAGATTGCCAAAAGATAAAACTAGGTTGTTTCAAAATCAGACGAGTTACTTTATCAGATGATTTTATAAACCCATCTGTTTTTGAAAACCCTTATACGAAGTAAAGTAACCCTAGGCTGACGTCAGGCATACTTACTTCCCTGCATAAAGTAACCTAGTACTGTCAAATCAACAGTCTACGAAGTAACTTTTTACGCAATTCAAGATTAGTGAATTACACGCGCTGAATCCCAATCGTTTATCCAGATTTTTAACCGTTGATTCAGCACAGTAAATCATTTCAAATAAACGGCTTAGATTAAAAAAGATTTTCTAAAAGCGGTTTCTCTTTCCAATTTTCCTTCCTATAAATACACCTTCTTCTTCGTTTAAAAGTTCACTTTCAGAAAACCACTCTTATACTCTGTAAAAATATTTCAAAAACCCTTAGCCAAATTCTTCTATGAGCCATACCCAAAAACGATTAGGAGTAACTTCAACAATGGTGGAAGTACATACAGAAACCTACAATAAGAAGATCAAGTCGGAAATGTATGTCGACTTCAACACAACCACTGATGGCGAATCAAGACAGATTCTCGATTTATTGGAGAGATCGGGATTGAGGACATTCTGTTCCAAGAAATCCAACTCTAATAAAACATTGTATATGAGAGGTATTGAATTTTATGTCAATGAGACATATGAGAACGTTGTTTTCAGAACCCGTGTCTACGGCGAAGAGTTAACGGTGACTCCGGCGGAGGTGGCGCGGATTTTTGACACGAGCAGTGAAGGTGTAAACCCCCTCACCTATAAATCAGATGACTGGGTAGAATCATTCGAGATGGTTGCCCAAAACTCAATGAAGGATCGGAGATCAGAACTGAAGAAGAAAATGCTCCGACGGAGATATCGTCTGTTAATGACGATATTGACGAAGGTCATTTTAGGGGAGCAGAACTCCCATGATGGGCTGACGAGACCCAGGCTATGTTGCATGAGGGCCATCATTGATGGAGTACAAGCCAACTAGGCTGGGTTGTTGCTGGGCAGATTTGAGACAGAAAGGAAGAGACTGGAGGTAGTCAATGGGAAGTGGCAGGCTAAGTCTATTACTAGCCTGTTCAACAAAGTGACGGTGATAATGGAGGACTTGCTGACAGCCGAGATCAACTAAGCTGATGTAGTTAGAGCCTACACAAAGCAGAAAGGGCTGCTGACTAAGGATGAGCCGCTAGGAGGACCAGCTGACTCTGACGGAGGAGTAGCTGAGGTCAGGGCTCAGGATCCCTCAGCTGAGGAGGAGGAAGAAGAAGAAGAGGAAGAGCAACCAGCTGAGCCTTCAATGATTTCTGCTGAGGCCTCATAGCCAATGAAGCAGAAGGAGAAGATTCCTAAGAGGAGGAGGCTGATAAAAGCCTCAGAAAAGGGAGGAACCTCTGCTGCTGATCAGCCTAGTCTGCTGGCTGAAGAGGCACTCACATTGGAGATAGCAGCACAGGTGGTCCAGACAGAGGATGTTCAGGAGATCGGCTCAGAACGGACCCCCTCCCCTTCTCCCAGAGAGGTACAATTCTCCCCCTCCCCCTCTCCAGCCCACTCTGGCGATGAAGAGGTGACCCAGGCTGGCACCTCTGAGCCTCTAAAACAGCCTACTCCCATATCAGTCCAAGCCACAACCGCATCTTCACTTCCTCAAACACAAACCACTTCCCCCCCCCATCTCCATCTACCATGTTTCCTTTCTCACCGGACCTGTCTACTCCCCCACCCCCATATCTACCATCTCTCCCCCAGCTTTACTCCCATCATCTCCAACTTCCCCACAAATACAACCTGAATCCATTCCATCTCCCCAACCCACCATTCCACAGCCAACCCCTTCTCCACCACCCACATCATCCGAAATACCACCCCCTCCATCTTTATCCCCACCTGAGATTCCCCCTCCACCACCATCAGACGCCCCCACTTCCTCCCAACCCACTGAACCCCAAGCCCCAGATACCTCCAACTTATTTGGAGATATCCCCATGAGCTCTCCCAGTCCAACTTCTCCCACTCCCTCCTCCTCATCTGAATCCGACGAGGAGACTAGTCCAATCTCTGCCATCTCCTCAGCCTTTGAGGATCTACACAAGCAAATTATCACCAAAGTTCAAAGGCTGATCGAGAGGAAGACAAGAAAGATGATTCGAGCAGTCACCGATACGATGCTCGCCAACATGCATATTGTCGAGGTCAACATCTCTCGCAATCTATCAGCCAACCTTGGCACTGCTATTGGTACCCGGCTGAGCAACTTGGAGGAGGAGTTGAGGTTGCTCAAGAAAAAAGTGGCAGCAGACAACGAAATCCTGGTCAATACTCTCACTTCAAACCAATCAGACTTCCGGTTTGTTGCACTGCCTTGGAAAAATAGCTCCAGACCCTGCAAGATGAAGTCAGAAAGGGGGAAGGAGCTGAAGGAAGAATGGACACCCTCACAGCTGGAGTCATGTTTCTTACAAGCTCGACTCAAAAGCAGACTCAGCTGAGTTAGAGGCAGCCAAAGCTGACATAAAGATAAAATCAGATGAGCTGGCTGCTTTGCAACTGAGGGTGACCTAGATAGAAGATGCCATCCGAGATGATGAGGAGAAGAGAAGGAAGGAGAAAGAGGAGAAGACTAAGAAGCTGCTGGCCAAGATGAAAGAAGCTGAAAAACCCAAGGCCAAGGGCAAGGGTAAAGGAAAGGCAGCAGCAGTCCAGAAGGAGTCATCAGCTGAGCAGCTGACAAGCCCCAGACCAGCAACCGAGCGCAAAAGGAAAGAACCTGACTACTCAAATCTCTCAGCTGAGCAAATCAGAAGAATACACGCTGAGAAGGAGAGGTATGAGAAGCAGGAAAAGAAGAGGCTGAAGAAGCTAGGAAAGGCTGAGCTGAAGTGGGACAGGGACACTCGGAAATGGGTGTCAAAAGCAGCTGATGAAGCAGATTTCCGACCTGTCCACCGCTCGTCAGCTCTGCCTAAGATGGTCTCTGGGCAGTACACCAACGAATACAAGAAGCAAGCACTGGATGCCAGATGGATGTACTATAGGTACATCTTGAAGGCATCTCCATCTGGTGCAGCTGATGAAGACATGCAATGACATGAGTGGATGGAAAAGGAGAATGTTGATCTGTATGGGAAACTGCTCGATGAGGCGCATAATGTCTTCAACTACGATCTTGTCGCTTCAGCCTATGAGCAAGTTTCTCCTAAGCTGAACAAAGATGGATCTCCAGACATGGAATGGGTCAAAACAGTCGTCATCAAAGCTGAAAGAGAATCCGAGCTCACAGACGAGAATGAACTCAAATAGCTCAGAGCGAGGATTTTTAATTGGCTGAACATTCCTGAAGCAAGCCGATGGGGAACCTGATAGACCAGGATTTTCTTTTCCTTATCTCTTATTCCTATCAGTTCTCCCTATCTGTAAATTGTATATATGTGAATGAATATACTTTGACTTATGTGATTCACTTGTCTTATTTCTTGAAAGTTTTTTTTCTGCTTTAAGAAAACTTAAAATTTTCTAAGTATTAATCATCTGAGAAAATTTTTCCATCTCAGAACTAAATTTTTTCTAAAAATTTTCTAAGTCTTAAAACTTTTCTAAGTCCTTTAAGTGTTAAAATTTTTTCACTAAGTCTAAATTTTTAAGACTTAAGAAGATGTTCTTAAAATCTTTCTAAGTGTGAATTAAGTGCTCTAATTTGAATAGATCTGATCCAATGTGAGAATGTGCTCTGATATACCTATCTGATAATCTTGATTAACGCTAAACTAACCTCAGCTGTGAGAGTGTTTCTTCCTTGTAGGTTTTCAATTCATCAAAAAGGGGGAAATTGTTAGATCAAGAATGTTTTGATGAGTTAAAAGTCGGTTCAGATGATCAGACGACTATGAAGAACAGCTGAGACTGAGTCCGAGTACTAAGCTGATCAGACTAGGTCATCAATTGAGCAAGTCAGCTGAAGACAGGAAAGTTGCAAGTCGTCTGGAGTCAAGCTCAAATCTAGTCGTCTGTAGGAGACAATCATGAAGAGCTCAGACGAGGTCAAGACAAGCTGAGTAGAATAAGAAAGGCGAGTTTTCACCAAGTCAGCTGCAGACGAGTAGGATAAAATCAGCTGAGGAGCAAGAGGTGTTCAAGAATAAGTTTGTTAAGCAGTTTCTAGTTTGTTAAAACTAATTAACAAACTAACTGTCTTTTCAGACTTATAAATAGGTCTAGGCACTTCATTAAAATATACGAGTTATTAATTCAGCAATATATTCTCACAAATCACAAGTTTTCAATAAGCACAAAAATCATTTTCAAGGATTTCTTCATAGATCTTTCTAAGTGTTTATAGAACACTCTTTTTACACATCTTCAAATACACTTCCATCACTATAGAGTTAGATTTCCCAGAATAGTTTAGTAGTTTGAAGATTTGAAGATCTTTGTAACGCCCCGGAATTCAGAAAGTCGACCTTTGAGGTCCTGACATCCTAAACCCGAGTCATCACTTAGTGAACCATAAAATCGAGCCAAAAAAATTTCTTTTTAGAAGGCAAAGCTATTCATTTGAGTTGCAGTGGAGGATTTCACAAACACTTATTTAAGACGTTTGAACCATATTCATAACTAAATGAAGAGATTAATCGTTTGACAAAAGTCACCCGGTGAGTCTAAGGTTCAACTCTCGGGAAAATCGTAGTGACGAGTCTTTAACAAAAATACAAATTTTCATAAAGATATAAAGCGACCCATTTAGATAAAAGGAGAGTGGAAGCGGGTCGTCTATTGCAGCTCCCGGGCCTCAATCTCGTGACTGAAAAAATATTAGTTATAGGGTGTGAGATAAAATCTCGATGGATGACCAGACTGTTGTTATACTGATTGACAGAAATCCCAAAATAGTTGAATGTTTTATGCTTTATTCTCATCTTTCGTTATTTACTTCCTTGTTATGGCATTGTGTACATTTGTATAAGGTAATCTTCCGTTATAAAATTTTCATCCTTTAACTTTCGTTCGATTAAGAAATTCATCTTTCTTTAAAACAGTTAGTACATAAATATAGCACGTATGAGATGGCACATGATAGTTTCCTATCACATCCGATCTCCGTAATCACATTGTGGAATGGCACGTTTACACGTCCGAGACCCGTAATCATCACTACAACATAACTTAGATTATGTAACACCCCAAAATTGTTACCTATTGTGCATAAAGTGTTACTTATGTAAAAGTGTTACATATGTAGTGTCACCTATGTAAAAGTGTTACCTAATAAGTGTTACCTAATAAGTGTTACCTAATAAGTGTTACCTATGGTGTTACATAAAGTCATTTATGTTGTATTGCATATTGCGGAATGGCACGCTTACACGTCCGAGACCCGTAATCATATGGGAGGGCACATGATAGTTTCCTATCACATCCGGACCCCGTAAACTTTCTTCAATGGGAGGGCACATGATAGTTTCCTATCACATCCGGACCCCGTAAACTTTCATCAATGGGAGGGCACATGATAGTTTCCTATCACATCCGGACCCCGTAAACTTTCATCAATGGGAGGGCACATGATAGTTTCCTATCACATCCGGACCCCGTAAACTTTCATCAATGGGAGGGCACATGATAGTTTCCTATCACATCCGGACCCCGTAAACTTTCATCAATGGGAGGGCACATGATAGTTTCCTATCACATCCGGACCCCATAAACTTTCATCACATCATATAGGGCTTTCCCTCTTTTCATAAAAAAATAAATAAAAATAAAATATAGCTCATCATTGGACGATCACACATTTAAGTTATACATTCACACGCTTTTGGTATTTGCATCTTTCGAGGAAAATTTGTTTATGTTTGATTCAGGAAAACTGACAACAGTCCATATAACATTAACTAGCTATACAGATAGTGTCACCCACCTGGAAACTTTTAAGAGAAAGTTTAACTTCTTGATTGCTTAGGCCTCTCGTACAAACCTCCGGTCTCAGGTTCCGACCGTACTCTACCTAGCACAATCCGTATGTTTAGTTCGACAAACCTTTTGTCCATTAGAAACTTATGTTCTTGACCCTATCGTGTCTCTCTAAGTCTAGGCTTTGGTATTTAGAAGTACTTGTTTCGTTATCCGATCTTATGGATTCAAACCTTTTGGTTTAACAGTATTTCTAGTGTACTGTCGGTTCAAGGTTCGGGATTTGGGTTAGTTGGTTTTATTCTATTATAAGAAACCAAATACCACATTCATGGAGTATCACATAAATCGTACATCACATAAGGCATGCTTAGTTTTCTAAAAGTTAAGTAGACTATTGCTCCTAATACTCTACCATTGAAGAAAGTGACACGTAAACATGCATAAATAGAATAAGATACTTAGACTCGTTGGAAAATTATGAAATTTAAGTATGTTGTACATCTTTCAGTGTAGAACAAAGTTTATTAAGGGTTCGAGTTCATTCGAGTTGCGGAACTATAGCAGATTTTAAAATAAGGACTCTAAATTTCTGTCTCGGCAAAACAGTGACCTTAAACTTATAAAATCCATAACTCTTTTTAGATATATCTACAAATTATGAAATTAAAACATGTGATGCAGTACTCAAGTATGAACAACTTTCATTCAGGGACCCAAGCCATTTGACTTACGGATTCTGTCCAGAAAAATCGTGAACATTCAATCCATCGTTTGGCTCGGTTACTGAACATGTCTTACGAGAAAATTCATAACTTACTGGATACTCGTTTAAAAATCACCAAATTTAAGGATCTTGTTATAAACAGGTTGTAGGTCATTCATGAATATTTCCATGATTTATACAATAGTCTAACTGAAAAATAAATTCATGCAACACAGAATAACCCTATGCGTCGAACATCGACCAGGTACTCAGAAAACGAATTTTATCTCATAAAGTACTAAACGAAAAGTCATGACTTTTGATTATGATTTACAACACATCAAGGGGAACATCCCAGATTTTTCCTAGAATTTTATAACCATCAGAAAGGGAAGAAATAAAAGAAATGAGTCACTGCTCCCAGTTTCGGATCACTTCCGACACATAATCTTTCATGATTTTATTCTCAGTCTACAAATATCCAGTGACCACGAAATTTTAGTATGTTATTCTACACTTCAAATACTACATCTAGGAATTTTCTCATCATTTTTAAACTGGTGGAAAGGGTCCGGTTGTATTTTACAAAAACGGGTCAGTGGTTGGGGCTTGATTTCGGCAGTTTCATACTTCAAGTATAACTTCACCATTTTGACTCCAAACACCATAATTCCAACTCAAACACTCCATATAGGATCATATTATGTAAGAAGGGGTTCTTAGGAGTTCCTATCATGCTTCTACTAATTGTTTAAAGCTCTTAAAACAAAAACATAAGCTTAGAGGCTAACCTTTGTAGTTTCCTCCTAAGGACTTCTTGCTTGCTACTTGTTCTTTCCTTCTTTGTTGGTGTAGGAAATGAAGAAAGGAAAGAGGGGTATTTATAGGGGAAAAGAGAGGGGAGGGGGCCGGTCAAGTGAGGTGGGGAAAGGGAGCAAACTAGGTGATTAATAGACATAAGGCTATAAGGCTAGTTTAGGAGCTAAACCTAAGATTTTGGCAAGATTTTTGGTTAATAGGTACTACTCTCACATGCCTTCACATGGCCGGTTGTTTTGGGGGTTTTGGGGAGGGAAATAGGGAGAGGTAGTACACTAGGTAGGTCTTTAGAGTGTGGTTATGGGTAAAGAAAGGTACCATTGGCACTATTCCCTTCTAACTTCCCACATGGTCGGTTATTTTTGGGCAATTGGGCTGTCAATTGGCAGCCCACTATTTAATACAGTATTGTGATCTCGACGTTGAATTTTCGGTATTTTTCGGTTCGAGTTTCGGCTCCGAAAATTTATTAAAACGCGTGATTGGAAAACAAACATTTTTCATTAGGGTTTTCTTGAGTGTTTCTCACCTTTAAAGGACTCATTGATCATTATTAAACAAATCCGGATTACGGATATGAGTTCGAAAAGTATCGATAGATTTTCGGGTTGAAAAACCGTTCGTCAGTTGGAGAAAAATTAAGAAAACCACATAGAATTTAAATCAATCAATAAAATAAATCAAACTTAGAAAATCAAATATAAAACTCTAGGTTTTGGTTTTGGGTTATTACAATCTTTGTATGTTGTAAGATGTACGATTGGAAAGTGAGTAAGTAAGCTAGTGGAAGAGACCCTTCTTCAAAGTTTGAAGAAGGAGAGTGGATGTAGGATTTTTATAATCCGAACCACTATAAATCTGTTGTTCTTTATCGCTTTCATTTACTTGTCTGTTTCTTTCAATTGTCAGTTTATCAATCAAAGATTAATTTCAGAATTCAAGTTAAAACTAAAATATCAGGTTGCTTTTGATCTTGTTAAAGTTGAGTTCAAAATTGTTTTCCGCTGTGCTACTTGGTTTTTGAATAAGTTTGAAAGATTTGTAAAAAATCTATAAAATTTATTCAACCCCCCCCCCCCTCTAGATTTTTCCTAGAAGGTTAATTCAAGTTTTCCCTAAGAGACTCAACTAAGTGGGACCAACAGAGGGCCCCGATCTTACACTCGATACCATGCGGCGCATGAGGACACTCGACCGCATTGGTAGGACTTGGTGTCTCCAGCAGCACCATGGTGGCCGATTCCCTCTCCCGAATAAGAGGTTGACTACAGTGTTCGGCGCTCAGGCCTTCGTGACCATCAATTTGCGTATGTGGTCACAGCGTCATACTGAGGCGATCGACGCCTATATTAGAGAGCATGGAGTTAACCTCCGAGATGAGGATGATGATGATGATGAGGGCTAGCAGTCGGGATCTGATGATGATGAGGGTGAGGATGCTGCAGAGGGAGTTGAGGCAGAGGTAGGAGACGATGAGGATGATGAGTATAAGGAGCCAGAGCAGGAGGAGCCGCCAGTACAGATGGACGAAGATTATCAGCCGGAGATCAACATGTACTGGCAGGATGAGATGAGTAGTCGTGAGTATGAGGCTGGGAGCTCGTCACAGAGGCCGTGGGTGCTGACTGAAGAGATGTGGGCCGATAGCCAGAGGATGCATATCGAGAGCCTGACCCACCAGGACGAGTGCTACAGGATGATTGAGGAGTCTCGTAGATTCAACGAAGAGACTAGGAGGATGCAGGAAGAGTCTCTAAAGACTCAAAATGACATGTACGCCCTCCTACAGCAGATGAGTGTTCCACTATTTATCAAAACACAAATTTAATTCCCGCAAGCGTACGGTTGTCAAATTATAGTGCGATAAGTAAGAGTATCGATCCACGAGGAGGGGGACTAGCGTAAGAGTAATGCAAAGCGATTTAATCAAGTCTAGAGAATCAATTAAAAAGGGGTTGTCAAATTAAGACTAAACTTATCTAATTTCTACCAAGTGTCACCAATAAGAAAATTAGAAAGAAAAGCCACAACAAATAGCACTAGTTTAAAACGAGCAATCGAAGGAACACAAACGAAATCAACAATTAAAGGAATAGTTCTAGGGGTATGCTTCACTTAAATCTCCATCTATGGTAGCAAATTCAAATCTAAAGGGTAATGTGATGATTATGCAAAGTGAATCACTCAACAAGAATTGAAAGATATTTTCTATCCAATCAATCCCAAGGAAAATTAATATTAACATGTATCTCTACCCTATTAACATGATCAACCCAATAAGCACCTTAGATTCCTAAAACTTTCCCACTAATTAATCCCTTTCTCAAGTGATAATCAAATGGGTCATGTATTAGAGGTCAACTGATGGTTTTTAATTTCTCAATCTTAAACCCAAGCAATAATCATTAGAGCAATCATCATGGCCAATAACAATAAACTCTTAAAACATGATAATTCCAACACATGAATCATAATCAACAACAAATACCAAATAAACAGGAATTTAAACTATAGATTTCAAAATAAGATCCACAAATCCCTAGAACAAGGTGTTTCTAGCCAACAACAATCATCATCCAATCTAAAACAAAATTAAAGGATAAAAACTGAAATAAAAGAGCAAGAAAAGGAAGCTTAGTCTATTGGGGATGACAATCTATTACAATCCAAGCTCAAATCATCATTCCTTGCTTCAAAGTGGAAGAACTTGAGGAAGAAGAAATCAAACACCTCCAAGTGTGTGCAAATGTGTGTGGGTGAGTTGAATTTTGGTGTTCCTCCTTAAAAATCCGAATTCAGGGGTATATATAGTAGGGGATTAGGTTAAGTTTTGAAATATTGCAATTAGATCCCTGAATTTCTGATTTTTCACAGCTTTTCCCGCGATCAGACCCAACTCGGTCCGAGTTGACTCCTATCCGAGTCGACTTGGTAGTCACTCGAGTCGAGTCAGCCCCCAACCGAGTCGAGTTGATGTTCACGTTCAAAAAGCTTCTGTTCCCCGTTCTTTGCCTCGATTCGGTTTCATTTTCTGCGTCGGTCCGAATTGCTGTCCTGCCCGAGTCGAGTTGCCTTCACCAACCGAGTGGATTTCACCTTCAAAACCTTCTGTTCCCCATTCAGTGCCTCGACTCGGTTCGGGTCCAACTCGGTCCGAGTTGGCCTTCAAGTTTGATCCTTCAGACTTCGATCTTTCATAACTTGGGCTCACGAACTCCGATTTGAGTGATTCTTTTTGCTACGCGACCCTCTCTTCAGTGTCTTTTTGATTATTCACTTGGATCTTGGATTCACTGAGTGATGAGCACGGAGTGGGCTCGTTTCTTGGACCATCTACTCGACTCGAACTCGATTTTTGGCAGAAGGCTTGTCTTTTGCATAAAATATGATCAAAAGCCTACAAAACAAACATAATACCTTCCACAACCGTTAAGCTCATAATTATACTCATTGAGGTGATATTGCTCATAAAATAGATCAAAAATATGCAATTAAACCACCATAAAACCATGCAAAAATCACCCGAATCAAACCCTCCCAAACTTAAAGTGTTGTTTGTGCTCAAACAACGAGAAAATAAAACATGAGGGTGATATGATTGCATCAAAGTTCATCGGACACAAAACATCAATTAGAATCATCAAGTTCTCTTTATAACAATTGCTCTCATGGTGTTGCAATCAACAAACAATCAAACATGTTATGCTTTGAAAGATGCAAAACTCAAGTACTTCATCCAATGTTCCTCTCAAGGAGTGTTTCTCTCTACACACAAGATATATAGGACGTGTTTACTCTTAAAAGTCAAAACACACAAGTGTACTACCATATGCTTGCCAAGCATCTACATTCTTACCATGCATTCATGCTCAATTCAAGAATCAAAGAGGGCTTTCCATTTGGTTGTAACGTTGGCTCTTTGGTTAAGGTGAGACAATTTGGATTGAGTGACTAACAAACTAGTGGAGCAACAATTTAGGATAAATGATCCATTTGCAATACAATTCCAAAACTCCAACAATCATTCTCCACTCTATCAAACACATTCTTTCTCATCCTTCATTGAGCACTTTTGAATATCAAGCTCTATCAAATTCTTTGCACACAAAGAGAGTTTCTTCTTAATTTTTCTTTTTTTTTTTCTTTTCTTCTTTACAACAACTCAATCTTTTCTTGTGCATTCACATCTCATCTTTTTCTCATTCTTTTTACACACTTTTCACTTATAAACCAAGTAATCCCACCAACTTCACAATTAAGCTCAATTAACCTTCTTATCCACATTAAAGCTCCACTAGTTCATAGGGACAATTTAAGCTCATTAAAAAGGACAATTGGGTTAATACATGTAGGTTTCCAAAGAAATCGGATAATAAGCTCAAGTTGGCTAACTACGGAAAAATTTCATTGGGTAGGAAAACTTTGGCCAAGTGACTATTAGACAAAGATGGCCTCTTATCCTCTTCAAAAATCTCACATAAACAATTAGCTCAAATAAGACACTTGGCAAGTTCTAGAGCACACAAGCATGCAAGACACTCACTTGAAGAGATTAGACCCAAAATATGTGCATGTCTAATAAGCTCTAAAGCTCACGAGCTCAATGAACATGGACAAAGTACCATCATAAGCATCAATCATCACACAACTAGCTATCATGCAAGCATCAAACTTTACCATTCAATTCATCATTATAGCAAAAACTCAACAATCCACCAATCAAAGAACAAGTATCCAATGTACAAATTTGCAACCCAATCACAATAACACAATCACACAACACAACCTAAAATCTAGCACCACGGGTGCGTGCGCCGGTGCAAAAATGTGACTCCTAGTAGAATGGTGCGCCGGTGCAAAACTAGCAAGAGTAGCAATAAAAGACAAGCAAACAAATAACCCCCCCAAACTTAGAATTTCACTATGGGTGAGAATTCTAAGTTTGGGGCATCAACAAGCTACCTCTCTCCTTGCACATCCTAAGCATCTTCATCGGAAATCACAATTGCAACATTTCTCTTCCTTCAAGTCCACTAGAGCTCTCATATGAATCATCCACCTACAAAAATGCTAAGCAACTTCAAACGACTAACACTAGAAAGCAATAAAGAAAGCAATAAAACCTTGGGTTGCCTCCCAAGAAGCGCTATTTTTAACGTCCTATGCCGGACGGACTTCCCTTTTTTCTAGGCTTCATCCAAGTAGAGTATCTCAATCATCCGGACTTTCTCATTTCCATAGTAGTGTTTCACTCTTTGGGCATTCACCACAAAAGTTTCTCCATCGTGCCCTATGAGTTCCACATTTCCCATGGGTGTGACCTTCTTGATCATAAACGGTCCCGACCACTTGGTCCTGAGCTTCCCCGGAAATAGCCTTAGCCTTGAGTTATATAGCAACACATGCTCTCCAACCTTGAACTCTCTCTCCTCAATCATCTTATCATGATATCTTTTTGCTCTTTCCTTGAACAACTTAGAGTTCTCATAGGCTTCACTTCGAAATTCATCAAGCTCATTCAACATCCTCTTCCTCCTTTCTCCGGCGGCTTTGAGATCAAAATTTAGCTCCTTGATGGCCCAATAGGCTTGATGCTCCACCTCCACGGGCAAATGACACGACTTACCATAAACAAGTTGGTACAGAGATGTACCCAATGGAGTCTTGTACGCAGTCCTATAAGCCCAAAGAGCGTCATCAAGCTTGATGGCCCAATCCTTTCTTCTCACTCCCACGGTCTTCTCCAAAATTTGTTTCACTTCTCTATTTGCAAGCTCCGTTTGACCATTTGCTTGAGGGTGATAAGGAGTCGTCACCCTATGCTTCACTCCATACTTCACTAGAAGTTGATCCAACCATCTATTGCAAAAATGAGATCCTCCATCACTAACCAATGCTCGAGGGGTGCCAAATCTTGTGAAGATGTTCTTCCTTAGAAATTTTAGAACAACCTTGGCATCATTAGTGGCCGTTGGAATGGCTTCAATCCACCTTGAGACATAGTCAATGGCTAAGAGAATGTAGGAGTTCCCATGAGATATTGGGAAGGGTCCCATAAAGTCAATGCCCCAAACGTCAAAGAGCTCCACTTCAATCACATTCTTCATTGGCATCTCTTGCTTCTTGGAGATGTTCCCCATTCGTTGGCATCTATCACACTTCTTCACAAAATCTTGACAATCCCTAAAGATAGAGGGCCAATAAAATCCACTTTGAAGAATTTTGTGAGCCGTACGATTGGCACCAAAGTGGCCTCCATATGGTGAAGAGTGACACTCTTCCATGACTTTCTCCCATTCACTTTCCAGTAAGCACCTCCGAATGGCCATATCCGAGCACCTTCTAAAAAGGTATGGATCATCTCAAATATAGAATTTTACATCATGATGAAACTTCTTCCTTTGATGAGAGGTAAGGTTTGATGGTGATATCCCGGTGGCAAGAAAATTGACCAAATCGGCGAACTATGGGCACCCATCCTTAATGGCTAAGAGTTGCTCATCGGGAAAACTCTCTTTAATTGGCACTTGCATATCCTTCTCTTCAATGTTCTCAAGTCTCGAGAGGTGGTCGGCCACCACATTTTCACATCCCTTTCTATCCCGAATCTCTACATCGAATTCTTGCAATAAGAGAATCCACCGAATGAGGCGTGGCTTGGCATCTTTTTTGTCGAACAAATACTTAATGGCCGCATGATCCGTAAACACAATAGTCTTGGCTCCAACTAAGTATGCTCTAAACTTGTCAAAACTGTAGACAACCGCCAACATCTCTTTTTCGGTTGTAGTATAATTCCTTTGTGTGGGATTCAAGATCTTGCTTGCATAATAAATGACCCTAAAGAGCTTGTCCCTCTTTTGCCCCAAAGCTACTCCAACGACATGGTCACTAGCATCGTACATGATCTCAAAGGGTTGACTCCAATCGGGCTTTATCAACACGGGAGCTTTGATCAATGCATCCTTCAAAATCTCAAATGCCCTCACACATTCATCACTAAAGTGGAATTCGGCATCCTTCTCCAACAAAGCACACATAGGCTTGGCTATCTTGGAAAAATCCTTTATGAACCTCCGATAAAATCCGGCATGCCCCAAGAAGCTTCTAACGGCTTTTTCATTGGAAGGTGGTGGCAATCATTCTATGGCCGCAATTTTTGCTCTATCAACCTCAAGTCCTCTTGAAGACACCTTGTGTCCTAGCACAATTCCCTCTCGCACCATAAAATGGCACTTCTCCCAATTTAATACCAAGTTGGTGTCAATGCAACGCTGCAAAACACAAGAGAGGTTATATAGACAATGATCAAATGAAGAGCCAAAAACTAAAAAATCATCCATGAAAACTTCCATTATTTTTTCTATCATGCCATGAAAGACAACCATCATGCACCTTTGAAAGGTGGCGGGTGCATTACACAATCCGAATGGTATCCTTCGAAATGCAAAAGTGCCATAAGGAGTTGTGAATGTAGACTTCTCTTGGTCTTTAGGATCAATCAAGATTTGATTGTATCCCGAATAACCATCGAGAAAGCAGTAAAACTCAAATCCCGCCAACCTATCAAGCATTTGATCAATAAAAGGGAGGGGAAAATGGTCTTTCCTAGTGGCCGCATTCAACAAACGATAATCAATGCAAACTCTCCATCCTACAATAGTTCTAGTAGCAAGCACCTCTAAGCTATCGGTGGTCACAATAGTCATACCCCCCTTTTTAGGAACCACTTGAGTTGGACTCACCCACTCACTATTACTAATAGGAAAGATTATTGCATTATCTAACCATTTAAGCACTTCTTTTCTCACAACCTTTTGCATAATCGGATTTAGCCTTCTTTGACCTTGAACCTTAGGTTTGGCCGACTCTTCTAAACAAATTTTATGCATGTATATGGAAGGTGGAATACCCTTCAAATCAGAAATATCCCATCCTATGGCCGACTTATACTCCCTAAGGACTCTAAGCAATTTATCAAGCTCACTCTCACTCAAATAAGAAGAAACTATAACCGGAAAGAGGTCACCTGATTCGAGGAAAGCATATTTTAAATGATCGGGAAGAGGTTTCAAGTCCAATTTCTTCCCCTTTTCTTGCATGTTCTCTTCTTGTTTGACCTCATCTTTCCTTGTCTCCACCTCGAAGCATGAGGGTCACTCCTCAATGTTGGTATGTGGAAATCTTGAGTGCTCTTCAAGAAGCACCCCCCCAAACTTTGTTTCTTTGTGTAGCTCCAAGAACTTCTCATCCTCTTTGACCGGCAAAACCTGCAAAACATCAAGAGAACGAATATAGTCAAACAATTCCACATCATCTAAATCTTCAAAATTAAATTCAAAAGGAAGATTAGAGGGTGAAGAGATAGAGTTTCTTATGCATAGGTCAAGTGTGTCTCCCGAGTTCCTCTTCTCTATTTGCTCTTCCACACAAGCTTTCACAATATCCACCATACGACACTCATATTGGTCCTCCTCAATATCATGACATTTGATAGCTTTGTAGATGTCAAACATCACATGCTCGTCATTGACATTTAAAGCCAACTCTCCTTTCTTCACATCAATCATGGCCCCACCGGTTGCTAAAAATGGCCTTCCCAAGATCAAGGGGATTGCCCTATCCTCCACCATATCGAGCACCACGAAATCCACGGAAAAAAATGAATTTGTCAACTTTCACCAACACGTCTTCAATAATCCCACTTGGGTATGCCATGGATCTATCCGCTAGTTGGAGATTGATGGTGGTAGGCTTCAATTCTCCCAAACTAAGTGTCTTGAAGATAGATAGGGGCATAAGATTTATGCTAGCCCCTAAATCACACAAAGCTCTAAATGTGCCTCCATTGCCAATCTTACATGGGAGTGTGAATGAACCGGGATCCTTCAATTTTTGAGGAAGCTTGGATTGGATGATGGCACTACACTCCTCAGTGAGGTTAACGGTCTCATAGTCGGCCATCCTTCTCTTGTTAGACATGATGTCTTTTAAAAACTTGGTGTAATTAGGCATTTGCTCCAATGCTTCCGCAAAAGGTATGTTAATATGGATCCTCTTGAATACCTCCAAGAACTTGGCAAACTTGACATCTAAGTTCTTCTTCTTTAGCCTTTGTGGATAAGGGATGGATGTTGCTTGCTTCCCTTTGTCATTGAGAGGAATAGGAATGTCCACTTCTTGCTCACCCTTCTCTTCACTTGGCTTTTCCACTCTTTCTCTTTCAACCACATTTTCTTCTTGATCTTTCTCTTCTTGCACTCTCTTCTCTTCAACAATATCGGTGCTCTCTTTTCTTTCTTCTTCAACCGGCATCTTTGGCCCCTCATAGCTTGTGCCACTTCTCAACTTTATAGCCTTGCAATGTTCTTTGGGGTTCAATTCCGTGTTAGATGGAAATTTACCCGGTTTATGTTGACTCCCCAACATGTTGGCAATTTGACCAACTTGCACCTCAATGGCCTTCATGTTGTCCTTGATCCCTCCAATTTCATGAGAGATGTGATCAAACTTCTCATCGTGTTGTGCAAATTTTTGCTTTGTCTCTTGCATGAAATTTTTTGTTACTCCCATAAATGATGTGAACATCTCCTCCATGGATAAACCCTTTGAAGGCTCTTCGATCACCCCGTTATTCACCTTGAAATCCGCCGGCGGTTGAAGAGCATTCCTTGGATTGGCATAGGAAAAGTTCTCATGGTTTCTTAACCCCGGATGGTAGTGGTTTGGGTTGTGATGAGGAGGGTTCCCTCGGTATTGCCTTTCTCCATAATTACGGTCTCTTGGATAGCCCATGTAATGAGTCTCTTCATGTTGAACTTCCGTTAAAGGCTCTTTGAGAGTTTGCTTGGTCACCATAGAAGTTATATTATCAACCTTTGATGCTAGCTTGGCTAAGAGCTCCGAATCTTGAGTCGAAGTGACTCTTCTATGTTGTCTCCTTTCCGATGGCCATTGATTGTCATTCTTTGCCATTTCTACAAGCAATTCATACCCTTCTTCGGTTGTTCTTCCCAACAAGGATCCTCCGGCCGAGGCATCCACCATGCCTCTCGTGCGATGGTCCATCCCATTGTAGAAATAGCAAATCCTTTGGTCTCTAGAAAAACCATGTTGTGGACAACTTCGGATTAAGTCTTTGAAACGATCCCATGCTTCGGCCAATGATTCATCTTCTCCTTGTATAAAAGAAGATATTTCCCCCCTAATTTGAATGGTTTTACTTGGGGGAAAATACTTCATCAAAAATGCATCCACCAAATCATTCCATGTGGTGATGGTATTCATATCAAGAGAGATATACCATTGCTTTGCTCGATCCCTAAGAGAAAATGGGAACAATTGCCTCCGGATGTAATCTTGAGGTACCCGATTTATCTTCACCGTCCCACTTATCTCAAGGAATTGAGATAGATGTAAATTGGGGTCCTCTCTTGCTGAGCCTCCAAATTGATTGTTTTGTACCATCAAGATGAGTGCCGGTTTGAGCTCAAAGTTGTGAGCATCCACGGGCTCCATTCCGGCTCCTCCATAAGGCCTTGGTATTGGACGAAAGTGATCTCTCAGTACCCTTTGTTGTGCTCTTCTATCATTCGGAGCATTCTCTTGTGGTGCCATAACATGTGGATCAACATCGTTTCCGTCTTGAGGATCAAATGGGACTCCTCCCCCATCATCTACTACCGGGTTATCACCGTTCATCTCTTCTACTACTCTCCTTCTTCTTCTTTCCGCGTTTTGGTGTCTACAAATAGCCTCAATTTCCAACTCCAAAGGATGGAGATCTTGCCTATTTCCTCTTGCTCTAGTGTTCATGCACCAATCTAACACAAATACCAACGATTAGAAGAATAGCAAAATAAACCAACAAAAGCAATAACTCAATATTTTTGTGATTTTTCACAACTAAAAGAAAGCAAGTAAAATCTAGTGCAAAATCTAACCACTTATCACTCCTAGAACTAATAAACGCCCCTCCCCGGCAACGGCGCCGTTAACTTGTTCCACTATTTATCAACACACAAATTTAATTCCCGCAAGCGTACGGTTGTCAAATTATAGTGCGATAAGTAAGAGTATCGATCCACAAGGAGGGGGACTAGCGTAAGAGTAATGCAAAGCAATTTAATCAAGTCTAGAGAATCAATTAAAAAGGGGTTGTCAAATTAAGACTAAACTTATCTAATTTCTACCAAGTGTCATCAATAAGAAAATTAGAAAGAAAAGCCACAACAAATAGCACTAGATTAAAACGAGCAATCGAAGGAAAACAAGCGAAATCAACAATTAAAGGAATAGTTCTAGGGGTATGCTTCACTTAAATCTCCATCTATGGTAGCAAATTCAAATCTAAAGGGTAATGTGATGATTATGCAAAGTGAATCACTCAACAAGAATTGAAAGATATTTTCTATCCAATCAATCCCAAGGAAAATCAATATTAACATGTATCTCTACCCTATTAACATGATCAACCCAATAAGCACCTTAGATTCCTAAAACTTTCCCACTAATTAATCCCTTTCTCAAGTGATAATCAAATGAGTCATGTATTAGAGGTCAACTGATGGGTTTTAATTTCTCAGTCTTAAACCCAAGCAATAATCATTAGAGCAATCATCATGGCCAATAACAATAAACTCTTAAAACATGATAATTCCAACACATGAATCATAATCAACAACAAATACCAAATAAATAGGAATTTAAACAATAGCTTTCAAAATAAGATCCACAAATCCCTAGAACAAGGTGTTTATAGCCAACAACAATCATCATCCAATCTAAAAAAAAATTAAAGGATAAAAACTGAAATAAAAGAGCAAGAGAAGGAAGCTTAGTCTATTGGGGATGACAATCTATTACAATCCAAGATCAAATCATCATTCCTTGCTTCAAAGTGGAAGAACTTGAGGAAGAAGAAATCAAACACCTCCAAGTGTGTGCAAATGTGTGTGGGTGAGTTGAATTTTGGTGTTCCTCCTTAAAAATCCGAATTCAGGGGTATATATAGTAGGGGATTAGGTTAAGTTTTGAAATATTGCAATTAGATCTCTGAATTTCTGATTTTTCACAGCTTTTCCCGCGATCAGACCCAACTCGGTCCGAGTTGACTCTCATCCGAGTCGAGTTGGTAGTCACTCGAGTCGAGTCAGCCCCCAACCGAGTCGAGTTGATGTTCACATTCAAAAAGCTTCTGTTCCCCGTTCTTTGCCTCGATTCGGTTTCATTTTCTGCGTCGGTCCGAGTTGCTGTCCTGCCCGAGTCGAGTTGCCTTCACCAACCGAGTGGATTTCACCTTCAAAACCTTCTATTCCCCATTCAGTGCCTCGACTCGGTTCGGGTCCAACTCTGTCCGAGTTGGCCTTCAAGTTTGATCCTTCAGACTTCGATCTTTCATAACTTGGGCTCACGAACTCCGATTTGAGTGATTCTTTTGCTACGCGACCCTCTCTTCAGTGTCTTTTTTTATTATTCACTTGTATCTTGGATTCACTGAGAGATGAGCACAGAGTGGGCTCGTTTCTTGGACCATCTACTCGACTCGAACTCGATTTTTGGCGGAAGGCTTGTCTTTTGCATAAAATATGATCAAAAGCCTACAAAATAAACATAATACCTTCCACAACCGTTAAGCTCATAATTATACTCATTAAGGTGATATTGCTCATAAAATAGATCAAAAATATGCAATTAAACCACCATAAAACCATGCAAAAATCACCCGAATCAATGAGCTCGTGGAATTTCGGGCCGGGACACTACCCTCCTCCACCGCCACCATCAGACTATTAGGGCTATCCCCTATTCCTCATTCTCTATCCTTTGTTTTTAGATTCTTGTCTTCTCGGTGATTGTACTCTGGATGATGTTTGCACTTATTGATGGTGATTGTACTCTTTGATGTGATGATTTGGATTATTTGATGATTTTAATGATGATTTTTATTCTCTTGATCTTTTTGAGCTTATGATTTCTTAATGATTATATCTTGTTGATTCTCTTGGATTCCTTACCTTATGATTTTGAGCTTCATTGTGGATTTATTGTCATATCTTTTAGAATCATTCTTGATGTAGTGAGTATGCTTGGATTTATGTACATGAGCACTTGTGTTTGATTTGCAAGATTTATTGGATTTTGATTTGATCATGAGTTGATTTGTAGCTTGATGCTAGCATGCTTGATAATTATGTAAAGATGGATGCGATTGACAATGCTTGATTCATTGCTCAATTTTAAGCCCGTGAGCTTTTGTGCCTTAAAAAAATTGTATATCTTATACGGTTGATATGATTCCTTTGTGAGTGCATCATTCATGATTTGTATGATAGAACTTGCCACTAGACTTGTTGATATTGATCTTTGTGTGGTGTCATTAAAGTGATAAGAGGCAATGTTTGGATTGATAAGTCACTTAACCAAATTTTTCCCCACCAAACACATTTGATTTCCTTAGTGAGCCATGTTGAGCCTTATTTCCATATTCTTTGGCAAGCCAAGTGAAATTAAAACCATTCGCCTATTTTTATGAGCCTTCTTGTCCTATGCTTAGTAGAGCTTGAATTGTTGGCTAATGATGGTGGTTTGATTGCTAAGTGTGGTGGGAATAATTTGCTAAGTGATAATGCTTGAAAGAAGAAAGGTTGTGAAGAAAAAAAAATTGAATTGTGAAAAATGTGAACATGAAGTGAAGGAAAAATTCAATTTGTGAGCTTAAAAAAAAGAAAGCTCAAGTGAATGGTGGATTGATCATTGAAGTTCAAAAGAAAAAGTGTTACTTGATGAAAGAAAGAGAAGAGATGTGTTTTGTATTGATTAACTTACATTCAAGTCTCTACTACTTAGTCACTCTTATCCAAATACATCCCACCTTTCCAAAGAGCCTACATTACAACCTAGAAGAAAGACCTCTTTGATTCTTGATTGATCACAAGTGATTTTGATTGAGATTAAGTCTTTTGGCAAGCATATGGTGTACTTATTTGTGAATTTGATGTTGGTCCCGTTTAGTTGAGTTGATTAAGGAAACTTGAGTTAACCTTCTAGGATAAAATCTAGAAGGTAGGGGGGGTAGATTTTGTAGATTTTTACAAATCTTTTTAAAACTTATTCAAAACTTCAAAGTAACACAGCGGAAATTCAACTTAATCTCAACTTTTACTAAGATCAAAAGCAAACTGATATTTTAGTTTTAACTTCGATTCTAAATTTAATCTTTGATTAATTAACTGGAAATCAAAAGAAACAGGTAAGTAAATCAAAGCAATAAAGAATACCAGACTTATAGTGGTTTGGATTATGAACAATCCTACATTCACTCTCCTCCTTCAAACTTTGAAGAAGGGTCTCTTCCACTAGCTTACTTACTCACTTTCAACTTACACCTTACAATTCATAAAGATCTTCAAATCTTCAATCTCCTAAATCCTTCTCTAAGATCTAACTATTACAGTGAATATTGAACTTTGAAGATTACAAGTAAAGTGTTCTATAAACACTTAGAACTTTTTGAAAACTCTTTTGAAAAACTTGTGAATTGATTGTGATAGAAATCTGAGTAGTGAACAATGTGTAAATCAAATTTGCATAAGTGATTTGAAAAATAAAACTAGACCTATTTATAAGTCTGAAAAGACAGTTAGTTTGTTAGTCAGTTCTAACAAACTGCAAAATTGCTCAACAAACTTAATCTTGAAAGCTGCTTCGCTCCTCAGCTGATTTTATCCAACTCGTCTGCAGTTGACTTAGTGAAGACTTGCTTTTCTTATTCTACTCAGCTTGTCTTGACCTCATCTGAGCTCTTCATAATTCTCTCCTACAGACGACTAGATTTGAGCTTATCTCCAGATGACTTGCAACTCCTAGTCTTCAACTGACTAGTTCAGTCCTTGACCTCGTCTAATCAGCTTAGTATAAGAACTTGATCTCAGTTGTTCTTAAGATTCGTCTGCTCATCTGGGTTGATCTTTAACTCATCAAAACCTTCCTTGATCTAACATTTGATGATTGAGTGCATTATACCTTAATACACTTGAGTGAAGAGTGAAACACTCCATGGAAGGAGCAATGTGTTAAGTGTTTGATTGAGCATTTATTTGAGCATGATCTATCTTGGTTGCTAGTGGATAATTGCATTGATACAAATGTTCATTGATGAGTTCGATTGTCTTCTACTTCGTCTATAGTTCCATGTGACATAATTAATATCAATTCACTCCTTTGTTCTTAGTTTCTACGTTGCTCGAGGACGAGCAACACTTCAAGTTTGGGGGTATGATTGCAGTGAATTGATGCATGTTTTTAGGGCCTATTTTAGTGCAAAAAGTGAGCTAAAGTGTTAGTTTTAGTGCTTAAAAGTGTAAAGTATCACTCTTTTGCTTAAAAAGTATTATTTGTGAGATTTTGATGTTTTTTGTTTATTTTGCAGGTATTCGGTGGAATTTTGCCAATCCGAGAGTACCATTAGGCTTAGAATGAAGAGACGGACATATCGGATGAAAACGGGGGTCGGGGCCGAAGCCCCGCGCGAGAAAAGTGCCCTGGACTCGAGCTCTGATCGAGGGACAAGAGCCTCGAGTCGAGGGCTTTGCTGAAAAGGACAAAATTCGAAGAAAGGCAGGAGCCTCGACTCGAGGGCTGACCCTCGAGTCGAGGGAGTGGAGAAAAGCGGTAGCCTCGAGTCGAGGCCTGACCCTCCGACTCGAGGGGGAAGATTTCCAGAATTTCGTATTTAAAGGAGTTGAAGCAGAGCAATCCATATACAACAATTCATAATAGCAGTTAAGAGCGGTTTTGGGCTGATTTCTCAGGCCCCAAGCCATTTCTTCCTTGTAGTTAGAGTAGAAGTTAGATTTAGGATTAGATTTCAATTGATGTTGGTAGATTAGCCATAGATTAGCTTTAGATCCTTGTTAATTCAGCAATTCAAGCTTGTATTTTATTTGGAGATTGGTGTTGAAGACTCAAGCATTCCTATTGTTGTTGATTGAGGATCATTTGGTGATATTTTTCCTCTCTTGTCTCTTTAATTTCTTAATTGTGGTGATTTGCTTTGTGATTGTTCAATTCTATCTTCTTCCCATGGGTATTGTTTGTGGTACCATTGGCTAACTCTCTTGTGCTTGGGTTAATTGAAATTGATGATGATTTGATTGATTATGCTATAATTGTTGATGATTGGAGATCAATTTAGTAGATTGCTTACTAATTGTGATTTTTCAATTGTGCTTCATGCATAATTATCTCTTTAGATTAGTGTTTGATCACCCTAGCTATAGACGAGAGTTACGCTAACGTGATCCGGGATTAATCGGGTTATAATTATGTATGAATGTATGGATTGGGTGCTTCGGAATTGAGAGATTAGTTGCACTAACGATACTCACATTAGTTTGTTTCCTAATTGTGATTCTTAACTGTGCTTTGTGTGAATTTGTCTCTTTAGATTAATGGTTGATCATCCTAACCATAGGCGAGAGTTGAGCTAACGTGATTAGGTGTTGATCGAGTTTCAATTTTGCATGATTGTATAAATTGGGGACTTCTACATTGAGAGATGGGAAGGACTAAGGATACTCACATTAGGCATTGTGATTTTAATGGAGTGATTAATTTCATGATGGTTTAATGCTTTCTATCTTAGTTGATTTGCAATTTGATTCAATTGTAGCATGTTGATTGATGATTCATTGATGGATGTTAATCCTAGCACCTCTATCCCACCATTTATTGTTGTTTTTGTTATCGCATTCTAAGTGTTCGATCATTTATTTGCTTGTTTTTAGTTTGTATTTTGCAAGTGTTTGGTAGTGTTAGTGTCATCCCCTGTTGCATCAATAGTCACTAAGAACTCGTATTTCTAGGGCCTCATGTGCATACTTTTTCCCTTGGGTTCGATATTTTGTTGATTGGTCTTAATAATTCTTACCCGAAAAAACTATTCCAATCAAATGGCGCCGTTGCCGGGGAATTAGTTTTTGTGCCTTAAGTGAGACTTAGGAATTGTTTGAAGTGGCTACTTGTTGTCTTTTTGTTTTTGTTTGTGTTGTTATTTTTGTTTGAATTTGATACTTTGCTATCTTGTCTAGATGGAGGGATACAACTCATATGCATGGAATCAATATCATTATCAAGAGAGTATGGTATATCCTCCACACTTTGAAGAATTTGGATACAATAATTGGATGAGCTTTGAAGATAATTCTCAATTGCAACAAGTTCCATCCAATTATGAAGATTGGAGATTTGATGAAATTCCTCCCCAACCTCAAGAGATGTTCCCATACTATGAGCGTTATGATCAATTCGATCCATGTCTTGGATTTGAATTCCAAGGAGCATCGGGAGGTGATTACTATGATGATAGGAGAAGCCATGAATTTGATTATCCAATGCCACAAGCTTCTCCTCAATTTGAAGAATGGGGACTCCATGATATGAGAGCCATATTGCAAGAGATGCTTGGATTTTTGTTGGAAAAATTTGAGGAAGATGATTCTAGATGTGATGAAATGCTTCCCTTGTACGAAGAAACGTATGAGACCAAAGAAAAGGTTAATTCATGGATAGAGGGGAACATGGAGATCACCGAAGTTCATTTCATGTTTATAAAGAGTCAACTCAAATATTTCCTATACCAAGTAAAGAACATGACCATCATGGAGGATCAAGAAGAAGAAGGGGAGGAAGAAAGTGAAAGAGATGATGTAGAAGAGGGTCCAAGCAATTAGGATGAATTAGAAAGCTTCCTTGTCACAAATGAGAAAGAGGAGTGTCTATTGATGGACATGAGCTTTAAGGAGGAAGCAAATCTAGAAGCACATAAGGAGGCATTGAAGATCGAAATGAGCATTTCTATACCCTCTAAATCTTCAATTTTTGATTTAATTGAAATTGATGCTTCTAATGATTTAATTTTGCCTCTTGTGAATTTTGACTATAGGGAAGAGTTGAAGAAACGCTTGGGCATCCTTGAAAGGAAGGAAGAATCGAGAAGGATGGCAAGAGAGAAAGGGGGACAACCATGGACACTTAGCATATCTATATGTGGTTGCCCTATCTATTCGGTGAACCTCCTAGATTTTGAAGCACAAAGATTGAGATATAATGGGAAGGAGGATCGCTACCCTTGGCCATTCCGATGAAGGACGTTGGACGTGAACAAATAAGTTCGGCATAGGACAATAAAAATAGCGCTTGATGGGAGGCAACCCATCCTTTTTATTTGCTTTTGTGTGCTTTTTGGTAGATTAGTATTTTTGTTCGTTTTGGGAGATTTGTTTAGCTACTTAATTGCTAATGCTTAGGAAATTATGCTCTATGCTTTAGGATTCATAAAGTGTTGAGCTTACTTGTTGATATCATTTAGGAGTTGCATATTTTTCTCACTATCATTCCAAACTTGAATTCATATCTTCATTCAAGTTTGGGGGTGTGTTTCATTTAGGGTAGAAATACATCTCTTGGTGATGATTATTTGATGAATTGTTTTGCCCATTTGTAGGTATACTCACTACTTGGATTGGAAAAAGGATCAAAATTGCAAGGGAATCAAGGAATCGAGAAGGATGGAGAGCTTAAAAGTTGGTGAAAATAAGCAAAAGGGAAGAGAACCCGGTCTCCTCGATCGAATGAGCGACCAGGCTTAAATCGAGGGACCTAAACGGTAATTTCTTGCATATTTGGGTTCGTTAGGGACGTAGAGGTCATTTTTAGGAGTTTCGGGGGTCGGGTCGGGCCCAGGAATCGTCAAAAATTCCCTGGACTCGACCCAAGGTCGAGATTGCACAGCCCCCGGGTCGAGGGATTTACACTTAGGCAAAATTTCAAAATTCTACACATCCCTCGAGTCGAGGGTGGTACCTAGAGTCGAGGAGTTCGTTTTTTCATATCCCCCGAGTCGTGTGTGAGACCTCGAGTCGAGGCAGTCAAAATTTCGGTGATCTTATTGAACAGACTCACAGTTGACTGAGCAACCCAATCTCCTTCATCAGGATTGTATACCAACCTAGCCTTTTCCTCCTTCAACCTTCGAAACAACAACTTCACCCAATCTGTCCTGACTCCATCATAGATTGCTCGCATACAACACAATCTAGATTTTGTCACACCATCATGAGAGCTCTGATCTCCCAAGATAGATTTGGTCACTATCATCATTAACAAGCCTATACTTCCTCCTTAGAAGATGCTTTTCAAGATCTCTCCTTGTTCCTTTGTAAGTAACCCTTGCAAAAATATCAAATGACTGTTCCAATTCCTCTTCCTTGTAACTCAATGGATTCACCCCATCCGCCATGGTATCAAGAATTCGGGCCACATTCTCCTTTGTAAACTCTAACTGTGTACCTTCTACAGTTGTACTGTATCCATTTATTTTCAGCAGATTTCATTGAGCAGAATCCACGCAACCTCGATGCCTCCAGTATTCCTAGAATCTCGCTGGATTCTCTATCTCAAGTTGTATCAAAATCAACGTACATCTCTGCTTTGAGTTTGTTTTTGACCGCCTCAGTGTTCATCTTGAATTCAGAATTGGATACGGTTATATAAGTGGGGGGTTTTGGAGTTTGAGAAGAAGTAGAAGCCATTTGAGTAATTTTTGAGAGAATGGAAAATTTTGCAGTAAATTTTGAATAAGGGAAATGTGAAAGTGAAATTTTGAAACGAAGAAGGTATGTTTTTAAACCCTGAAGAGAGAGAGGGAAAGTTGGGAAGATGATACGTGGAACGATCTCAGAAATTGAATTTTAACCGTTGATTAATGAAAGCGCGTGTAAAATATCAACGGTTTAGCGAAAAAACCGCTTCGACTTCAGGCGCGTGGCATCAACGCATCTTGAATTGTGTAAAAGTAACCGTTTATCCTACGGATTAGACGGTTAATAGGTTTGCTTTACACAGAGGTAATTAGTATACCTGACGTAAGCTGAAATATGCCTTTCTTTGCAAATAGGTTTCCTATTTCAGATTGGGTCTATATCAGATTGGTTAAAAGTGACCTTGTCTTATATTTTGAAAAAATTCCTTCGAGTCTGATTTTGAAAAACACAAAAATTTTTAATGCAAAACTTAACACAGTATTTTCAATCTAGTCAATTGTACAGATTACTTGGAAATAAGCAGACTTAAGAAAGTTATTTGGGAACAACAGTTTTTGAGGAAAGTGCAAAAACAAAAATGGATGTTTTTCTGATTGAAGAGTTTTAAAAATAAAGCTGGTACACCTGTTCCTGCAAATTAACTCATCAAAACTATTAGTAGCCGAGGTATATCAGATAGGGTGTAGATAGTCATCTGTTTTTCAAGAAATCAGGTGACTATTGTGCCCTAGTCTGATTTACCAAATGTCAGATAAGAAATCATCATGTCAGATAAGGTCAATATGACTAATCCTTGATTCTTGATTCCTAAGAAGGAAATCAATGATATCAGCTACCTGATTGTCCTTTGACACATATCTAGTCTGATAATTCTTTCTAGACATTTATTTAAAGAAAAGATAGAGAAAGAAATAAGGAATACATTTAACAGATGCAAACAATTAAAAATCAGCCAATGATGCATCAAGTAATCCTAATTCTAAACACAATTCTTTAAATCTAGACTCAGCTAAAGGTTTTGTAAGAATATCTGCTCTTTGTGATTCAGTGGCTATCTTTTCAATTCTAATATCATTCTTTTCCACATGATCTCTAATGAAATGATGTCTAATGTCTATATGCTTACACCTAGAATGCAGAACAGGATTGTAAGTCATGGCTATTGCATTATTACTATCATACTAAATAGGAACAGATGATGTTTGAATTTTATAATCTCTAAGCTGTTGACTAATCCAGAGGAGTTGTGAGCAACAACTTCCAGCTGCCATGTATTCAGCTTCAGTTGTGGAGGTGGCAACAGATGCCTGTTTCTTAGATAACCAAGAAATTAATTTGTTGCCTAAGAATTGACAAGTTCCTGAAGTGGATTTTCTATCAATCTTGCAACCCCCAAAGTCTGAGTCTGAAAAACCTGTCAGCTCAAAGTTGTCATCAGCTGGGTACCATAACCCTACTTGCAAAGTTCCTTTGAGATATTTAAGGATTTTCTTAGCACACTCCAGATGAGTTTTCTTGGAATTAGATTGGAATCTTGCACATACCCCAACTGCAAAGGCTATGTCTGGCCTACTTGCAGTGAGATAGAGAAGGGATCCAATCAGTCCACGATACTCCATTGCATCCGTGGGTATCCCCTGCTCATCTGAATCCATAGAGAAGTTAGTTGCCATAGGTATTTTAACTTCTGTACTAGTAGTCATCCCAAATTTCTCAATTAGGTCCTTAGTATATTTAGTCTGATGTATAAAAATACCCTTACTCATCTGTTTAATCTGTAAGCCTAGAAAATATGTTAATTCGCCCATCATTGACATTTCAAACCTATTTTTCATAAGAATACTAAAATCTTCACATAATTTCAGATTAGTGATTGGAGTGTATAGGGCAAGAGCTTTTAAAACCAATCGCAAAATATCGAACCCAAGGGAAAAAGTATGCACATGAGGCCCTAGAAATACGAGTTCTTAGTGACTAGAGTTGCAACAATGGTTTGGAACAAAAACAACAAAACACTTGCAAGAATACAAGATAACAACAAGCAAACAAATGATCGAACACTTAGAATGCGATAACAAAAAACAATAAATGGTGGGATAGAGGTGCTAGGATTAACATCCATCAATGAATCATCAATCAACAAACTACAATTGAATCAAATTGCAAATCAACTAAGATAGAGAGCATTAAACCATCATGAAATTAATCACTCCATTAAAATCACAATGCCTAATGTGAGTATCCTTAGTCTTTCCCATCTCTCAATGTAGAAATCCCCAATTCATACAATCATGCAAATTGAAACTCGATTAACACCTAATCACGTTAGCTCAACTCTCGCCTATTGCTAGGGTGATTAACCATTAATCTAAAGAGACAATTTTACACAAAGCACAATTAAGAATCACAATTAGGAAACAAACTAATGTGAGTATCCTTAGTGCAACTAATCTCTCGATTCCGAAGCACCCAATCCACACATTCATACACAATTATCACCCGATTAATCCCGGATCACATTAGCGCAACTCTCGTCTATAGCTAGGGTGATCAAACACTAATCTAAAGAGATAATTATGCATGAAGCACAAATGAGAATCACAATTAGTAAGCAATCTACTCAATTGATCTCCAATCATCAACAATTATAGCATCATCAATCAAATCATCATCAATTTCAATTAACCCCAGCACAAGAGAGTTAGCCCATGGTGAAATCCATGGGAAGATGATAGAATTGATCAAACACAAAGCAAATCACAACAATTAAGAAATTAAAGAAACAAAAGAGGAAAAACATCACCAAATGATCTTCAATTAACAAAAAGAGGAATGCTTGAGTCTTCAACACCAATCTCCAAATGCAATACAAGCTTGAATTGAATGAATTACAAGGATCAAAAGCTAATCTATGGCTAATCTAGCAACAATCAATGGAAATCTAAATCTAATTCTAACTTCTACTCTAATCTACAAGAGAAATTGGCTTGGGGCCTGAGAAATCGCCCCAAAACCGCTACTAACTGCTATTATGAACTCCTCCCCTCATTGCTCTGCTTCAGCTCCTTTAAATACGAATTTTAGAAAAATCCTCCCCCTCGAGTCGAGGGTCAGGCCTTGACTCGAGGTCCTTGCCTTTTTCACCTCCCTCGACTCGAGGGACTGCTGCCATTTTCCGATTTTGATCCTTTTCTGCATAGCCCTCGACTCGAGGCTCTTGCTCCTCGACCAGAGCTCGAGTCCAGGGCACTTTTCTCGCGCGGGGCTTCGGCCCCGACCCCCGTTTTCATCCCGTATGACCGTCTCTTCATTCTAAGCCTACTGGTACTCTCGGTTTGGCAAAATTCCATCGAATTACCTGCAAAATGGACGAAAAACATCAAAATCTCACAAATAATACTTTTTAAGCAAAAGAGTGATACTTTTCACATTTAGGCACAAAAACTAACACTTTAGCTCACTTTTTGCACTAAAATATGCCCTAAAAATATGCATTAATTCACTCCAATCAATTAGGTGAACCAAAGATAATGTCATCCACATAAATTTGAACTATCAAGATGTTTCCATCTATTTTCTTTCTAAATAGAGTCCTATCTATCTTACCTTTTGAAAATCCATTTGATATCAAAAAATCAGATAAGGTATCATAACAAGCTCTGGGAGCTTGTTTCAGTCCATAAAGAGCTTTGTTGAGTTTATAGACCTTATTATTGATCTTAAACCCAGGAGGCTGCTCCGCATAGACTTCCTCAAGTAACACACCATTAAGGAAAGCAGACTTAACATCCATTTGAAAGACTTTGAAAGATTTATAAGCAGCAAATGCCAAGAACAGCCTTATTGCTTCTAATCTGGCAACTGGAGCATAGGTTTCATCATAATCTATCCCTTCAGATTGTGAGTAACCTTGAGCTACCAATCTTGCCTTATTACGAACAATAATGTTGTTCTCATCTGTTTTATTTTTAAATACTCATTTGGTGCCTATAATCTTTCTATGTAAAGGTCTTTCCACTAATTCCCAAACATTTTGCCTTTCAAACTGATGCAGTTCTTCCTGCATGGCTGTTATCCAGTTTGGATCTGATAGAGCTTCCTCAATAGACTTAGGTTCGAGAAGTGATACATAACAACTGAACAGACTCTCAGAGTCCAGCATCATTCGTGTCTGCACACTACTCGATGGGTCTCCAATAATCTGGTCAGTTGGATGATAACTTCTCATCCTCTTGCCTATTTGAGTAGAAGTGTCCTCATCTTTAGACTCAGCAGGCAACTCATCTGACTCTACCTGAGCTGACGTTCCCCCTTCATCTGCTGACCCCCGCTGATCAGTCGATGTCAAGGGTGTCTCCTCAGATGGGGTCTGATTAGAAGTTGTCTTCTGACTATCAGATGGGGATTCTTCTTCATCTGAATCTGAATCAAGACTAGGTAGATAGACTGTTCTATGTTTAGTTTTGGTTAGTTCAATCTTATCTAGAACTTTAGAAATTTGATTCACTTTATCTGAGAAGGAATACAATTCATCAAAGACCACATGAGGGGTTTCCTCCACACAAAGAGTTGCCTTGTTGAAAACTCTAAATGCCTTGGAAGTGTTGGAATATCCCAAGAATATTCCATCAGCTGCCTTAGCATCAAAAGTTCTCAGCTTAGATTTTTCATTGTTATGAATGAAACATTTACAACCAAAAGCTCTAAAATATGAGATTCTTGGAATCTTACCCTTCCAAATCTCATATGGAGTCTTATCCTTTCCTTTAACAACTAAGCACCTGTTCTGGGTATAACAAGCTGTATTGAAAGCTTCAGCCCAGAACCTGTGAGGGGTCTCATACTCAGCTAACATGCTCCTGGCTGCTTCCTTCAAGGTTCTATTCCTTCTTTCAACCATTCCATTTTGTTGAGGAGTTCTTGCTGATGATGTCTCATGAATAATTCCACACTCATTGAAAAAGTTAGATAAACAAGAATTTAAAAATTCAGTGCCCTTATCACTCCTGATTTTAATAATATTAACACCCTTCTCATTTTGAATCTGTCTGAACAGATGATTAGAGTGTATAGGGTAAGAGTTATTAAGACCAATCAACAAAAATATCGAACCCAAGGGAGAAAGTATGCAAACAAAATTCAAGGATAAGAGTTCTAAATGGCTAAAGTTGCAACAAGCTCTTGAACTAAATCACTACAAATTGCAAGAAATTAAATGGCAAGTTTATGCAAACAATCTATCAAACACTTAGAATGCAAGATCAAATAGACTAAAATCAATGGGTGAATTGGGTGCAAGGGATAATCTCCATCAAGGAATCCATGATTAACAAGCTATGATTGTATCCAAATGCAAATCAATCAAATTAGAAAGCATAAACCAACATGAAATTAATCACTCCATTAATATCACAATGCCTAATGTGAGTATCCTTAGTTCTTCCCATCTCTCAATGTAGAAGTCCCCAATTCATACAATCATGCAAAATTGAAACCCGATTAACACCTAATCACGTTAGCTCATCTCTCGCCTATTGCTAGGGTGATCAACCATTAATCAAAAGAGTCAATTTTTCATGAAGCACAATTAAGAATCACAATTAGGGAGCAATCTAATTCAATTGATCACAATTATCAACAATCATAACATGAGGCAATCACTTCATCCCTAATTTCAATTATCCCAAGCACAAAGCTATTAGCCCATGGTGCTACAAGCAAAAGCCATGGCTAGAAAATCTAAGAAAGCAATTAACAATCTAATCACTAAAAGCAATGAATTAAAGAGATCAAAGGGTAAGAACATCACCAATTAAGCTTCAATAGGCAAAAATAAGAATGATTAATCTTGTACAATGCTTCAATACAACTTCAATTCTTCCCAATTCTCAGCTGCAAACTTCAATTACAATCAACCAATCTACTAATCTAATGAACTAAATGTGGAATCTATCTCAATTCTAACAATCTAATGCAATTACAAGGAAATTCAAGCTACAAAATGTAAAATTTGCTCAAAGAAACTCCTAGAAACTGCTCTGAACTGCTAGAATCAATCCCTCTTCTATTTTGGCTTCCAATGGCTTAAAAACTGAATTTTTCGGTTTTGGGCACTCCTCGAGTCTAACTTCAGGCCCTCGAGTTGAGGCCTAAAAGTTGCTAACACGTTTTTTTAAAAATCTCTCCCGCCTCGAGTCGAGGCTTCGCCCTCGAGTCGAGCTTCCTGCATTTTTCCTATCCCTCGACTCGAGGCTCCTCCCTCGAGTCGAGGATCCTGTCTTTTTGAAATTTTTTCCCTCCAGCATGAACCTCGAGTCGAGGTCTGTGCACCCTCGACTCCAACCCGAGACCAGGGCATTTTTATCGAGAAGGGCTCCGGGCCCGACCCCCGTTTTCGTCCCGTATGTTCGTCTTTTCATTCTAAGAATACCGATACTCTCGGTTTGGCAAAATTCCACCGATTTACCTGCAAAACGGGCGAAATACATCAAAACCTCACAAAGTAATACTTTTTAGGCAAAAGAGTGATACTTTTCACATTTAGGCACAAAAATCACACTTTAGCTCACTTTTTGCACTAAAATTGGCCCTAAAAACATGTATCAATTCACTCCAATCACACCCCCAAACTTGAATTGTTGCTCGTCCTCGAGCAACGTAGAAACTAATAACAAAGGAGTGAATTGATTGCAATTATGTCACATGGCACTATAGATGAAAAATAAGAAAATCGAACTCATCAATGAACACTTGTATCAATGCAACTATCCACTAGCCATCAAGATGAATCATGCTCAAACAAATGCTCAATCAAATACTTAACACATTGCTCCTTCCATGGAGTGTTTCACTCTTCACTCAAGTGTATCAAGGTATAAAGCACTCAATCATCAAATTCATGAACTTGCACACCATATGCTTGCCACAAGACTTTATCTCAATCAGAATCAATTATGATCAATCAAGAATCAAAGAGGTCTTTCTTCTAGGTTGTAATGTAGGCTCTTTGGAAAGGTGGGATATTTTTGGATAAATGTGACTAAGTAGTAGAGACTTGAATGACAGCTAATCAATACAATGCACATCTCTTCACTTTTCATCAAGTACACTCTTCCTTTAGAACTTCAATGATCAATCCACCATTCACTTGAGCTTTCTCTTTTTAAGCTCTCAAATTGAATTTTTCTTTTCATGCATTTTTCTTCACAATTCAATCATTCTTCTTTTCACAACCTTTCTTTTCTTTCATGCTTCATTCATCACTTTGCTCATCATCTTCCCACACTTAGCAATTAAATCACCATCATTAGCCAACATTCAAGCTCTACTAAGTATAGGACAAGAAAGGCTCATCAAAATAGGCTAAATGGTTTAAATTTCACTTGGCTTGCCAAAGAATATGGATAATAGGCTCAACATGGCTCACTAAGGAAATCAAATGTATTTGGTGGGGAAAATTTGGCAAAGTAACTCATCATATCAAACATGGCCTCTTCTCACTTTCAAAACATCACACAAAGATCAATATCAACAAGTCTAGTGGCAAGTTCTAGCATACAAATCATGAATGATGCACTCACAAAGGATTACTATCAACTGTATAAGATGTACGATTATTAAGGCACAAAAACTCACGGGCTTAACTTGAGCAATGAATCAAGTATCATCAATCACATCCATCCTTACACAATAAATCAAGAACTAGCTTCAAGCTACAAATCTACTCATGATCATATCAAAATCCAACTAGTCTTGCAATTCAAACTCAAATGCTCATGTACATAATCTCAAGCATACTCACTACCACATGAATGATACTAAAAAATATGTCAATGAATCCACAATTAAGCTCAAGATAAAGAATATGGAATCATGGAAATAAAGAAATCCAAAAGTTCATCAAGTCACAATCATCAATAGACAATAAGCTCAAAAATAGATCAAGGAAATCATAGCATCAATAAAGTCATCCATCCAAAACATCAAATCATCAAATCATCACAAGTCTAAGTTTGAAAGGAAGTGTTTTACCCATAATCCTTCAATCTTCCTCTTCCTATAAGCCTCTTAGAGCTCCTCGATTCCTAGCAATTCGTCACACCTACAAAGATCATAAAAAACAAACACATCAAACAAAGCGCACACAAGACAACAACAACACAAAGAATAAAGAATGGGTTGCCTCCCATCTAGCGCTAGGTTTAACGTCCTTTGCCGGACGGGACTCTCATAGATGACACTTCCCTTTCGCTCCCTAGGTAGGGCACATCCTTGAGATCAAGAGCATCCAAAACCTCTTTTTGTGAGTGAACATGATATAGCTTCAACCGGTGCCCATTCACTACAAACCTCTCATCCTTGTCGTTCATAACCTCAAAATATCCATTCGGAAAAACCTTCACAACACGAAAAGGTCCACTCCATCTTGATTTGAGTTTACCGGGGAAAAGCTTCAACCTTGAGTTGAATAGTAACACTTGATCTCCTTCTTTAAACTCCTTCCTTCTAAGCCTTGCATCATGCCACTTCTTGGTCTTTTCCTTAAAAATTTTTGAACTCTCATAAGCTCTCATCCTAAACTCATCCAACTCATGTAATTGTAGAGCCCTCTTCTCTCCCACAAGTTCTTCATCAAAATTCAACTTTTTAAGAGCCAAAAATGCTTTATACTCCAACTCCACCGGAAGATGACAAGCTTTTCCATACACTAATTGATAGGGAGACATGTCAAGGGGTGTCTTAAAGGCGGTTCGAAATGCCCACAATGTGTCATCAAGCTTTGTTGCCCAATCCTTTCTACTTGTCATCACCGTCTTCTCCAAAATTCCTTTAATCAAGCGATTAGACACCTCGGCTAAGCCATTCGTTTGCGGGTGGTAAGGAGTAGCAACCTTGTGTTTAACATCATACCTTAACAAAAGCTTCTCCATGGCCTTGTTAACAAAATGACTACCACCGTCACTTATCAAAATCCTTGGAACCCCAAACCGTGTAAAGATCCTCTTCAAGAAGGCTATCACCACTTTAGAATCATTGCTTTTGGTCGGAATGGCTTCTATCCATTTAGAAACATAGTCAACCCCTACGAGGATATATTGATACCCCTCCGACGGTGGAAATAGCCCCATAAAGTCAACTCCCCATACATAAAAAATTTCCACTTCTAAGATATTGCTCAATGGCAACTCATCCCTCTTGTTAAGGTTCCCTATCCGTTGGCACTTGTCACATTCTTTGATAAATCTCTCACAATCCTTGAAGATGGTTGGCCAATAGAATCCCGCCAATAAAATCTTCCTCACGGTCTTGGACATGCTATAATGGCCTCCACACGGTAAAGAGTGGCAATGTTTCATGATTTCCTCCCCTTCCTTTCTTGTCACACACCTACGAAGCACTCCATCTACCCCCACCTTGAAGAGGTATGGATCGTCCCATACGAAATGTTTGACCCGGTTGTAAAAAACCTTCCTTTCAAAAGGATTCATTTCCGGTGGCAATTCTCCACTTGCTAAGAAATTATCATAATCGGCAAACCATGGAACATCCCCTTCCTTTACCACACTCATTACTTCTTCAATACTTAGCAATCCCTCATCGGGAAAGGTCTCTTCAACTTCCTTGACATCTCTTTCCATCTCTTCTACTCCTTCAAGTCTAGAAAGGTGATCCGCTATGACATTTTCACTTCCTTTCTTATCCACAATCTCCATGTCAAATTCTTGCAGCAATAATATCCAACTAATCAACCTAGGCTTAGCATCCTTTTTCGATATGAGATACCGAATTGCGGCATGGTCGGTGTACACAATAGTTTTCGACCCTACAAGATAAGGTCGAAACTTATCAAAAGCGTACACCACCGCAAGCATTTCTTTCTCAGTAGTGGTGTAATTGGCTTGGGCCGGATTGAAAGTCTTGGAGGCATAATAGATAGCATGAAACCTCTTCTCTCTCAATTGTCCTAAGATGACCCCCATAGCGAAATCACTTGCATCACACATGATGATGAAGGGCTTTGTCCAATCCGGAGTAATTAGAATGGGTGCACTCGTCAAAGCTTCCTTCAAAGACCTAAAAGCAATCAAACAATCATCATTAAACTCAAATGGCACATCTTTTTCTAAGAGATGAGATAAGGGTTTAGAAATTTGAGAAAAGTTCTTTATGAATCGCCGATAGAACCCGGCATGTCCAAGGAACGATCGAATTCCTTTCTCATCCTTAGGTGGAAGCAACTTCTCAATAGCCACAATTTTTGCCCTATCCACTTGCAATCCCTTTGATGATACATGATGTCCCAACACAATGCCTTCCTTAACCATGAAATGGCATTTCTCCCAATTTAGCACCAAGTTTGTATCTTCACACCTTTGCAAAACAATGTCAAGATTAGTAAGGCAATTATCAAATGACTCACCAAATACGGAAAAATCATCCATAAATACCTCCATGATTTTCATGAAAAATTGACATCATACATCTTTAGAAAGTGGCGGGAGCATTACAAAGACCAAATGGCATTCTTTTCCAAGCAAACGGCCCGTACGTGCAAGTAAAAGTAGTCTTTTCTTGGTCTTCCGGTGCAATCATAATTTGATTGTATCCGGAATAACCATCTAAGAAACAATAATACTCAAATCCACTTAACCTATCAAGCATTTGATCAAGAAAAGGTAAGGGAAAGTGGTCCTTGCACGTGGCCTTATTAAGTTCTCTATAGTCAACACACACTCGCCACCCCGTAGCTACCCTTGTCGCAATTGATTCATCATTTTCTCCCTTTATTACCGTAATCCCCCCTTTCTTAGCTACCACATGCAAGGGAGAGACCCAAGGACTATCGGAAATAGGAAAAATCATATTAGCATCTAACAATTTCACAACTTCTTTCCTAATTACCTCTTGAATATTAGGGTTCACTCTCCTTTGGGGTTGAACTACTGGTTTATGGTCCTTTTCAAGCCTAATCCTATGCATACAAATTGAAGGATTTATACCTTTTAAGTCATCAATGGACCAACCTATAGCGGATTTGTGCTTACGAAGAACATCAAGTAATTTAGTTACCTCATCGAATGTAAGATATGACGATACAATTACCGGGCAACCTTCATTTTCCTCCAAATAAGCATACTTCAAGTGCTCGGGTAGTGGCTTAAGGGCTCCTTTCACTTTCTCTTCAATTGGTTTCCCATCTTCATTATTCTCCCAAGGTTGATTAGGAAAGCCTTCAAACTTTATCTCTTTCACCTCCTCCACTTCCAATACATCCCTATCACAATCATAAGAAACACAAGATTCATTAAGCACATGGTTATATGATGGAATAACATAATCTTTAGAGAAAAGAGTATAAGAAGAGTCCTCCCAAGCCTCTTGAAGGCATGAATCAATCACATCCACAACATGGCATTCCTCTTTCTCCATGGGGTGCTTCATCACCTCCTTCATTGAAAAATGAAGTTCTTCATCATCAAGCTTCAAAGTAAGCTTTCCTTCATTTACATGAAACACCGCTCTTGCGGTAGCTAGAAACGGCCTCCCTAGTATCAATGGTACATCTTTATCTTCCTCCATCTCAAGTACTACAAAGTCCGCCGGAAACACAAAGTCTTCTACCTTGACCAAGACATCCTCCACAATACCTCTTGGAATAGTAGTTGACCCATCGGCAAGTTGAAGAGTTACGGTAGTGGCTCCTAACTTTCCTTGGTTGAGCCTCTTAAACATGGAAAATGGCATCAAGTTAATACTTGCCCCCAAGTCACACAAGGCATGCTTCTCCAACCCATTACCAAGATCACATAAAAGAGTAAAGCTACCCGGATCCTTCAACTTTGGTGGAAGCTCTTGTTGAAGCACGGCACTACACTCCTTGGTCAATTTAACTAACTCCGGCTCTTCCATCCTCCTCCTTTTTGCTAGCAAATCCTTAAGAAACTTCGCATAGTGAGGCATTTGCTCAAGGGCCTCCGAAAAAGGAATGTTGATATACAAGGTTTTGAAAACCTCAAGGAACCGAGCAAACTTCTCATCTAGTGCTTTCTTCATGTACCTTTGAGGATAAGGCACGGGAACAACCGTCTTTGGAATCCCTTTTTCATCCTTCTCAATAATCTTTTGCTTTGCTCTCTCTTCCCTTGCCATCAACCACTTTGGCTTCTTCTTTTCTTCCTCCTCCATCACCTCTTGTTTTCTTCATCACAACTTTCATAATGCTTATCCTCTCCATCACTCCTTGAAAGCAATTTTGGTCCTTCATACCGTGCACCACTCCTAAGCTCGATGGCTTGACAATACTCCTTTAATTCTTTCTTTTGCAAGTCATCCACCATAGACGAGAGCTTCCCAACCGTAATAGCAAGTTGCCCTACTTGATGCTCGATCGTCTTGAAACGCGTGTCCATTTGCTTCCCTATATCATCAAGCCTTGAATCATTAGCTTCCAACTTCTTCACAATCAACCCCAAGATCTCCTCCGTGGTAGCCTTTCCTTCATTGTTTGGAGCCTTTGCACCCGGATCAAATCCGGGAGGAAATTGAACGGCGGCTCTCGGATTGGCATATGAAAAATTTTCGTGTCTCCTCCATGTATTCCCATTAAATGGAGCTTGCGGTTGAGGTTGATAGCTTCCTTGTGGCCTATTTTGGTAAGGCATTTGGTAAGGCCTTCCTCCTTGATAGTTCCCTTGATAGTTTCCTCCTTGATAACCTCCTTGGAATGAAGGCCTACCCATATAACTCACTTCTTCCACCGGCAATGAACTTGGCCCAACATCAACATGAGGAACGGATGGACTCACACTTGCTTGGCTTTGTGAAGTCGTAAGAGCTCCCAATCGGTCCATCATAGTCATCATCATACTCTTCATACTCTCTATCTCATCAACTTGTGACACTCTATGATGTGCTCCTCTATTAACCGACACTTGGAATGAGTCTTGAGCTATGTTCTCCATTATTTCATTCATTTGCCCCACGGTTTTAGACCAAATCGATCCATTAGCACAAGCATTCAAAAACGACCTATCCCCATCCGTCAAACCATTGCAAAAGTACATAATGGTTTGCTCCTCCGGAAAACCGTGTTGAGGACAATTTATAAGTAACATGCCATACCTCTCCCACGCCTCCGGTATCGTCTCCCCATTCTTTTGTCGAAAATGGGAAATAGCCTCCTTCGCTTGCACGGTCTTTGATGGTGGGTAAAATTTCATCAAGAATTTCTTTGACAACTCCTCCCATGTACGTACGGTCCCGGGCGGTAGTGAATTAAGCCATGCTTTCGCTCTTCCTTTCAATGTAAAGGCAAAGAGCCTCAACTTCTTCGAATCTTTGGGTACCCCATGGTATTTTGTAGTGTCAGAAATCTCAAGAAATTGTGCCATATGTTGATGTGGGCACTCATTTTCATCTCTACCTTCAAATTGCTTCTCCCTAAGCATTCTCACCAAAGCGGGACTTATCTTGAAGTTATTAGCATCTATCCTCGGCCTTGCTATCCCATCATAATGCTCTCTAAGTTGTGGTTCAAAGAACTCTCTCAAAGGCCTTCCTTGAGGTGGTGGCTCATTTACGGGTTGTGGTTGGGCATTTGATATATGAGCTGGCTCATGATATCGTGGCTCTTGATTATACGGCATATGGGGATAGTATGGTGGAAATTGTTGTGGATGAGGTGGATAGTAGGGATATTGATGAGCTTGAGGTGGATAAGGGTATGGATTTTGGTAGGGGTAATTTTGTGGTGGCATCCCTTGAGGGAAAGGTCCAACTTGAGCATGGAAATGATTCTCATTACCTCCATTCTCTCCTCCTCCTACTCCTTGTCCATGTACCTCCTCTTCTTGAGGATCACCCACTAGTCTCTCCTCATGCCTTTGCTCTTCTCCTTCCATAGCTTCCCTTCTTCTTCTCACACGATTTCTTCTCAATGTAGCCTCAATTTCCGGATTTAGTGGCAAGGGTGGAACACCACTTGATCTTGTTAGCATACACCTTCAATGCCACAAATCCAAGTATCAACTTCTCACCAATAAAATCAACAAAAACAAAAATAAAAACAACAAATAGTCACTTCAAACAATCCTCGAATCTCACTTATAAGCGAAAAAACTAACTCCCCGGCAACGGCGCCATTTGATTGGAGTGTATAGGGTAAGAGTTATTAAGACCAATCAACAAAAATATCGAACCCAAGGGAGAAAGTATGCAAATGAAATTCAAGGATAAGAGTTCTAAATGGCTAAAGTTGCAACAAGCTCTTGAACTAAATCACTACAAATTGCAAGAAATTAAATGGCAAGTTTATGCAAACAATCTATCAAACACTTAGAATGCAAGATCAAATAGACTAAAATCAATGGGTGAATTGGGTGCAAGGGATAATCTCCATCAAGGAATCCATGATTAACAAGCTATGATTGTATCCAAATGCAAATCAATCAAATTAGAAAGCATAAACCATCATGAAATTAATCACTCCATTAATATCACAATGCCTAATGTGAGTATCCTTAGTTCTTCCCATCTCTCAATGTAGAAGTCCCCAATTCATACAATCATGCAAAATTGAAACCCGATTAACACCTAATCACGTTAGCTCAACCATTAATCAAAAGAGTCAATTTTTCATGAAGCACAATTAAGAATCACAATTAGGGAGCAATCTAATTCAATTGATCACAATTATCAACAATCATAACATGAGGCAATCACTTCATCCCTAATTTCAATTATCCCAAGCACAAAGCTATTAGCCCATGGTGCTACAAGCAAAAGCCATGGCTAAAAAATCTAAGAAAGCAATTAACAATCTAATCACTACAAGCAATGAATTAAAGAGATCAAAGGGTAAGAACATCACCAATTAAGCTTCAATAGGCAAAAATAAGAATGATTAATCTTGTACAATGCTTCAATACAACTTCAATTCTTCCCAATTCTCAGCTGCAAACTTCAATTACAATCAACCAATCTACTAATCTAATGAACTAAATGTGGAATCTATCTCAATTCTAACAATCTAATGCAATTACAAGTAAATTAAAGCTACAAAATGTAAAATTCGCTCAAAGAAACTCCTAGAAACTGCTCTAAACTGCTAGAATCAATCCCTCTTCTGTTTTGGCTTCCAATGGCTTAAAAACTGAATTTTTCGGTTTTGGGCACTCCTCGAGTCGAGCTTCAGGCCCTCGAGTCGAGGCCTAAAAGTTGCTAACACGTTTCTTTAAAAATCTCTCCCGCCTCGAGTCGAGGCTTCGCCCTCGAGTCGAGCTTCCTGCATTTTTCCTATCCCTCGACTCGAGGCTCCTCCCTCGAGTCGAGGATCCTGTCTTTTTGAAATTGTTTCCCTCCAGCATGAACCTCGAGTCGAGGTCTGTGCACCCTCGACTCCAACCCGAGACCAGGGCATTTTTATCGAGAAGGGCTCCGGGCCCGACCCCCGTTTTCGTCCCGTATGTTCGTCTTTTCATTCTAAGAATACCGGTTCTCTCAGTTTGGTAAAATTCTACCGATTTACCTGCAAAACGGGCGAAATACATCAAAACCTCACAAAGTAATACTTTTTAGGCAAAAGAGTGATACTTTTCACATTTAGGCACAAAAATCACACTTTAGCTCACTTTTTGCACTAAAATTGGCCCTAAAAACATGTATCAATTCACTCCAATCAACAGATCAGGAATCTTATTTACAGTCTCATTCTTTTTGAAAAGAAATATAACCCAAGTATATCTAGAAAAATTATCTACCACAACAAGAGTATATTTCCTTCCACTGAAGCTGAGAGGTGAAACAGGTCCAAACAGATCAAGGTGAAGTAGTTGTAAAACTCTTTCAGATGATGAGGTGTTAATACTCTTAAATGAGTGTCTAGGCTGTTTACCTTTTTGACAAGAATCACATTTCAGATCAGTAGTAAAAAGTTTCTCAGGTAATCCCTTAACAAGATTCTTCTTAGCCAGCTTACTAAGGGTCTTGAAGTTCAGATGACTAAGCCTCTTGTGCCATAGCCAGCTAAGGTCATCTCCACCCTTAGCTATCAGACAAGTATCTTTAGGACAACTATTAAAGTTGGCCACATAGACATTACCATGTCTGAAGCCAGTTAGAAGGACCTTGTCTGAGGCACTATCTAAGATATCACATTTATCTTTAGAAAATTTTACAAGAAAACCTTTATCACAAAGTTGGGAAACAGATAGCAAATTATGTTTTAAACCTTCAACAAAATATACCTCAGATACCTGAATATCCTTGATAATCAGAGTACCTACTCCTTTAGTCTGTCCACAATTGTTGTCTCCAAATAATACTCTAGGACCATCTATGTTCTGGAAATTTGATAGTAGCTTCTTGTTATAAGTCATATGTTGTGAACAACCACTGTCTATGTACCATATAGAAGCTAAGATCTCTTCCTTGAGTGATGATCCCTGTGAATCCTGAAAAACAGATTAGTTATAAGGTACCCTAGTGATCTTGGGTCCTCGAGGGTCAAACATCACTTTAGGTAACCAGAAAAATATCTCATTTTCTAATAAATCAGACTTGAGTTGCCTACCAAATCTGTCTACAATTATATCACATGAAGATGATAATTTATTGTAATCAGATTTAGTAATCTTCTTGAACTTAGGAAAAATAGGATAACATTTGTTTCTCCCATCAAAAGGACTATAATAAGAATTTCTTCTTATCTTAGTTCTTGAAATTCTCTTGGTCTGATAAGAAGTCCTAAGCTGAATTTTTGTTTTCAGACTAGGAGATGCAGTCCTTATCTGACTAAGTGGTTTCCAAGGACCAATTCTAATCACTTTTGAGTTTTCAGATGCCTTCACAAATTTCCTAGGTTTCTGAACATCTGATTTATTATTCCTATCATAACCAAGACCTGTTTTGTCATGAGATTTTTGAGAAGTATTAAAGATGTGATCTATTGTTGATTGTGAATTATTAAGTCGACTTATTTTGAAGACAAGCTTCTCATTGTGTTTCTTAATTAATTCATTTTCTGCATAGATTGTCTCAAATTTGTCTTTTAAAGATTTCAACTCATTTTCTAATCTTTCAGACAAGTTGGCTGATGTACTAGCCTCAGCCTGGGGTAAACATTTCCCCTTGAATGTTTCCTCAGATTCTGGATAGTTCACCACCTTCTTGCCTTTAATTAAAATCTGAATTTCATCTTTTAAAGTCAAATTTTCTGACTCTAGCTGTTTATAAGCAGTCAAGGACATCTTTAAATCTTCCAATAATCCTTAAATAACAGTTTGATCATTATCTGAAACAGATTTATAGGAATCATTATCAAAAGAAGAATAATAGATTACCTCTTTAGCCATGAGACAAACTTCATCGTCTGATCCAAAATCAGATGATGATGATGATGATGATGATGATTTTCTTGATTCATTTTCTTCAGCCAGAAGAACCCTTTGATCTGCAAATCTCCTGTCTCTCTTTTTCCTTTTCTCTTCCCTTTCCTTAGGAGTCAGCTGAGGACGATCATAGCTGAAGTGTCCTGGTTTATTGCAAGTATAGCAAGTGTCACTTCTATCTGATTTAGGATTAGTAGGATTTCTTTTAACATGGGATCTGAATCTCCTTGTCTGGCTCCTATTCTTGTCATCATCTGTTGAATCATCTTCCTTTCTTCTTGACTTGGATCTAGATCTGTCCTTATCTGCAAATCTCAATTTGTTACGCTTATATTTCATTCTTAATCTGTCATACCTTTTGGTGAGCAACGCCATCTGCTCCTTCAAAGATAGATCAGCTCCTACAGATTCAGTTGTCGTCTTGTCTTCTTTACTGACAAAAGCAACAGATTTGGATGAGGTGCTTGACTCCATCTCATCTTCCTCATCTTCTATCTGAAAGTCATACTCTAAAGCTTTAAGATGAGAAAATAAGGTATTACGAGTAATAGAAGATAAATTTTGGGTTGCTTTAAGGATATTAGACTTTTCTCTCCATCTCTTGGTCAAAGATCTCAGTATTTTATTATTGATCTCCTTTTCTGTATAGCTCTTTCCTAGATCAGCTGTTTTGTTGAGAAGATTTGTTAATCTCACATCTAGCTGATCCACTGTTTCATTTTCCTTCATCTTAAAGGTATCAAAGGCATGTAATACAGACTGCAGCTTATTCTCTTTCACTTGGTCAGATCCTTCACAAACATTTGCAAGTGTCTGCCACATCTCCTTAGCTGATTTGCATCTTTTAACATTTTCAATCCAGTCTTTACTCAGAGTTTCAATGATTTCAGTCCTAGCTACTTGATCTAGGTTGTGGATTTTCCTCTCATCACTTGTCAGTTCTGAGCTCTTTTTCTCTTGTATGACTCTTGATTCGGCTGATTCAGTGCCATTGCTGGTGCCTCCATGATAAAATTTAATAGGTCCTTCTTCAAGAACCTCCTCCATCCTATCATGGATAGCCTTGAGATGATTTTCCATTCTGAATTTCCAATAGTCATATTCTTCAATTGAAAATTCAGGTAGACTTCTGGATTTCTTGTTCTTGCCTGAAGACATGATGAGATAGGAAAACAAAACACTCTACAATCTTGTTAGTAGCACAGTTAGTAAAAATAAAGAAGATGAAGATAATCAAGTAACAAATTTCAGAATCATGGTTAAGACCTAAAATCAATATCAGAACAGCTTAACACTGCTCTGATACCACTTGTTGGTCCCGATTAGTTGAGTTGATTAAGGAAACTTGAGTTAGCCTTCCAGGATAAAATCTAGAAGGGGGGGTTGAATAGATTTTATAGATTTTTACAAATCATTCAAAACTTATCCAAAGCATCAAAGTAACACAGCGGAAATTCAATTTAATCTCAACTTTTACTAAGATCAAAAGCAAACTGATATTTTAGTTCTAACTTTGATTTTGAAATTAACCTTTGATTTATAAACTGGAAATAGAAAGAAATAAGTAAGTAAAAGAAAATAATAAAGAACACCAGATTTATAGTGGTTCGGATTATAAAAATCCTACATCCACTCTCCTTCTTCAAACTTTGAAGAAGGGTCTCTTCTACTAGCTTACTTAATCACTTTCCAGTCGTACAACTTACAACATACAAAGATCTTCAAATCTTCAAACTACTAAACTATTCTGAGAAATCTAACTCTATAGTGATAGAAGTGTATTTAAAGATGTATAAGGAAGTGTTCTATAAACACTTAGAAAGATCTATGAAGAAATCCTTGAAAACGATTTTGTGCTTTTTAAAAACATGTGATTTGTGAGAATAGAATGCTGAATTATAGCTCGTGTGATAGATGTATTTTAATAAAGTGTCTAGACCTATTTTAATAGAATCCTTGAATCTTGATTGTATGCTTGATCATAAGGCTCATAATATGGGAACATCTCTTGAGGTGGGGGAGAAATTTCTTCACTTATCCAATCTTCATAATTGGATGGAACTTGTTGCCATTGAGAATTATCTTCATAGTTCCTCCAATCATTGTAGCTCAATTCTTCAAAATGTGGAGAATACACCCTACTATCTTGATAATATTCTTGATTCCACAAGTATGAGTTGTATCCTTCCATCTAGACAAGATTTCAAAGTATCAAATTCCAACAAAAATAACAAAACAAACACAAAGGCAACAAGTAGTCACTTCAAACAATTCCTAAGTCTCACTTAAGGCGCAAAAACTAATTCCCCGGCAACGGCGCCATTTGGTTGGTGTGTATAGGGTAAGAGTTATTAAGACCAATCAACAAAATATCGAACCCAAGGGAAAAAGTATGCACATGAGGTCCTAGAAATACAAGTTCTTAGTGACTAGAGTTGCAACAATGGTTTGGTACAAAAACAACAAAACACAAGCAAGAATACAAAACAACAAGGAGCAAGCAATAGATCGAACACTTAGAATACAATAACAACAACAACAATAAATGGTGGGATAGAGGTGCTAAGATTAACATCCATCAATGAATCATCAATCAACAAGCTATAATTGAATCAAATTGCAAATCAACTAAGATAGAAAGCATAAACCATCATGAAATTAATCACTCCATTAAAATCACAATGCCTAATGTGAGTATCCTTAGTCTTTCCCATCTCTCAATGTAGAAATCCCCAATTCATACAATCATGCAAAATTGAAACCCGATCAACACCTAATCACGTTAGCTCAACTCTCGCCTATTGCTAGGGTGATCAACCATTAATCAAAAGAGACAATTTCACACAAAGCACAATTAAGAATCACAATTAGGTAGAAAACTAATGTGAGTATCCTTAGTGCAACTAATCTCTCGATTCCGAAGCACCCAATCCACACATTCATACACAATTATCACCCGATTAATACCAGATCACGTTAGCGCAACTCTCGTCTATAGCTAGGGTGATCAAACACTAATCTAAAGAGATAATTATGCATGAAGCACAAATGAGAATCACAATTAGTAAGCAATCTACTCAATTAATCTCCAATCATCAACAATTATAGCATCATCAATCAAATCATCATCAATTTCAATTAACCCAAGCACAAGAGAATTAGCCCATGGTGAAATCCATGGGAAGAAGATAGAATGGATCAAACACAAAGCAAATCACAACAATTAAGAAATTAAAGAGACAAAAGAGGAAAAACATCACCAAATGATCTTCAATTAACCAAAATAGGAATGCTTGAGTCTTCAACAACAATCTCCAAATGAATTACAAGCTTGAATTGAAAGAATTACAAGGATCAACTGCTAATCTATGGCTAATCTACCAACAATCAAAGGAAATCTACATCTAATTCTAACTTCTACTCTAATCTAAGAAAGGAATTGGCTTGGGGCCTGAGAAATCGCCCCAAAACCGCTACTAACTGCTACTATTAGTTCCTCTTTTTCCCCCCTCAGAAATGCCCTGCTTTTCCTCCTTAAATAACGAAATTTGGAAAATTCTCCCCCTCGAGTCGAGGGTCAGGCCTCGACTCGAGGTCCCTGCAAAATACCTCGCCCTCGAGTCGAGGGACAGGCCTCGACTCGAGGTGCCTGCCATTTTCCGTTTTTTATCCTTTTCTGCATAGCCCTCGACTCGAGGCTCTTGCTCCTCGACCAGAGCTCGAGTTCAGGGCACTTTTCTCGCACGGGGCTTCGGCCCCGACCCCTGTTTTCGTCCCGGATGTCCGTCTCTTCATTCTAAGCCTAATGGTACTCTCGGTTTGGCAAAATTCCACCGAATTACCTGCAAAATGGACGAAAAACATCAAAATCTCACAAATAATACTTTTTAGGCAAAAGAGTGATACTTTTCACATTTAGGCACAAAAACTAACACTTTAGCTCACTTTTTGCACTAAAAATAGCCCTAAAAACATGTATCAATTCACTCCATATGCTTGCCACAAGACTTAATCTCAATCAAAATCATTTGTTATCAATCAAGAATCAAAGAGGTCTTTCTTCTAGGTTGTAATGTTGGCTCTTTGGAAAGGTGGGATATTTATGGATAAGAGTGACTAATTAGTAGAGACTTGAATGTAAACTAATCCATACAATGCACATCTCTTCACTTTCATCTAGCACACTCTTTCTTTTGAACTTCAATGATCATTCCACCATTCACTTGAGCTTTCTCTTTTTAAAGCTCACAAATTGAATCATTTCATCTTTTCATTTCACTTTTCTTCACAATTCAATCTTTTCACAACCTTTCTTCTCTTTTATGCTTCATTCATCATCACTTAGCTCATCATTTTCCCACACTTAGCAATCAAATCACCATCATTAGCCAACATTCAAGCTCTACTAAGCATAGGACAAGAAAGGCTCATACAAAATAGGCTAAATGGTTTCAATTTCACTTGGCTTGCCAAAGAATAAGGATCATAAGGCTCAACATGGCTCACTAAGGAAATCAAATGTATTTGGTAGGAAAGTATTTGGCAAAGTAACTTATCATTCCAAACATGGCCTCTTATCATTTTCAAAACATTACACAAAGATCAATATTAACAAGTCTAGTGGCAAGTTCTAGCATACAAATCATGAATGATGCACTCACAAAGGAATTAAATCAACCGTATAAGATGTACGATTATTAAGGCACAAAACTCACGGGCTTAAATTGAGCAATGAATCAAGAATTTTCAATCACATTCATCTTCACATAATTAATCAAGCAACTAGCATCAAGCTACAAATCTACTCATGATCATAACAAATTCCAACTAGTCTTACAACTCAAGCACAAATGCTCATGTACATAACCTCAAGCATACTCACTATATCAAGATGATACTCAAAAATATGTCAATGAATCCACTATTAAGCTCAAAATCAATAAATCTCAAAGGCCTAGGAATAAGGAATCCAAAGAAATCATCAAGGAATAATCATCAATAGACAATCAAACTCAATAAGATCAAGATAATAACCACCATCAATAAAATCATCCAAAAATCCAAAACCAATCATCACAATCATCAAGTCAAGAGTATAAGCATCATCAAAAGTACAAGGGAAAACAAGAATATCAGAATCTAAAGAACAACAAGAAGAGGGAATGAGGAATAGGGGATAGCCCTAATAGTCGGACGACGGCGGTGGAGGAGGGTAGTGTCCTGGCCCGAAGTTCCACGAGCTCATCTGCTGAAGGAGTGCATACATGTCATGCTGAGTCTTCAGAGACTCCTCCTGCATCCTCCGAGTCTCCTCATTAAATCTGCGGGACTCCTCAAGCATCCGGTACATCTCATCCTGCCGGGTCAGACTCTCTAAATGCATCCTCTGACTGTCTGCCCACATATCCTCTGTCAGAACCCACGGCCTCGGAGATGAACTCCCCGCCTCGTACTCTCTACTCCTCATCTCGTCCTGCCAGTACATGTTAATCTCTGGCTGGTAATCCTCGTCCATCTGTACTGGCGGCTCCTCTTGCTCCTGCTCCTCATCATCCTCGTCCTCAGAATCATAATCTCCGATCTCTACCTCTGCTCCTTCTGCAGCTCCATCACCCTGATCATCATCAGAACCCGACTGCTGACCTCCATCGTCATCATCAACCTCTCTAAGCACATCCCCATGCTCTCTAGTATAAGCGTCTATCGCCTCGGTATGACGCTGTGACCACATACGCAGATTGATAGTCACAAAGGCCTGAGATCCGAAAACTGTCGTCAACCTCTTATTAGGTAGAGGGAATCGGCCACCATGATGCTGCTGTAGGCACCACGTCCTACCGATGCGGTCTAGCGTCCTCATGCGCCGCATGGTATCAAGAGTAAGGTCAGGGCCCTCCACTGCTCTGAGGTTATGCGTCGGAATCCCAAAATGCTCAGCGATCAGTGTAATCATGCCACCGAAGTTAATCTTCTTGAACTTCGTGCTAGTGGCTCTCTCAAATAAATAGCAAAGGTAGGCGGCAACATTAAATCTGACTCCATGTAAGAAGCACCAAATGACGTATAGCTCCTCGGATACCACGGCTCCTCCCTCTGATCTCGCGAATATGGTACCCGCGAGAATCTTCTCAAGATATCGGATGATCGGGTTCCGGATATGTGTGCTCTTAGACTTCCCCGGAACAAAATCGGGCTGATTAGGAGCCCCAGAATCTGAAATCCTCCTCCAAAATTGCTTAGCATTATACTCCTTCCTGATGTTCAACAGTGATCGGTCGGGGTCTGTAGGTGCTCCAATAATCTCGTTGACCTCGTCCAGAGTCAACGAGTACTCATACCCCATGAGCTCAAATGTAATACTCCTCGGGAATTTGGCCCTCCTGGCCTTATCAACTCTCACTGTGCACAGGAACTCGAGAGTGAGTCCGATATATGTCCTAGGCCTCTTCGCCAAGAAACTCCCCATCCCAACTTGCTCAAATAGGCGAGGAATATCCTCCTCGATCCCCATCGATATCATGCAATCTTGGTCCACTAGTCTAGTCTTGACCACCCGGTTATAGAGCTCAGAATATAACTCAATATGAGTCCTCCACTGGTGCTCATCCCACTGAATTCCGAGCTCAGCGGGTGTCCTGTGTGCACGTCGGATAGCAGCTTCTTTCTCGCGAATCTCCGCCTCAGAGAGGTTATGTCTGTCGGCCCCTCTAGACATTGTTCCTGCAAATCATTCCCACAAGCAAAAAATCAATACCAACAAATACAATACGAGCTCAGAAAAATATCAATCATACCATGAACGAGTCAACAATCAAAAATCATCTCAAATGAACAAAATCCCTAGTAACTAGCAACAAAGCCTCAACAATGGTCAATGAGTCAACTAAACAAATCTATCCACTAGAAGTGCTCAAATAGTCCTCAAACATGCATATACTTACTAACATGGCCCCACAATTAATTCACAAATAGGCTCAACAAATAATCATGCAATTAAGCTCAATAAAATCCCAAAAAATCATAGGCCAATTATCAAGTACTTCAACAATTATGCATCAACAATTCATACACTTCTATCAACACCATAATTCAACTTGACCAAATGATCCCAACAATTATACTAGGAATTCCTACAAATGCCATCATTTACAATTCCAATCCCAATTCACAAATAAATGAGCACCATATTATTTTCAATCCTAAACATGCTCCAATTCTCATCAAACAATTCAAATATACTCATACAAGGCTCCAAATCATCCACAATAATCATGCATCTCAAGTGCCTATCAAAATGCCCAAATGCAATGTTCCAAATTCAAGAATTTTATCACAAATCATAACACCCATGCAAATATTACAATATAACAATGAAATTGAAACCAAGAAGAGTAGAGATACATACCTTGTTTGTGAATTTGGCCAAAAACGAATTTGGAAAACACCCACTCAAGTATACCCAAAAATCCCCAAATTTGCTTCCAAAAACCCTCAAGATCCTATCTTTATTCAAGGTATATGATAAAATGATGAAATGATGATGATTGTACGGTGAAATTGACGCAAACACGATGGAAATAGGCTGGAAATGGAGGAACGGCGCTGCTGAACAAACCCTCGAGTCGGAGTCTGCAACTGATCATGCGCATTTTTAAAAAAAATCCCGTGCCTCGAGTCGAGGGTCAGGCCTCGACTCGAGGGATCCACAAAATTCGACTGCCTCGACTCGAGGTCTCACGCACGACTCGGGGGATATGCAAAACCAACTCCTCGACTCGAGGTGGCACCCTCGACTCGAGGGATGTGTCAAATTATGAAATTTTGCCTAAGTATAAATCCCTCGACCCGGGGGCCATGCACTCTCGACCCTAGGTCGAGTCCAGGGAATTTTTGACGATTCCCGGGCCCGACCCGACCCCCGAAACTCCTAAAAATGACCTTTATACCCCTAACGAACCCAAATATGCAAGAAATTACCATTTTGGTCCCTCGATTTAAGCCCGGTCGCTCATTCGATCGAGGAGACCGGGTTCTCTTCCTCTTTGCTCATTTTCACCAACTTTTAAGCTCTCCTTTCCTTCTCGATTCCTCGATTCCTTTGCAAATTCGATCCTTTCCAATCCTCGTAGTGAGTATACCTACACACGGGCCAAAACAATTCATCAAAATCATCACTACAAGATGCATTTCTACCCTAAATGACACACACCCCCAAACTTGAATGAAGTCATGCATTCAAGTTTGGCTCAAAATACATGCAACTCATAATGATATCAACAATTAAGCACAACAATATATGAATTTCAGAGCGTAGAGCATCATATACCAAGAATAAGCAATTAAGTAGCAAGCCAAATCTCCTAAAAAAACAAAAACACTAATCTACCAAAAACACAAGAAAGAAAATAAAAAGGATGGGTTGCCTCCCATCGAGCGCTATTTTTCGTGTCCTATGCCGGACTTATTCTTCACATCCAAAATCCTTCATCGGAATGGCCAAGGGTAGCGATCCTCCTTCCCATTGTATCTAGATCGTTGAGCTTCATAATCTAGGAGGTTCACCGAAACGATAGGACAACCACCTATAGATATGCAAAGTGTCCATGGTTGTTCCCCTTTTTCTCTTGCCATCTTTCTATTCCATTCTTTTTCTTCGAGGATGCCCAAGTGTTTCTTTAATTCTTCCCTATAGTCAAAATTCACAAGAGGCAAAATTAAATCATGAGAAGCATCATTATCAATTAAATCACAAATTGAAGAGTTAGAAGGTATAGAAATGCTCATTTCAATCTTCAAGGTTTCATTCGATGCTCTTAGATTTTCTTCCTCATTATAGCTCATGTCCATCAATGGACACTCCTCTTCCTCACTTTTGACAAGAGATTTCTTCCTTTCATCCTCATTGTTTGGACCCTCTACTACATTTCTTCTTTCATTTTCTTCCTCCCCTTCTTCTTCTTGACTTTCCATGATATTCAAGTTCTTTACTTGGCGTAGGAAATCTTTGAGTTGACACTTAATAAACGTGAAATGCACTCCGGTGATCTCCATAGTCCCCTCTATCCATGAATTGACCTTTTCTTTGGTCTCATACATTTCTTCATACAAGGGAAGCATTTGATCACATCTAGCATCATCTTCCTCAAATTTTTCCAACACAAATCCAAGCATCTCTTGCAATATAGCTCTCATATCATAGAGTCCTCATTCTTCAATTTTAGGAGAAGCTTGTGGCATTGGATAGTCATTCTCATAGCTCCTCCTATCATCATAATAATCTTCCTCTTCCGATGCCCCTTGAAATTCGAATCCCCAATCTTGATTGTATGCTTGATCATAAGGCTCATAATATGGGAACATCTCTTGAGGTGGGGGAGAAATTTCTTCACTTATCCAATCTTCATAATTGGATGGAACTTGTTGCCATTGAGAATTATCTTCATAGTTCCTCCAATCATTGTAGCTCAATTCTTCAAAATGTGGAGAATACACCCTACTATCTTGATAATATTCTTGATTCCACAAGTATGAGTTGTATCCTTCCATCTAGACAAGATTTCAAAGTATCAAATTCCAACAAAAATAACAAAACAAACACAAAGGCAACAAGTAATCACTTCAAACAATTCCTAAGTCTCACTTAAGGCGCAAAAACTAATTCCCCGGCAACGGCGCCATTTGGTTGGTGTGTATAGGGTAAGAGTTATTAAGACCAATCAACAAAATATCGAACCCAAGGGAAAAAGTATGCACATGAGGTCCTAGAAATACAAGTTCTTAGTGACTAGAGTTGCAACAATGGTTTGGTACAAAAACAACAAAACACAAGCAAGAATACAAAACAACAAGGAGCAAGCAATAGATCGAACACTTAGAATACAATAACAACAACAACAATAAATGGTGGGATAGAGGTGCTAAGATTAACATCCATCAATGAATCATCAATCAACAAGCTATAATTGAATCAAATTGCAAATCAACTAAGATAGAAAGCATAAACCATCATGAAATTAATCACTCCATTAAAATCACAATGCCTAATGTGAGTATCCTTAGTCTTTCCCATCTCTCAATGTAGAAATCCCCAATTCATACAATCATGCAAAATTGAAACCCGATCAACACCTAATCACGTTAGCTCAACTCTCGCCTATTGCTAGGGTGATCAACCATTAATCAAAAGAGACAATTTCACACAAAGCACAATTAAGAATCACAATTAGGTAGAAAACTAATGTGAGTATCCTTAGTGCAACTAATCTCTCGATTCCGAAGCACCCAATCCACACATTCATACACAATTATCACCCGATTAATACCGATCACGTTAGCGCAACTCTCGTCTATAGCTAGGGTGATCAAACACTAATCTAAAGAGATAATTATGCATGAAGCACAAATGAGAATCACAATTAGTAAGCAATCTACTCAATTAATCTCCAATCATCAACAATTATAGCATCATCAATCAAATCATCATCAATTTCAATTAACCCAAGCACAAGAGAATTAGCCCATGGTGAAATCCATGGGAAGAAGATAGAATGGATCAAACACAAAGCAAATCACAACAATTAAGAAATTAAAGAGACAAAAGAGGAAAAACATCACCAAATGATCTTCAATTAACCAAAATAGGAATGCTTGAGTCTTCAACAACAATCTCCAAATGAATTACAAGCTTGAATTGAAAGAATTACAAGGATCAACTGCTAATCTATGGCTAATCTACCAACAATCAAAGGAAATCTACATCTAATTCTAACTTCTACTCTAATCTAAGAAAGGAATTGGCTTGGGGCCCGAGAAATCGCCCCAAAACCGCTACTAATCTTGCTACTATTAGTTCCTCTTTTTCCCCCCTCAGAAATGCCCTGCTTCTCCTCCTTAAATAACGAAATTTGGAAAATTCTCCCCCTCGAGTCGAGGGTCAGGCCTCGACTCGAGGTCCCTGCAAAATACCTCGCCCTCGAGTCGAGGGACAGGCCTCGACTCGAGGTGCCTGCCATTTTCCGTTTTTTATCCTTTTCTGCATAGCCCTCGACTCGAGGCTCTTGCTCCTCGACCAGAGCTCGAGTTCAGGGCACTTTTCTCGCACGGGGCTTCGGCCCCGACCCCTGTTTTCGTCCCGGATGTCCGTCTCTTCATTCTAAGCCTAATGGTACTCTCGGTTTGGCAAAATTCCACCGAATTACCTGCAAAATGGACGAAAAACATCAAAATCTCACAAATAATACTTTTTAGGCAAAAGAGTGATACTTTTCACATTTAGGCACAAAAACTAACACTTTAGCTCACTTTTTGCACTAAAAATAGCCCTAAAAACATGTATCAATTCACTCCAATCACTCAGCTGATTTTACTCTACTCGTCTGCAGCTGACTTGGTGAAGACTCACTTTTCTTATTCTACTCAGCTTGTCTTGACCTCGTCTGAGCTCTTCATAATTGTCTCCTGCAGATGACTAGACTTGAGCTTATCTCCAGATGACTTGCACCTCCTAGTCTCCAGCTGACTAGTTCAGTCCTCGACCTCGTTTGATCAGCTTAGTACCAGACTTTGATCTTAGTTGTTCTTCATAGTCGTCTGTTCATCTGGGTTGATCTTTTAACTCATCAAAACCTTCCTTGATCTAACACAAAGGTACGCAGCAGCGTTGAACCGAACTCCGTGGAGAAAACACCATAACACATAAAGCTCCTCTGACACAACCGCTCCTCCCTCTGAACGGGCAAAAATCGTACTAGATAAAATCTTCTCTAGATACCTCACCACCGGGTTTTGGATCCTCGTACTCCGTGACTTTCCCGGAATGAACTGCGGCTGCTCAGGTGCCCCCGAATCAGATATCCTCCTCTAGAACTTCTTAGCGTTATACTATCGTCGAATGTTAAGCAGGGAGCCATCAGGATCTGTCAGTGCACCTATGATCTCATTGACCTCGTTCACGGTTAATGTATACTCGTTTCCCAATAACTCGAATGTGATAGCCCGGGAAAACTTCGCCTTCCTGGCCTTATCAAACTTCACGGTGCAGAGGAACTCGAGAGTGAGCCCCAAGTAGGTTCGCGGCCTCTTAGCCAAGAAGCCGGACATGCCAACCTGCTCGAAGAGTCTGGGAATGTCCTCCTCGATACCCATGGAGACCATACAGTTATGGTCTACAAGGCGGGTCTTCACCACCTTGTTGTAAATCTCGGAGTACAAGATGATATGTTTCCTCCATTTGTAATCAGCCCACTGAATCCATATCTGAACCGGCATCTTTTGTGCAAATCTAATGGCTCTGTCTCTCTTCCTAAACTCCTCATTAGAAAAATTATGACCGTCTACACCTCTAAACATCTTCCTGCAAAATTTCCCAAGGCAACAATTAGCTCCAATAGGAAAAATACGAGCGTAATAGGATATCAATGAAGCACATGAACGAGTCCATAGTCACAACTCAATCTCCAATCACAAACAATCCCTAAGTGAATAATGCAACAAGCTCAAACAATTGGTCAAAAATCCATCTAAGCAAATAGAATCAATAGAAGTGCTCAATAAATCCCAAAAATGCATACTCAATAAGAACGGCCTTAACAATTAACATCAACAAATAGGCTCACAAGAATTATGCAATTAAGCTCAATAAAATGTCCAACAAAAATAAGTCATCTAATCAAGTATTGAGACAAATATCAATCACAAATCATGCGCTTCTATCATCAATCATGCAACAATTGACCAACTATTCCATACATACTCCCTAGGAATTCTCAAGAACAATTAGGCACAATTCATTCCAAGGCCCAAAATTTCACTAAGGCAAAAACAAGATATCATAATCATTCCTAAACATGCCTTTGAATTCAACAAACAAGCCAAATAATCTCACAAATACTCCAAATTCGTTCACATCACATGCATAATAGGTGTTCGTAGAAATGCCCAAATGAAAGTCTACTTCAATGCAAAATTGGCATAATTCAACATTACCCATGCAATAATAGATGAAAAAACGAAATTAGAGAGCCAAAAGAGTGAAAATTACGTACCTTGTATTAATAATTTCGGCCTAGGAACGAAATGGACGAACACCCACACAACTTCGAAAAATTCCCAAATTAATGCTTCAAAAACCCTCAAAATTATGATTTGATGCAATGGATGATGAATGTGATGTAAAAAATCGGTGAATGATAAAAAAACGTGAGCAAAATGGTCGAAAATATGGTGGAGAAGGAAAAGGGGATCGGAAATGGGTAACCCTTGACTCGTGGCTACTGATATCTGAAACTGAATCGCAACTTTTAAAAACGGCACCAACCTCGACTCGAGGCTCCACCCTCGACTCGAGGAATCCTAAAATTTGATTCCTTCGACTCGAGGCTCAAGCCTCGAGTCGTGCTTGCAATTCAAAAATACGCCTCGACTCGAGGCTCAACCCTCGACTCGAGGGATGTGCAATTTTTTGAAATTTAGCTAAGTGTGGACCCCTCGACCCGGGGTCGAGTCCAGGGAATTTTTACGGATTCTCAGACCCGGCCCGACCCCCGAAACTCTTAAAAATGACCTATTCGACCCCAACGAACCCAAATATGAAAAAACTAACCTTTTCGGTCCCTCGATTTAAGCCCGGTCGCTCATTCGATCGAGGAGACCGGGGTCTCTTCCTTTATGCTTATTTTCCACCAACTTTTAAGTACATCTCCTTTTCGTCTTGAATTCCCTTACAATTTTTGATCTCCTTCCCAATCAAATGTAGTGAGTGTACCTACATACGAGCATAAAAATCATCAAATTATTACCACTAAGAGATGCACGTAAATAATAAACGAACAACACCCCCAAACTTGAATGATAACATCAATTCAAAGTTTGGCATGAGAGTGATACAAATAGGTGCAACTCCTAATGGCATCAACAATAAGCTCAATACACCAAATGAATTCTATAGCATTATATCATAACCTCCTAAGTATGAGCAACTCAAATCCAAGCTAATTCTCATAAAAACGAATCAAAAACAAAAAGCAAACAAAAACACCAACACACCAAAGCAACAAAAAAGATGGGTTGCCTCCCATCTAGCGCTAGGTTTAACATCCTTTGCCGGACGGAACTCAAGGAGTTCATACTTCCCTTTTTTTGAAGTCATGAGGAAGTCCTTGTGTCTCACTAGATTGTCTTTTGCAAAAAGGCAACATCCCCATTTGTCTTCTAAGAGTAGCTTTCCTTCTTCTTTAATGTCCTTCACCGTCAAAACTTCCTTTAGTCTCTCAACACCTATTAAACGGCTCCAATTTGACTCGCTCCACACCACTTGGTCTCCAACTTCAAAGCTCACTTCCTTCTTCTCAAGTGGTGTCCTTTTCTCCTCTGACACCCCCAAACTTGAGCCTTGCTCAAGCTTAGTCACATTCTTCTCACCATCTTCAAAATTTCTTTCTCTGTGGTCAAGCAAAGGCTCCATGAGAGCTTTCTCCTTCCTAACATCATTCAAAGAAACACAAGACTTGTTAGCAATTATTTTACAAGAAGGGATAAAATATTCATTAATTAAAGAATTTGAAGAAGCAGAATGTGTAGAATCCTCCCTATTAATGAAAGGGTATAAGTCGATGATCTCAATGTATCCACACGTCTTCTTCTCCAAAGTGCTTAGAGCAACTTCTTCCAATGGAGCTCTAGTAAACGTCACCTCCTCTCCATTCCTTTCTCAACATTGATCATAGCTTTGCCGGTGGCAAGGAAAGGTCTACCAAGTATGATAGGTGTCTCAAGCTCTTCCTTCATGTCAAGAACAATGAAATCAACCGGGAAGATGAACTTGCCAACTCCTACTAATATATCTTCAACGATCCCAAACGGATGAGCATATGATTGATCCGCCAATTGAAGATTGATATTTGTAGGAGTCACCTCTCCTAACTCCAACTTCTTAAAAAAGAACAAAGGCATGACATTTATACTAGCTCCCAAGTCACACAAACCTTGGACGTTCCCATTTTCTCCAATCTCGCAAGGAATTATGAAGCTCCCCGGATCCTTTAGCTTTTGAGGTAAGTGTCTCTCTAGAATTTCTTTGCACTCCTCCACCAATTTGATCATACCCTTCTCATCACATCTTCTCTTTTTAGACATGATTTCTTTCAAAAACTTCTTGTAGTGGGGTATTTGCTCAAGGGCATCCAATAGTGGAATATCAACATGCAAGCTCTTGAAAACTTCTAAAAACTTACCAAACTCCTCATCAAGCTTTTTCTCCCAAGTCTTTGAGGAAATGGAACCGGAGTAGGTCTCATGGGAACTCCCCATGCATCTTTCTTGGACTTCTCTTCTTCTTTCTTGAACTCTCCATTTGCTTGAATCTCTTCACTTGCCTCTTTCTCTACAACCACATTTTCTTCAATTTCTCCTTCTTTCTCCACCTCTTTCTCAACTTCCACTTCCTTGTGCATCTTTGGGCCTTCATACCTAGCACCAGTCCTTAGTTGGATAGCACTACAAAACTCCTTAGGGTTGGACTCGGTGGTAGATGGATACTTCCCCTTGTTTTGCAAGTGGTCCACCGTAGAAGAAAGTTTCCCAACTATAGTGGTCAATTGTCCCACTTGATGCTCAATGGTATTGAACCTAGTGTCCATTTGCTTTCCAATGTCATCAAGCCTAAAATCATTTGCCTCCAACCTCTTCACTATCATACCAAGAAGCTCCTCCGTAGTGGCCTTCCCTTCATTATTAGGTGCTTTGGCACCCGGATCAAATCCGGGAAGAAATTGGACGGCGGCTCTTGGGTTGGCATAAGAAAAATTTTCATGTCTCCTCCAATTGTTGCCATTGAATTGAGCTTGAGGTTAAGTTTAATAACTCCCTAGTGGCCTATTTTGATAAGGCCCTTGGTATGGCCTTGCTCCTTGGAAATTGCCTTGATAATTGCTTCCTTGATAGCCTCCTTGGTATGGAGGCCTTCCCATATAGTTAACCTCTTCAACCGGCAATGGACTTGAACATATATCAACTTGAGGGATGGATGGACTCATACTTTATTGGCTCTAGGAAGTGGTAAAAGCTCCTAAATGGTCCATCATTGTCATCATCATAGTCTCCATCGACTTTATCTACTCCACATGTGACACTCTATGATGTGCTCCATGATTAACCGACACTGGGAACGAATCTTGGGCAATGTTCTCCATAATCTCATTCATTTGCCCCACCGTCTTCGACCAAATAGAACCATTAGCACATGCATTCAAAAAGGATCGATCCCCATCCGTCAAGCCATTGCAAAAATATATAATCATTTATTCCTCCGGAAAGCCATGTTGGAGACAATTAATAAGCAACATACCATACCTCTCCCAAGCTTCCGGTATAGTCTCTCCATTCTTTTGGCGGAAATGTGAAATCGTCTCCTTGGCTTGAACGGTTTTGGATGGTGGATAGAACTTCATCAAGAATCTTTTAGATAAGTCCTCCAACGTACGAACGGTTCCGGGAGGAAGTGAATTTAGCCATGCTTTGGCTCTCCCCTTAAGAGAAAAGGCAAAAAGCCTTAGCTTCTTAGCATCCTCGGGCACTCCGTTGTACTTGGTTGTGTCGGAAATCTCTAGAAATTGTGTCATATGTTGATGAGGGCACTCCTCTTCATCTTTCCCTTCAAATTTTTTCTCTCTAAGCATCCTCATAAGAGCGGGACTTATCTCAAAATTATTGGCTTAAATTCTCGGCCTTGCTATCCCATCATAATGCTCACGAAGTTGAGGTTCAAAAAACTCTCTTAATGGCCTACCTTAAGTTGGTGGCTCATTCATTGGTTGTGGTTGGACTTGTGGAATGTGAGGTGGCTCTTGATATCGTGGCTCATGGTTGTATGCATTTGAGGATAGTATGGTGGGAATTGTTGTGGATGAGGTGGATAATATGGGTATTGGTGAGCTTGTGGAGGGTAGGGGTATGGATTTTGGTAGGAAAATTGATGTGGTAGCATTCCTTGAGGATAAGGCCCAACTTGAGCATTAAAGGGGAAATTTTCCCCATGACCTCCTCTATTCTCTACTCTTCCTTCTCCATTTCCATTCAAGTCCCCAACATGATGTTCACCAACAACTCTCTCTTCATTCCTTAACTTTTCACCTTCCATCACTTCTCTTCATCTTCTCCCACGATTTCTTCTAAGTGTAGCTTCAAGTTCCGGATTGAGTGGCATGGGTGGAATACCACTTGACCTTGTTATCATGCACCCACAATACCACCAATCCAAGTATCAAAATCCAACAAAGACAAACAAAACAAAAGAAAAAAATAAAAACAAAACAACAAGTAGCCACTTCAAACAATTCCTAAGTCTCACTATAGGCGCAAAAACTAATTCCCCGGCAACGGCGCCATTTTGATTGTAGGATTCCGGGTAAGCGGTATTAAGACCAATCAAGTATATTGAACCCAAGGGAATAAGTATGCAATGAGGCCCTAGGAATATAAGTTCTTGGTGACTATTGTTGCAATAAGATTTTGGCACTAAAAACAACAAGTCAATTGCAAGAATTAAAATTCAAACACAATGCAAGCAATTAATCAAACACCTAATATGCAAAAACAAGTAACTTGGTTTCAATGGGGGATTGCGGTGCTAGGGATAATATCCATCAAGGAATCAATGATTAACAAGCTATGATTGAATCAAATTGCAAATCAACCAAGATAGAAAGCATAAAACCATCATGCAATTAATCACTCCATTAATAACATAATGCCTAATGTGAGTATCCTTAGTGCAACTAATTTCTCAATTAAGAAGCACCCAATTCATACATTCATACACAATTATAACCCGATTAATCCCTAATCACGTTAGCTTAACTCTCGCCTATTGCTAGGGTGATCAAACATTAATCTAAAGATATAACTTTGCATGAAGCACAATGAGAATCACAATTAGGAAGCAATCTAACTCAATTGATCACAATCATCAACAATCATAGCATAAGGCAATCACATCATCCCCAATTTCAATTATCCCAAGCACAAGAGTATTAGCCCATGGTGCAAAGAGCAAAACTCATGGGTAGAAAATCTAAGTGCACAATTAAAGAACTAATCAACACAATCAATGAATTTCAATGAGAAAAGTGGAAGAACATCACCAATAGAATCCAAATCAATAGGAATGCTTGAATCTTCAAAGTAGTCTACAAATACAATCTCTTCTCCACACTTGAATTACAACATGAAATTGTAAAACTAATGGATCAAATCACTAATCTAAGGTACAAATGATCAAATTCTATCTAAATCTATGAATCTAATCCAATTACAAAGAGAATTAAGCTATGGAATGAGAAATTCGCCCAAAAAACTGTAAAGTAACTTCTCTAGACTATGCTATGGAGATTATGCTCTATTTTCCGCTCAAATGGGCTTAAATACAAATTTTTTGATTTTGGGCATCCCTCGACTCGAGGTTGGGGCCCTCGAGTCGAGGCCTTGAAGTCGCTAACATGTTTTTGCAATTTTTCCTCCAGCCCTCGACTCGAGAGTTCTCCTTTTGCCCTAATCCTCGACTCGAGGGCTGAGCCTCGAGTCGAGCTTGCCTCCAATTTTCGAATTCTATCTCATGGCCTCGGGTCGAGGCCCCTAGACCTCGACCAGAGATTGAGTCCAGGAAATTTTCTCGACCCGGACTCCGCCTCTAACCCCCGTTTTTGCCTGTCTCGATCGTCTCTTCATCCTAAGAATGCCGGTACTCTCGGGTTGGCTAAATTCCACCGATTTACCTGTAAACGGGACGAAAAACATCAAAAATCTCACAAGTAATACTTTTTAGGCAAAGTAGTGATACTCTACACATTTATGCACAAAATCTAACACTTTTGATCACTTTTTGCACTAAAATACACCCTAAACATGCATCAATTCACTCCAATCAATATCCTTCTCCAAAATTTCTTTGCATTATACTCTCTTCTCATTTTCAACAATGGTCCATCTGGATCGGTTGGTGCTCCCAAGATCTCGTTCACTTCATTCACCATCAAGGTGTACTCGTTTCTCATTAGCTCAAACGTGATTGCCCTCGGAAACTTAGCCTTTCTTGCTTTTTCAAATGTGACCATACACAAAAACTCCAAGGTTAGGCCTAGATACGTGCGTGGCCTCTTCGCCAAGAACTCCGACATTCCCACTTGCTCAAATAGCTGTGGGATGTCGTCCTCTATCCCCATTGCCACCATACAGTCGTGGTCTACTAGACGAGTTTTGACCACCTTATCGTGAAGCTCTCCATAGAGGATTGAGTGCTTCCTCCATTCATAGTCTTTCCATGTGATCCCCAACTGGGCCGGCATCTTATTAGCAAATCTCACTTTGTCTACCACCTTTTGAAAATCAACATCGGAATACTCGTGACCGTTGGCCCCTCGGAACATTTTTCCTACACAATACCAAGGCAATAATTAGCACCACAATCATCTCAATAGGCAAAGCACATAATAGTAATGAGAATGAACGAATTATGCATTGCAAAGCTCCAACACTCAATTATTCCTATGTGAACCACTCAACTAACTCCAACAACTTGGTCAAATTCACAACTTAATCAAGTAGGCAATTGGAATGCTCAATGTCTCACACAATATGTATACTCAATCAAATGGCCCCAATTATCAATAAACACAATTAAGCTCACAATAATATGCACTATGCTCAACAAAAATTTTATCTCAAAATTAGCCACTCAATCAAGTAATTCATCAATGATAATCAAATTGCATGCACTCAATCATCAACTATGCAAATTTGACCAATTACACTTCTATATTCACAAGGAATTCTCAAATATTCATTCAAACTCATTTACAAGGCTTGGATTCAACTAGACCTACTCTAAATAACTCAATCAATCACAAATATGTCTTCTAGTTCAACAATTAATCCAGTATATCCAACAGAAACCCTCAAATTCGTCCAAAAAATTATGCATACTAGGTGTTTGACAAAATGCCTCAATGAAATTCCAAACTCAAATCACAAAATTGGACAAAACTATCAATACCCATGCATCAATTATCACAAGGACAGAATTTTAAAGGCAAAGGGATGAGAAATTCGTACCTTTCTTCAAAAGATTCGGACTTGGACGGAATTGAAGGCACCCACTCACTCTACTAAAAAAATGCCCAAAATATTCACAAAACCCTCAAAGATTCAATTTTTATGAATGGAATGGATGATATATGGAGTTAATTTCGTGAGTGATGGTGGAATTTGGGCAATATTGGTGAACAGAAAAAATCACGTAAGAGGAGGGAAGACTTAGGGCTCGACTCGTGTTGTGGGGAAAGGGGGAAACTGCCGCGATTTAAAATAAATCCCCAGCCTCGAGTCGTGCTTCACGCCCTCGACTCGAGGTTTCTCGAAAATAACCCCCCCTCAACTCGGGGTCCAGCCCTCGAGTCGTGCACGCGGATTTTATTCTCGCCTCGACTCAAGGCTCAGAGCTCGAGTCGAGCTCGCTAACTTTTTTGCAAAATTTCACTAAGGCAAAATCCCTCGGGTTGAGGTCTAGGCACCTCGACCTATGGTCGATTCCAGGGCTAATTTACAAAATTCTGGACCCGGCTCGACCCCGAAACACCCAAAATAGACCCTAACGACCCCAACGAACCCCAATATGCACATACTAACCTTTTTGGTCCCTCGATTTGATCCCGGTCGCTCATTCAATCGAGGAAACGAGGGTCTCTTCCTTTTCGCCTAAATTCACCAACTTTTATGCACTTTTCCTTCTTGCTTTTGCATTTCCTTGCAATTCCAATCACTTCCCAATCCATTCTCGCAAGTGTACCTATAGTTGATCACAATACACCATAAAATTCTTACCAAGATGAGATGCAAGTGAACATTAAGAATTGACTATAGTTTTAGCATGAATTTCAAAGTTTGGCAAAAGTGTGATATGCAACTCCCAAAGGTATCAAATAGGCTCACTCATTCCAATCATCCAATAGCAATATACATCACAATCACCTAAGCATCATTAATTAAATTCCAAGCAATCTCTCCAAAATAACACAACAAAACAAAACACAACCAAAAGCACACAAACACCTAAAAGCAACAAAAGATGGGTTGCCTCCCATCAAGCGCTATTTTTAACGTCTTATGCCAGACGGAACTCGAGGAGTTCATACTTCCCTTTCAATGAGGACGTTAGGCACATCCTTGTGCCTCACTAGAGTTTTCTTTGCAAAGAGACAACATCCTCATTTGTCCTCCAATAGAAGCTTCCCTCTTTCTTTGATTTCTTTCACAATCAAGACTTCTTTGAGTCTTTCTACTCCAAGCAACCTACTCCAATTGGACTCACTCCACACCACTTGATTACCAACCACAAAACTTCCTTCTTTCTTCTCAAGTGGCACCTTCCTTTCTTCTAACACCCCCAAACTTGAGCCTTCCTCAAGTTTGGTTAACTTCTTCACTCCTTCATTCTTTTCTTCTCCCGGATCAAGCAAAGGTGCATGAAGAGCCTTTTCCTTCCTAAGATCATCAAGAGAAACACAAGACTTATTAGAAATCATATTACAAGAAAAAAAAAAAAGATGATCATTAATTAAAAAATTAGGAGAGTTAGAATCCTCCCTATCCTTTGAAGGGCACAAATCAATGATCTCTATATAGCCACATTTCTTCTTCTCCAAAGCACTTGGAGCATCTTCCTCTAATGGAGCTCTTGAAAATGTCACCTCTTCTCCATTAAAGCTCAATTTGAGCTCTCATTTTTCCACATTGATCATGGTTCTTCCGGTTGCAAGGAAAGGTCTACCAAGAATGATAGGTGCCTCAAGCTCTTCCTTCATATCTAGCACTACAAAATCCACCGGGAAGATAAACTTGCCAACTCCCACTAACACATCTTCAATAATCCCATAAGGATGAGCAAAAGATTGATCCGCCAATTGAAGATTAATAGTGGTGGGAGTCACTTCTCCTAACTCCAACTTCTTGAATATGGATAAAGGCATCACATTGATACTAGCTCCCAAATCGCATAAGTCTTGCACGTTCCCATTTTCTCCAATTTCACAAGGGATGACAAAACTCCCCGGATCCTTACGCTTTTGAGGAAGGTGTGTCTCAAGAATTTCCTTGCATTCTTCCACCAACTTTATTGCTCCTTTCTCATCCCATTTTCTTTTCTTTGACATAATCTCCTTCAAGAATTTCTTGTAATGGGGAATTTGCTCAAGGGCATCTAGAAGTGGAATATCAACACGCAAGCTTTTAAACACCTCCAAAAACTTACCAAATTCCTCATCAAGCTTCTTCTTAACAAGTCTTTGAGGATAGGGAACCGTAATGGGTTTCATTGGCTCTCCCCATGCATCCTTGGAGAATTCTTCTTTCTTAGCTTCTTCCTTTGCTTTGATCTCTTCACTCTCTTTCTCATCAACCACACTCTCTTAAATCACCTCTTCTTTCTCACCCTCCTTCTCAACTCCTTTCTCATCTTCAACTTCCTTGGGCATTTTAGGGCCTTCATATCTAACACCACTCCTTAATTGTATAGCACTACAAAACTCTCTTGGATTAGGCTTGGTGGTAGACGGATATTTCCCCTTATTTTGCAAGTGGTCCATTGTAGATGAGAGTTTTCCAACCGTTGTGGCCAATTGCCCCACTTGGTGCTCAATAGTCTTGAACCTAGAGTCCATTTGCTTTCCAATATCATCCAATCTAGAATCATTGGACTCTAACCTCTTCACAATCATCCCAAGTAGCTCCTCCGTGGTTGCTTTCCCCTCATTGTTTGGTGCTTTTGCACCTGAATCAAAACCGGGAGGAAATAGCATAGGAGAAATTTTCATGTCTTCTCAAATTGTTAGCATTGTATGGAGCTTGAGGTTGAGGTGGAAAATTACCTTGAGGCCTATTTTGATAAGGCACTTGATAGGGCCTTGCATTTGGGTAATTGCCTTGATAGTTGCTTTGATAGCCCCCTTGATAAGGAGACCTCCCCATATAATTAACTTCTTCAATAGGCACTTGGCCTTGACATAAATCAACTTGAGGAATGGGTGGATTTACACTTTGTTGAGCTTGAGAGGTTGTAAGGGCCCCTAATCGATCCATCATCGTCAACATCATTGTCTTCATCGATTCAATCTCCTCTACATGGGACACTCTATGATGAGCTCCTCGATTTACCGTCACTTGGAAAGAGTCTTAGGCAATATTCTCCATTATCTCGTTCATTTGACCCACCGTCTTTGACCAAATCAAACCATTAGCATACGCATTGAGGAAAGATCTATCACCATTCGTTAAGCCATTACAAAAGTACATGATAGTTTGCTCCTCCGGGAAGCCATGTTGTGGGCACGCAATAAGCAAAGTTACATATCTTTCCCACGCTTCCGGAATCGTCTCTCTACTCTTTTGACGAAAATGAGAGATAGCTTCTTTGGCTTGAACCGTCTTAGATGGCGGATATAATTTCATCGAAAACCTCTTGCTAAGGTCCTCCCAAGTACGAACGGTTCCGGGAGGGATAGAATTGAGCCAAGCTTTGGCTCTCCCCTTAAGAGTGAAGGCAAATAGCCTTAGCTTTTTCGCATCCTCGGACACTCTATTGTACTTTGTGGTGTCGGAAATCTCTAAAAATTGTGCCATGTGTTGATGAGGGCACTTTTCTTCATCTTTTCCTTCAAATTGCTTCTCCTTTAACATCCTCAAAAGTGCCGGACTTATCTCAAAATTATTAGCCTCGATCCTTGGCCTTGTAATGCCATCATAATACTCACGCAATTGAGGCTCAAAGAATTCCCTTAGTGGACTACCTCGAGGTGGAGGGTCTTGCATAGGAGGTGGTTGGGCTTGTGGTATATGTGGTGGCTCTTGATATCTAGGCTCTTGGGGATATGACATTTGTGGATAATATGGTGGGAATTATTGTGGATAAGGTGGATAATATGGATATTGGTGAGCTTGTGGATGGTATGGGTATGGATTTTGGTATGGGAATTGATTTGGTGGCATCCCTTGAGGAAAAGGGCCAACTTGAGCATTATAAGGATTGTGCCCATTACCTCCATGGTTCTCATGCACTCCCCCATGACCATTGCCATTTCCATTTACCTCCTCCACATGAGGTTCACCAACTCTTTCTTCATTCACCAACTCTTCACCTTCCATCCTTTCTCTTTTTCTTCTCCCACGGTTTCTTCGAAGGGTAGCTTCAATTTCCGGATTGAATTGCTCGGGTGGTATACCACGAGACCTCGTGATCATGCACCTACACACCACCAACCAAAATATCAAAATCAAACAAAAATAAAGAACAAAATAAAAATACAAAAGCAAGAAGTAGCCATTTCCACAAATTCCTAAGTCTCACTTAAGCGCATAAACATATCCCCGGCAACGGCGCCATTTTGATTGTGATAAAATCGGCAAGTGCTTTTAAGACCAAACCAAGTTATAGAACCCAAGGGATAATATATACGATGAGGCCCTAAGACATGAGTTTTCAATGACTATTATTGCAAGCACGGTTTTGGTTCCAAATACTCTACAAATTTGCAAGAATTAAAATCAATCAACAAGCAAGCAATGAATTAACTAGGAATTAAGCTAGAACAAGTAACAATCTAAGCAAACTCAAATATCAAGTGAGGATAGGGTGCTAGGGATAATCTCCACCAAGGAATCAATGACCACAACTATAATTGTATCAAATTGTTATTCAACCAAGATAGAAAGCATGAACATCATGCAATAATGTCTCCATTAATCACACAATGCCTAAATTTGAGTATTCTTAGTGCAACTAATCTCTCAATTATGAAGCACCTAATTCAAACAATCATACACAATTATTACTCGATTAATCTCTAATCACGTTCGCTCAACTTTTGTTTGTTGCTAGGGTGATCAAAAACTAATCAAAAGAGATAAAAATGCATGAAGCACAATTAGAATCACAATTAGGGCACTAACTATCTCAATTGAACAACAACCATCAACAATCATAGCACAAGCAATCAAATCATCCTCAATTTCAATTATCCCAAGCACAAAAGAATTAGCCCATGGAGCAAAGTGCAAAATTCTTGGGTGAAAAATCTAATTGCATGATCAAATGCTAATCACAACAATTAAGCAAAAGAAATTAGTAGAGAGGAAGAACATCACCAATTTAGTCAAATGATCAATGTATTGAATGCTTGAATCTTCAAATGTAACTTCTTCTTCAATGGAATTACAACTTGAATCACTAATCTAATGGATTAAAGTCTAATCTAATCAACAATTAATGAAAATCTAGCTAAAACTATGAATCTAAGCAACCTAGAAGGAGAATTTTGCTTGGAAACTGAAAAAATCGCCCAAAAACTTAAAGGTAACTGCTATGGAAGGATCTATGCTGTGTTTTTCGTCCAAGGGGATTAAATTGGGAATTTTCTGAAAATCGGAAGCCTCGACTTGAGCCTGAGGCCCTTGAGTCGAGCTTGGTGAAGTCGTGGCCACGACTCTTTAAAATTTCACCTGCCTCGACTCGAGCTTCAGGCCTCGAGTCGAGCTTGCCACTTTTCTCGCATCCCTCAACTCGATCTTGGTGCCCTCGAGTCGAGGGGCCTGGACCTCGACCCAAGGTCGAGTCCAGGGATTTTTCCCGGCCCAACGTTCACTTCCGACCCCCGATTTCTTTCATCTCTTTCGTCTCGTTCCCGTGTGAATATCTATGTGCTCGGTTTGGTTAAATTCCACTGAAATACCTGAAAACGAGACAAGATGCATCAAAAATTCATTATTCCCCACACTTGTGATACTTTTCATGCAAAGTAGTGATACCTTACACCTTAAAGCTAAAAAACAAACACTTTTCATTACTTTTTGCAAATAAATACCACATTTTTCATGCACTCCTAACCACTCATCAATGAACCATATTGACAAAATGATGGAATTTAGGTTTGTAGTTTTTGTTATGAATTTTTGGATAATTTGGATTCTTGGTTATGGTAATTTTAATTTAATATATTTTTTATATAGCATGATATAATACTATACATAGCATGAACAAATATTTTTAAAAAAAAATGACTAACAATTTTTTTTTACCAACAGATACTTGATTAGTGTGAAAATTGCATGATTATTGTGTGCTTGACTGTCTCCATTTGATATCACTTTCATTTTAATTCACATTTAATTGACTAATTGCATTTGATTGTTTAATTTGGTGTATTAAGTTTGAATTTATAGGTCTGAGGTGAACTTTGAGTGCAAATTGAGGATATTTGTTGTATTCAATTCAAATGAGAAATTATATGGTTGGAAAGAGGGCCGAGAGAGCTTCGCAACGCAAAAAGAATCATCTCGATCAGAGTTCGTATGAAGGAGATACGGTCGAACGTAGGAGACGGTGAAAAACAAACTGTTACACCCACAATCGCATACACCCATCAAATCAGGGAATACACCCACAGCCCATACACCCAATACACCCACCGATCTGATGAGTTCACCCACCATCTTCCACAATCAATCAGCAAATAACCACAAATACAACCCATCATCACCGTCGCCCATCACCGTCAAACACCACCGCGCCGCCTCACCTACCAACAGCGCCGTTGCAGCCAACCACTCCTCGCCGCCACTCAGATCCAAAACCGGCGCTGCCTCTCAGATGCCTAGCCAATCACACTCGTCGCCGCCTCATTACAGCGATGACACAACCACCGTCGTCTTACCGGCGTCGCCCATTCCCGCTGCTGTCTTTCCAGAAATGGCAGCGTCCACTTCGTCTCCCGATCTGAGGTCGTCTCCCTCCGAGCCGAGGTCGCCACATTCCGAGTTGAGGCGGGAAGGCTTGTCCAGAAACTTACAGAACGTTTCACTCGGTTTATGCCTCAAATCTGCTTCGACCCGAGGCGTGGATATCAACCGAGTTGAAAGCTTCAGTAGAATTGCAGCGTATCATTATTCAACTTTTTCATATTTTCAGGGCCTAAATTACAATATTATAAAACTTAGGGAATCCCACACAATACAAAACACACAATTAGATAGGGAATTAGGTAGGATCAAATACATATAGTTTCACATAGTAGTAGGTGTTCTTTAATTTCCTTTTAATTTCTTGCAAATTAGAGATAGAATTTAATTCAATCAAGTGTATCTACATATTTAAGGTGATACCCATCCTTAATCTCTTTATTTTAATAGTTTATATCTTAATTCCCATGCTTTCTTCTCCTTTAATTTTCTTAATTTTCGTGGGCTTTGTTATTTTGATGATGATTGGCTAAATTTCATAGTGCTTGGGTGTGATGATCCATTGATGATTTGATTATGGTGATGATTTGATTGGATTTTCCTTTTTGTGAGAGATTGATTATCCTTATGTGATTTGCTTGTATTGATTGCTAATCTATGCTTTGATCATTTGATGCTTGATTAATTATCGCATGGAGACGTGGGTAATTAGATCGGTGTTTAGGTGTTAGGAGTAGAGGTGTGATTAATATCAATATTGGGTTAACTCAAGGAGACTTGCTGGGGAAAAGCATAGAGCGTGCGTGCTCAGCTCTCGCCCTCGTCCCATCCGCGAAGCTGAGGCAGGATAAAAGCGTAACTCCCCGGTGTCATAGATTCTCTTTCTATCTTCCTCCCCCGTGATGCTCCCAAAGCGATCGCTATCTTTTTCTTTCTTGCTTTCTTGTTGTCTTGAATTGCGTATAGAAAGAAAATGAACCACTTCTATTCTCGGAGCTGAGGTATATGAAGAATGGCTTTTTGGTCCCTTTCGTCCAGTGGGTAGGACATCGTCTTTTCATGTCGAAGACACGGGTTCGATTCCCGTAAGGGATAGGTACTCATTCCCGGCCGCTTTCAGTTAGTGTTCATTGCTGAGTGATCGCTCACTATCTGGCTGGAAAAGGTGGTCCGGAGCCATTTTCGTTATTACTTTCCGAGTCCGAATCTTCGGGCCAACCTGGAGTTCTTCTTCCAGTAAGACGAGGATTCTCTAAAAAGCCAAGGTCGTGGGTGGCCAAGAGGGCCCACTTGGGGACTTGGGAGGTTGACCGGGCTAAGCTCTTCGACGAACCCTCCGGAGGTATGGTGGCTTGTGTTATGCCGTCATTTTGGATTCCCGACCGATTTCGGCACTAGTGAAATGGGGTTAATCACCCAACCCAGATCTTGAATCAACTAGTAGGTGAATGCGTGTGAGGAGAGCTTTAGCTCTTTCCTAGCAGTTTCAAGATAAGTCCTTCTCGCCAATTCTATTGCCCTTTCCTTTCCATGCTTTCTTGCAAGCTTTGTTGCGTCCGGCGAGCGAGTGGTTACAAGCGCAGTCGGAGCTACACTAGAGGCAGTGAAAGGGCAGGGGACTGAGCCAAATTGAGCAAAGGCGGCTACTTCTCGATATTGCGCCAATTCTAGTTTTAAACTCCCGCATACTTCTTTCATAGCTTTCAACTGAGCGGCAGACCCGACTCGACTGACAGATAATCCGACGTTAATAGCAGGTCTAATTCCGCCATAAAAGAGCTCTCAGTAATTGCATGAACCCGGGAAAGTTGACCACTAGGGTTGGTAACAGAGGGGAGAACCTCTTAAGTTTTTTCATTGAAAAATGCTGGACTCTGTGCAAAAAGAATAGCCCGACGCTTCTGCTTTAATAGAAGATGGTCACCTCCGATTCTTCCTTCTTACAGCCAACCCCAAGGGTGAGAGACGGTGGCTATCGCTTTATGAAAGTCCAAGAGATCAAAGCTATTGATAGAGTAGTTTACAGCTGGCCTGGTTTTACTTAAATAAGAGTGTAATAGAATAGTTGACGCCAAAAAATCGGGGTTTGGTGATTTTAAAGTACGTCGATTTTTTGTTTCATTAGAACCGGCATAAGGGTACGTAATTGCTTTATTTTTAATTAGATAATTAGTGAGGGGGCTTAGAGTGTCGTCTCTAAGACAATCTATGTGCTTATTGTGTGCTCTTCCTAGGCTTATCCAGTACGGTTGAGTGCTTCATACGTGATTGACCTTATCGTTCTCTTACATGTGGATTATCCAATCTTGTTTGATTCGTGATTGATGATTCTTTGGTGAATTACACCCGAGCACTCACTTCTCCTTGGTATTCGACTCGTGTTACTTGCTTTCTAGTTTAACTGTTTTATAGTTGCTTGCTCTTTTAGTTAATTCTTCTAGCGTATTTGTTGGTTTTAATTGTTGGTTTAATTTATAGCATAATCCCGTGTTTGGCTCAATAATTCCGCGAAGCTTGTAGTTCTAGGCATCCTTGCTCTCCAAATTCTCGTGGGTTCGATAACTGATTGGTCGAAATTATTTGCTACGATAAAATGACGATAATCAATACTCAAAATTGAATTACTCCCGTAGCAATGAACTAGTGACGAATTACTAATATATCATTTACTAACAAATTGTCAACATATATATTTATCAATAAATTACACTAATGATTACCGACAGGATATGGCTCAAAAATATTCAACCGATATCCTATTAAAACGCTCACGGACCAGTTAAAAGCGGAAAAAAATGGATCGGACTAGCCCCGGTTGAACTGGCGAGGCGACGGTTTGGTGTTTTTGAAGGGGAAATTTCTTTTGGTCTATTTTGTAATTTTTTTAAAAAAGTTATGCCCTAATCTGCCAAAACAGATCCGTCGCGGCCTCTCTCTCTCTCCCTCAACTGAAAATTTGTCGGCCTCAATCGGGCTCTCTCTCTCCTCTGCAGAAATTTTGTCACCATTGTACAATTTTTATCCTCTATTTTTTTTATAAAACATAGATTCATAGTTTCCCTACTATCGAGTGAAAGCCTTTAGGTTTTTTTGGAGAACTTCCACGACGACATTGCCTATTTTCTGTAAATCCTGATACGTAACTCTCTTTCTCTCTGTCGCATCCGAGTGGTTGAGAACGTGGGAAATCAGAAATGCAAAATATTAATTAAACATGAAGCATGGTGTATAATGCTTTCAACATAATAATAGTTTAATGCTTTGTGGCGTATAATGCTTTCAACATAAAAACAACATGATGAAGCAAAATGATGCAATTGAAATTGAGAAAAAAGTAGTTTATTTAATTTCCACAAACTGATGTTGTTTAGATGATTGGTGAACTTGGTTTTGCATTTGATACTTTTATGAAATTTGATTAATTTATTTTAGTATCGTGGACATTTGATTAAATTGATAAAATTGAACTTTAAATTACAAATGCTAGATGTATATATTACAAAGGGAATAAGTATGTATGATATTTATAATTTATATATTTAATTATATATTATATAATTATGATATCATTATGATGACATACCGCCTCAAACGCTTTGTTAACGGTCTGAACAATCGAATCCCATCCGACCAAAAGTGCTAAGAGTATTCGGTTTAACGTCCGCTTCCACTTTTTAAAACATAGGTCATGCTAGAAAGGGAAGACGATGGAAATTTCAAAGAAAATACAAATGAAGAAGAAAAACTTCTTGAAATTCTGAAGAATTTCTAAATGGAATTCTAATTTAAGGACTGGTCTAACATATCTAAATGAGTTAGTCAATATTTCTAAAAATATTGAGATAGTTAGGTTAATGGTCGAGCGAATGTTCAAGAAATGGAGACATAGAATTCAACTTCAATCACAACAAGATCATATGGGAGTACGAGTTTAACACTCCAACCCTGGAGTATGGTTTGTCCCCAAGACTAGTAGGAAAACAAAGCTTGAGATCCCTTTTATGGACTAACAAATAGTCCATGAAAAAATATGTTGCAAGAGTAAATTCATCCATGTGGATTAATACTAATATCCAAGATTATCAAGATTTCAAAAATATCGAGACATTCATTGATGAATGAATGAATGTGATGAATACTACATAAAAACACGTTGAATCTTGACAACAAAAATTTTATAAGTCTTATTAAAGTTAGCCCGATAAAATTTGTCAACATCAGATGATAAGGAGCACCACCTAAAGTCAAGGAAGAAACTGTGAGGGGACATTCCAAAGTAGACATAATTAATTGATTTGAAGGATTATTCATGATCGAGTTCTCAGATATGGTTATTTCCGCAAAAGAAACAAAGAATTGATGAGAGAATATGCTCAATAATATTATGGTCTCGAATTAAGAGTACTTTTTAAATAAATAAATACATATACTATATATTTTCATAAATATTTATTTGAAATAAGAATCAACTCTACAGTGTGTTAGATCAAGAAGTTTTGATGAGTTAAAAGAAGCAGTTCAGATGATCAGACGACCTGAAGAACAGCTGGGATTAAGTCCTTATGCTAAGCTGATCAGACGAGGTCGAGAACCAAACTAGTCAGCTGAAGTCTTGAAGATTACAAGTCATCTGGAGACTAGCTCAAGTCTAGTCATCTGCAGGAGACAAGTATGAAAAGCTCAGACGAGGTCAAGACAAGCTGAGTAGAATAAGAAAGGCGAGTCTTCACCAAGTCAGCTGCAGACGAGTAGAATAAAATCAGTTGTGGTCTAGAGCAGTTTCCAAGAATGAGTTTGGTGAGCAGTTTCTAGTTTGTTAAAACTAATTAACAAACTAACTGTCTTTTCAGACTTATAAATAGGTCTAGGCACTTCATTAGAAAAATATAGAGAGATCACACAAGTTATTCATTTTAGCAACAGATTCTCACAATTCACAAGATTTCGAAAAAGCACAAAAATTGTTTTCAAGGATCTCATCATAGATTTTTCTAAGTGTTTATAGAACACTTTTCTTATACATCTTCAAACACTCTTCTATTACTTTAGAGTTAGATTTTTTCAAGAATAGTTTAGAAGATTGAAGATTTGAAGATCAGGTTGTAATTTGTAAGCTGTACGATTGTAAAGTGAGTAAGTAAGCAGGTAGAAGAGACCCTTCTTCAAAGTTTGAAGAAGGAGAGTGGATGTAGGATTGTTATAATCCGAACCACTATAAATCTGGTGTTCTTTATTGCTTTGTTTTACTTACTTGTTTCTTACAAATTCCAGTTACCAAATCAAAGATAGATTTCAGAATCTGTTAGGATGAGAAAAGTTGTATTTAGTTTTGATGTGTTAAAAGTGTAAAATAGGATGACCAACTGAGTATTTTGTATAGACAGCTGAAGTATGTATTTGTAAATAAAGCTAAGTACAAATAAGATAAGGACAGGAAGTCAGACTAGGTTGGGAAATCAGATGAGGACCAGATATCAGACAAGGACAACACATAGAAGACAGTTAAGATGCAATACTATAAACGAACACCCAGACAAGGAATGAAGATGAGGACAAGGTGGAGTAAGTATCAGATGATGAAGTGTTAGAGAAATTTTACACAAGTTTCAAGAAGAGGTTTCAACTAACCAAGAGGAAGTTACAAGAATCAGTTATTTTGTTATAACTAATCAAAACAGAATTCAAGGAAGTTATAACTACCATAAGAAGCACCTTGAACAGCTTGATCAGAAAACAGGATTTGTAAGAGAAGAACTCATAGGGCAGATAAATCAAGTAGCCACTATCTGCAACACCCGTTTTGCTGATGCTAAAAAGGGGGAAGATAGTGAGCTCAAGAAAAGGGTTGAGTTACAAGATGATCAGCTTATGGCACTGAATCTAAGGATAGATGAGCTGTCGGAGGAACTGTTGAAGGTAGAAGAAGAGAAGAAGAAGGCTGAAGAAGAGAAGTCTCAGAGAGCACTGAGGAGACTAAAAAGAAGAACTACAGCTGAGGCTACCGAGTCTGATCCTGAACCTGAACTTCCACCCACTGCTGATCCTGCTCCTGTCCTGACAATCAAATCCCCCTCATCCTCATCAAAAGTAGCTGGAAAAGTTAAGGCTTCAAGCCAAGTTCAGAAAACCCAGTCTGAGATAGAAGAAGAAGAAAGAATCTTAAAGAGGAAAAGGGAAGAAAAAGAGAAGTATAAAAGGAGAGAAGCCAAGAGGAAGAGGGAGCAAGAAAAAGCAGCCGGGAAGACTTATGATAGAAAGACAAGGAAGTGGGTTCAGAAGTCGAAGAATAAAGAAGGAGAAGAGATCTTTCGACCATTCCATAGAACGGAGGCTGTGCCCAAGGAAATCCTTCCCATGGACCAACAGGCCAAATGGAGAGCTTATGAAGGGGAATGGATCTTCCTGTTTCATGTATGCAAGAAAATCTCTTGGGGCACAGACGAGAACATTGCATTTCACGAATGGCTGGAGGCAAAAGATCCAAACTTCTATCAGTACTTGATCGATCTCGGGGACTCGGAGTTCAATGTAGACATAGTCGCACCGCCATATGCAACCATGTCTGCTCCACTTACGCAAGATGGCCATCTGGATAGAGGAAAGGTGAAGCAGATGCTAATCCAAGCTGAGACGGTGGCAGATCTAACTGAGGGCGGGGAGACATTGAGCTTGAAAAATCGTGTCTTCGACTGGATGGCTATTCCAGAAGAAGACAGGTGGTACGATTAAGTCTCTTTTTTACTCTTCTGATCTTTTGTTATGAAAAATAAAAAATGTGGAAAATGTGTAAGTTATGTGAATATCTGTGAAATATATCTTTTGAACTATTTTCACAAAACTTGGTCGTTTAACTAACTTGTCTTCTTTAGTTTACTAACTATTTCTTGGTTTAATTAACTGGCTTATGAATTTATAACACTGAATCATCTAAAATCTTATAAACTGTTTCTAAGTTTTTATTCCTAATTATCTGGTTTCAAATCTTGATTAAAGTACTGCTCTGATCATCTGATTGTGAAGTCCATTGCTCTGATTATCTGACTAGGTGCTTATAAATCTTATATTATGTTTATCTTCAAAATGTACTACCATTTTTCTTTTCTTGAGCTATGTTTTAACATCATCAAAAAGGGGGAAATTGTTAGGATGAGAAAAGTTGTATTTAGTTTTGATGTGTTAAAAGTGTAAAATAGGATGACCAACTGAGTATTTTGTATAGACAGCTGAAGTACGTATTTGTAAATAAAGCTAAGTACAAATAAGATAAGGACAGGAAGTCAGACTAGGTTGGGAAATCAGATGAGGACCAGATATCAGACAAGGACAACACATAGAAGACAGTTAAGATGCAATACTATAAACGAACACCCAGACAAGGAATGAAGATGAGGACAAGGTGGAGTAAGTATCAGATGATGAAGTGTTAGAGAAATTTTACACAAGCTTCAAGAAGAGGTTTCAACTAACCAAGAGGAAGTTACAAGAATCAGTTATTTTGTTATAACTGATCAAAACAGAATTCAAAAAAGTTATAACTACCAAATGAAGATCTCTATAAATAGAGATAGAAATTAGTATAGAATTACTTTTGATACTTTGCACTCATCAGTATACACAATTTGTATTCACGAGCCACAAATATTGTACACATTCACAAATGTTTTATACGTTTTTCAGTTTTTGTGTTTGTAGAACACTTTTCACATAAGATCTTCAAGCCATAGATATCCAGAAATTAGGAAGAGTTCTTTGTAAGGCTGAAGATTCACGATTGTAAGTAAGTCAGCAAGAAGGAAGAAAGTAAGTAAGTGAAGACCCTTCTTCAAGGTTGAAGAAGGAGAGTGGATGTAGGATTGTTATAATTCGAACCACTATAAATCCTGTGTTCTTTATCGCTTTGATTTACTTACTTGTTTCTTTTCAATTCTTAATTCATAAATTACAGATTAATTTCAGGATTAAAGTTAAACCTATAATATCAGTTGTTTTTTATCTTGTTGAAGTTGAAGATTAATCATCATTTTCCGCTGTGTACATCTGGTACTTTGAATATTTTTTTAAGAGATTTGAAAAATGAATAAAATCTATGCAACCCCCCTTCTAGATTTTATTCTAGAAGATTAATTCAAGTTTAATCAACTTCAACCAATCGGGACCAACAAGTGGTATCAGAGCAGTGTTAAGCTGTTCTGATATTAATTTTAGGCCTTAACTAAGATCCTGAATTTTGTTCTTGATAATCTGTAGTTTCTTTGTTTCACTAACAGTTCTACTAACAAGATCTTGTGAGTATTGTGGTTTTTCTGTTTCACCATGTCTTCTGTTAAGAGCAAGAAATCCAGGAGTTTGCCTGATTTTTCTATAGAAGAATATGATTACTGGAAGTTTAGAATGGAGAACCATCTTAAAGCAATTCATGACAGAATGGAGGAGGTTCTTGAGGAAGGACCTATCAAGTTTTATCATGGTGGCACAAGTGATGGTACTACAGCAGCTGAAACAAGAGTGAGGCAAGAAAAGAAAAGCTCAGAACTCAATAGTGATGAAAGGAAGATTCATAATTTGGATCAAGTTGCAAGAACTGAAATTATTGAAACATTGAGCAAGGATTGGATAGAAAAGGTTAAAAGATGCAAGACTGCCAAGGAAATGTGGGAGACTCTTGCTGGAATCTGTGAAGGATCTGAACAGGTTAAAGAAAACAAGTTGCAGTCTGTTCTACACGCTTTTGACACTTTCAAGATGAAAGAAGGAGAGTCTGTTGATCAATTGGACGTTAGACTGACCAATCTACTAAACAAAGCTGTTGATTTGGGAAAAACGTACACAGAAAAAGAAATCAACAATAAAGTGCTGAGGTCATTGAGCAAAAGATGGAGAGAGAAAGCTAACATTCTGAAGGCTACTCAAAATCTATCCTCAATTTCTCACCACACTTTGTTTTCTCATCTAAAGGCGTTAGAATATGACATTCAAATTGAAGATGAAGAAGATGAACCAGAATCTTCAACATCTGGAAAGAATGTAGCTTTTGTTCATCAAGATGAATCTGAAAAGATCTCTAAAGCATCTGATTTGTCTGTAAAAGAAGAAATGGCTCTTCTGTTAAAAAGGTATGAAAGATTGAAGATGAAGTACAAAAGAAACAAGAGAGACAGGACAGGACGAAGGAACTATAGATCAGACAGGGATGAAAAGAGTTCAGACAATGATAGAAAGAAGGATCAGTCAAGGAGTCATAAGTCACCTATCAGACGAGGAGATAGTAGTCCAAAAACAGACAGAGGAGATATATGTTATACATGCAACAAGCCTGGTCACTACAGTTATGATTGTCCTCAACTCACTCCCAGAGAGAGAGAGAGAAGAAAAGAGGAAGAAAAGAGATAGAAGGTATGCTGATCAGAGAGCTCTTCTAGCTGAGAAAGAAGAAGTTCATAAGACATCTTCATCCTCATCCTCATCTGATTTTGGATCAGATGATGACATCTGTCTGATGGCAAAAGAGGTACATTACTATACATCCACAGATAATGATTGTGATACCTTATCAGAAACTGATCCCAGTCTTGTTGATAAACTTTTGAAAGACTTGGAAACAGCTCTATCTGCTTATAAACAGATAGAGGCTGAAAATTTTAATTTAAAGAATCAAATTATTGATCTAACTAAGGTCAATCAAACTAAGGAAAGTGAGAAACCAGACTGTACATTCAAGGGGGAATGTCAGACTGAGATGATCACTAGTACCTTGTCTGATAAGACAAAAAAGTTAGAACAAGAATTGAGTTCTTTAAAAATAAAATTTTCAAATATCTATTCTGAGAATGAGAATTATAAGAAAACTAACAGAGAATTAAATCTCAAGTTAGGACTTCTGAATAATTCTCGAACCACAATAGATAAAATTTTCAATTCTTCACAAAAGTCTAGTGATAAAACTGGATTAGGCTTTGATAGGAGTAAGAAAAATGATCCAATAAAACCTAGAGTCTTTGTCAAAGCAACTAAACCAAAGATTGAAACTAGATTTAGTCCATGGAAACCCAAGGAATTAATTACCTCATCTGATAATTCTGAAAAGAAGAAACAGACAAGGAAAGAAACTCCAAAGGTTAAACCCAAGACTAAATTAAAGTCTTATCCTAGGTATAATGGTTTTGATGGAAGAAGCAAGACATATCCATTCTTACCAAGATTCAAGACAATTTCAAAAGATCAGTTAAATAAGATTGATCTTGAAAGTCTTATCTTAGTAGATAGATATGGACGTAAGCTTCAATCTATGGTTTTAAGGAACATTGATATCTTTGTCTAGATTCCTAAAAATCAACTTAACATGAAAGGACCCAAAGTACAAAGGGTACCTAAGCAATAAATTTGTGACTGCAGGAAGATAAGAAGATAGTTGATAGAGGAGATATTCTTGAGGTCATCTGGTACATTGACAGTGATTGTTCCAAGCACATGACCTATGAAAGACGACTTCTCTCTAACTATCAAACCATTGATGGACCAAGAGTGATGTTTGGAGATAACAACTATGGACTTACTAAAGGTGTAGGAACACTAATGATTGGAGATGTTCAAGTTCATGAAGTTTACTACGTGGAAGGATTGAAGCACAACCTATTATCTGTTTCACAATTTTGTGATAAAGGGTTTTGTGTCAAATTTACTCATAAAGCATGCTACGTTCTAGATGGCATCAATGAAAATATTCTATTAGCTGGAGTAAGACAAGGTAACATTTATGTTGCCAATTTCAAAAGTTGTCCTAAAGATACTTGTCTTGTTGCTAAGAGTTCAGATGATTTAAGTTGGTTGTGGCACAGACGACTTAGTCACTTAAACTTCAAAACTCTTAACAAAATAGCAAGGAAATCTTTAGTTAAAGGACTTCCTACTTCCTGATAAAATATTTTCAAAGAACCATGTGTGTGATGCTTGTCAAAAAGGAAAACAGACCAAAGCTTCTTTTAAAACAATAAGTAATCCTTCTTCAGAAAGAATTCTGGAACTTCTTCACATGGATCTTTTTGGTCCAGTAACTCCTCTCAGTTTTAGTGGAAGAAAATATACCTTAGTAATCGTTGATGATTTTTCAAGATTTACTTGGGTTATTTTCTTGTACAAAAAGAATGAGACTATGACTAAGATTCCAGAATGTCTTAAAAAGATTCAAAATGAAAAAGGATTTAATGTTGTTAAAATTAGAAGTGATAAAGGTACTGAATTCCTAAATAAATTGATTTCTAATTACTGCATTGAGAATGGCATAGCTTAGGAAACATTTGCAGCAAGGACTCCACAACAAAACGGAGTGGTTGAAAGGAGAAACAGAACCTTGAAAGAGACAGCTAGATCTATGTTATCCGAGTATAACACTCCACACAGATTTTGGGTAGAAGCTGTTAATACAGCATGTTATGTTCAAAATAGAAGCTTGGTTGTTAAAGGATAAGTGTAAAACTCCCTATGAAATTTGGAAGGGAAGATCTCCCAAAATTTCATACTTTCATATATTTGGTTGTAAATGTTTCATACATAACAATGGAAAATCTCAATTAAAAACCTTTGATGCCAAGATAGCAGACGGGATATTATTGGGATACTCATCTGTATCAAAGGCATATAGAGTTTTTAATAAGACAACCTTGTGTGTAGAAGAAACACCTCATGTGATATTTGATGAATCTTCTTTTGAGTTTGATAAGACAGGGAACATCACAAAGATATCAGACAATCTGGAACAGATGACTATCAAAGAATCAACCATAAAATTCTACAATCAAGGATCAGATTCAGATGAAGAGGATGAATTGGACAAAGGAAAAGAACCTGAAAATTTTTCCTCACCAGCTGATTTGCCCACTAATCAGACAACTAACACATCTGATGTTCAGGGATCAGAAGGTAACATAGAATCATCTGAAATAAATAGTTCAGACAAGACACCATCCACTGTAAAAGATAAAGGTAAGAGAGTAATGTCATATCACCCAGCTGAGCAGATAATTGGAGATTTAGATTCTGGTGTCCAGACAAGGAGTCAACTAAATCAAGATTGTATGTTCAGTTGCTATGTGTCATTACTTGAACCTAAATCAATTACAGAAGCTCTAACTGATTCCAACTGGATTAATGCCATGCAAGAAGAACTAAATCAGTTTCAAAGACAAGATGTGTGGGAGCTTGTTGAAAGGCCTCATCATCAAAAAGACAGGTGGTACGATTAAGTCTCTCTTTTACTCTTCTGATCTTTTATTATGAAAAATAAAAAATGTGGAAAATTTGTAAGTTATGTGAATATCTGTGAAATATATCTTTTGAACTATTTTCACAAAACTTGGTCGTTTAACTAACTTGTCTTCTTTAGTTTACTAACTATTTCTTGGTTTAATTAACTGACTTATGAATTTATAACACTGAATCATCTAAAATCTTATAAACTGTTTCTAAGTTTTTATTCCTGATTATCTGGTTTCAAATCTTGATTAAAGTACTGCTCTGATCATCTGATTGTGAAGTCCATTGCTCTGATTATCTGACTAGGTGCTTATAAATCTTATATTATGTTTATCTTCAAAATGTACTACCATTTTTCTTTTCTTGAGCTATGTTTTAACATCATCAAAAAGGGGGAAATTGTTAGGATGAGAAAAATTGTATTTAGTTTTGATGTGTTAAAAGTGTAAAATAGGATGACCAGCTGAGTATTTTGTATAGACAACTGAAGTACGTATTTGTAAATAAAGCTAAGTACAAATAAGATAAGGACAGGAAGTCAGACTAGGTTAGGAAATCAGATGAGGACCAGATATCAGACAAGAACAACACATAGAAGACAGTTAAGATGCAATACTATAAACGAACACCCAGACAAGGAATGAAGATGAGGACAAGGTGGAGTAAGTATCAGATGATGAAGTGTTAGAGAAATTTTACACAAGTTTCAAGAAGAGGTTTCAACTAACCAAGAGGAAGTTACAAGAATCAGTTATTTTGTTATAACTGATCAAAACAGAATTCAAGGAAGTTATAACTACCAAATGAAGATCTCTATAAATAGAGATAGAAATTAGTATAGAATTACTTTTAATACTTTGCACTCATCAGTATACACAATTTGTATTCACGAGCCATAAATATTGTACACATTCACAAATGTTTTATACGTTTTTCAGTTTTTGTGTTTGTAGAACACTTTTCACATAAGATCTTCAAGCCATAGATATCCAGAAATTAGGAAGAATTCTTTGTAAGGCTGAAGATTCACGATTGTAAGTAAGTCAGCAAGAAGGAAGAAAGTAAGTAAGTGAAGACCCTTCTTCAAGGTTGAAGAAGGAGAGTGGATGTAGGATTGTTATAATCTGAACCACTATAAATCCTGTGTTCTTTATCGCTTTGATTTACTTACTTGTTTCTTTTCAATTCTTAATTCATAAATTACAGATTAATTTCAGGATTAAAGTTAAACCTATAATATCAGTTGTTTTTTATCTTGTTGAAGTTGAAGATTAATCATCATTTTCCGCTGTGTACATCTGGTACTTTGAATATTTTTTTAAGAGATTTGAAAAATCAATAAAATCTATTCAACCCCCCTTCTAGATTTTATTCTAGAAGATTAATTCAAGTTTAATCAACTTCAACCAATCGGGACCAACAGAATCAAAGTTAGAACTAAAATATCAGTTTGCTTTTGATCTTGTTCAAGTTGAGTGAGGCACCAGCAATGGCACTGAATCAGCTGAAACAAGAGTGAGGCAAGAAAAGAAAAGCTCAGAACTCACAAGTGATGAAAGAAAGATTCATAATCTGGATCAAGTTGCTAGAACAGAGATCATTGAAACATTGAGTAAGGATTGGATTGAAAAGGTGAAAAGATGCAAGACTGCCAAGGAAATATGGGAAACTCTTGCTGGAATCTGTGAAGGATCAGATCAGGTTAAAGAAAACAAATTGCAGTCTGTTCTACATGTTTTTGACACTTTCAAGATGAAAGAAGGAGAGTTTGTTGATCAACTGGATGTTAGGCTGACAAATCTACTGAACAAGGCAGCTAATTTGGGAAAAACATAAACAGAGAAAGAAATCAACAATAAAGTGTTGAGGTCATTAAGCAAAAGATGGAGAGAGAAAGCTAATATTCTGAAAGCTACTCAAAATCTATCTTCAATTTCACACCACACTTTGTTTTCTCATCTGAAGGCATTAGAATATGACATCCAAATCGAAGATGAAGCAGAATCTTCAACATCTGGAAAGACTGTAGCATTTGTTCATCAAGATGAATCTGAAAAGATCTCCAAGGCATCTGATTTGTCTATTAAGGAGGAAATGGCTCTTCTATTGAAAAGATATGAAAGGTTGAGAATGAAGTACAAAAGAAACAAGAGAGACAGATCAGGTCGAAGGAACTATAGATCAGACAGAGAAGAAAAGAGTTTAGACAATGATAGAAAAAAGGATCAGACGAGGAATCATAAGTCACCTATCAAACGAGGAGATAGTAGTCCGAAAACAGACAAAGGAGATATTTGTTATACATGCAACAAGCCTGGTCACTACAGTTATGATTGTCCTCAACTCACTCCCAGAGAGAGAGAAGAAAAGAGGAAAAAGAGAGATAGAAGGTATGCTGATCAGAGAGCTCTTCTGGCTGAGAAAGAAGAAGTTCATGAGACATCATCATCCTCATCCTCATCTGATTTTGGGTCAGATGATGACATCTGTTTAATGGCAAAAGAGGTACATTACTATTCATCCTCAGATAATGATTGTGATACCTTATCTGAAACTGATCCTAGTCTTATTGATAAACTTTTGAAAGATTTGGAGACTGCTCTATCTGCTTATAAACAGATAGAGACTGAAAATGTTAAATTAAAGAATCAAATTACTGATCTAACTAATGTTAATCAAACTAAGGAAAGTGAAAAACCAGACTGTACATTCAAGGGGGAATGTCAGACTGAGATGATCACTAGTACCTTGTCTGATAAGACAGATAAGTTCGAACAGGAATTGAGTTCTTTGAAAATAAAATTTTCAAATATCTATTCTGAGAATGAGAGTTACAAGAAGACTAACAGAGAATTAAATCTCAAGCTAGGACTTCTAAATAACTACCAAACCACAATAGATAAAATCTTCAATACTTCACAAAAGCCTAGTGATAAAACTGGATTAGGTTTTGATATGAATAAAAAAAATGATCCAATAAAACCTAGAGTTTTTGTTAAAGCAACTAAACCAAAGATAGAAACTAGATTTAGTCCTTGGAAACCTAAGGAATTAATTACCTCATCTGATAATTCTGAAAAGAAAAAACAGACGAGGAAAGTAATTCCTAAGGCTAAACCTAAGACTAAGTCAAAGTCCTATCCTAGGTATAATGGCTTTGATGGAAGAAGCAAAACATATCCATTTTTACCAAGATTTAAGACAATCTCAAAAGATCAGTTAAATAAGATTGATCTTGAAAGTCTTATCTTAGTAGATAGATATGGGTGTAAACTTCAATCTATGGTTTTAAGGAACATTGATATCTTTGTCTGGATTCCTAAAAATCAACTTAACATGAAAGGACCCAAAGTACAAAGGGTACCTAAGCAATAAATTTGTGATTGCAGGAAGATAAGAAGATAGTTAATGGAGGAGACATTCTTGAGGTCATCTGGTACATCAACAGTGGCTGTTCCAAGCACATGACCTATGAGAGACGACTTCTCTCTAACTATCAGACCATAGATGGACCAAGAGTAATATTTGGAGACAACAATTATGGACTTACCAAAGGTGTAGGAACACTGATGATAGGAGATATTCAAGTACATGAAGTCTACTACGTGGAAGGATTGAAGCACAATTTACTTTCGCCACAATTTTGTGATAAGGGGTTTTGTGTCAAATTTACCCATAATGCATGCTATGTATTAGATGGTATCAATGAAAATATTCTATTGGCTGGAGTCAGACAAGGTAACATTTATGTTGCTAATTTCAAAAGTTGTCCTGAAGATACTTGTCTTGTTGCTAAGAGTTCAAATGACTTAAGTTGGCTGTGGCACAAACCCCTTGGTCACTTAAACTTCAAAACTCTTAACAAAATAGCAAGGAAATCTTTAGTTAAAGGACTCCCTGATAAAGTATTTTCAAAGAACCATGTGTGCGATTCTTGTCAAAAAGGAAAACAGACTAAAGCTTCTTTTAAAACAATAAGTAGTCCTTCTTTAGAAAGGATTCTGGAACTTCTTCACATGGATCTGTTTGGTCCAGTAACACCTCTCAGCTTTAGTGGAAGAAAATATACCTTAGTAATTGTTGATGATTTTTCAAGATTTACTTGGGTTATTTTCTTGTACAAAAAGAATGAGACTATGATTAAGATTCCAGAATTTCTTAAAAAGATTCAAAATGAAAAAGGATTAAATATTGTTAAAATTAGAAGTGATAAAGGTACTGAATTCCTAAATAAGCTGATTACTAACTACTGCATTGAGAATGGCATAGCTCAGGAAACATCTGCAGCTAGGACTCCACAACAAAATGGAGTAGTTGAAAGGAGAAACAGAACCTTAAAAGAGGCAGCTAGATCAATGTTATCTGAGTACAATACTCCTCACAAGTTTTGGGCAGAAGCTGTTAATACAGCCTGCTATGTTCAAAATAGAAGCTTAATTGTTAAGAATAAGTGTAAAACTCCCTATGAAATTTAGAAGGGAAGGTCTCCCAAAATTTCATACTTTCATATATTTGGTTGTAAATGTTTCATACACAACAATGGAAAATCTCAATTAAAAACCTTTGATTCCAAGATAGCAGATGGTATATTCTTGGGATACTCATCTGTATCAAAGGCATATAGAGTTTTTAATAAGACAACCTTGTGTGTAGAAGAAACACCCCATGTGGTATTTGATGAATCTTCTTTTGAGTTTGATAAGACAGGGGACATCACAAAGATATCAAATGATCTGGATTAAATGACTATCAAGAGATCAACCATAAAATTCTACAATCAAGAATCAGACTCAGATGAAGAGGAAGAATCAGACAAAGGAAAAGAACCTGAAAGATCTTCCTCACCAGCTGATCTACCAGCTGATCAGATGACCAGTACATCGGATGATCAGGTATCAGAAGGTAACATAGAGTCATCTGAAATAAATAATTCAGACAAAACTTCATCCACTGTAAAAGATAAATGTAAGAAAGTAATGTCATATCATCCAGCTGAACAGATAATTGGAGATTTAGACTGTGGTATCCAGACGAGGACCCAACTAAATCAAGGTTGTATGTTCAGTTGCTATGTGTCATTACTTGAACCTAAATCTATTACAAAAGCTCTAACTGATTCCAACTGGATTAATGCCATGCAAGAAGAACTAAATCAGTTTCAAAGACAAGATGTGTGAGAGCTTGTTGAAAGGCATCATCATCAAAAAGTCATTGGAACTAAATGGGTCTTTAAAAATAAAAGGGATGAAAACAATATTGTGGTTAGAAATAAGGTCAGACTAGTTGCTCAAGGTTATTCACAATCAGAGGGGATTGATTATGATGAAACCTTTGCACCAGTAGCTCGTCTGGAAGCCATAAGATTGTTTTTAGCCTATGCTGCTTTTAAAAGATTCATAGTTTTTCAAATGGATGTTAAGTCAGCATTTCTTAATGGAATCCTAGCTGAGGAAGTTTAAGTAGAGCAACCTCCTGGTTTTGTCAAAGGAGACAAGGTTTATAAACTAAGGAAAGCTCTATATGAACTTAAACAAGCACCAAGAGCTTGGTATGACACCTTGTCCGATTATTTAATTCAAAATGGTTTTGTTAAAGGTAGAATTGACAGAACTCTTTTTAGAAAAGAATTTGGTTGTGATCTTTTGTTAGTTCAGATTTATATTGATGATATAATTTTTGGATCAACTAACATGTCTTTGTGTGAAGAATTTAGTCATCTTATGAAAAGCAGATTTGAAATGTCCATGATGGGAGAGATGACTTATTTTCTTGGACTCCAAGTCAAACAGACAAAGAAGGGAATATTCATAAACCAAGCCAAATATACAAAAGATCTTATTGATAAATTTGGAATAGGTACCAGCCGAGAAACTAAGATACCTATGATGACAAACTTTTCAATGGATCCAGATAAGAAGGGAGAAGACACTAATCAAACTGAGTATCGAGGTCTAATTGGTTCTTTATTATATTTAACTGCTAGTAGACCTGATATTTCATTTGCAGTTGGAGTCTGTGCTCGATTTCAAGCTAATCCTAAGAAAAGTCATCTTGAAGCAGCAAAGAAGATTCTTAAGTATCTGAAAGGAACTGTAAATGTTGGATTGTGGTATCCAGCTGATGAAAACTTTGAGCTGTCTGGATACTCAGACTCAGATTTTGGTGGGTGTAAGATAGATAGAAAATCTACATCTGGTACTTGTCAATCTCTTGGAAGTAAGCTGATTTCATGGTTGTCTAAAAAGCAAACCCCTGTAGCTACTTCCACAACTGAAGCTGAGTATATGGCAGCTGGAAGTTGTTGTTCACAGCTGATCTGGATAAGTCAACAACTAAGGGACTATAATATTATTACCAAAGATGTACCTATCTTTTGTGATAGTAATAGTGCCATAGCTATTACCCAGAACCCAGTCCTACATACAAGATGCAAGCATGTAGATATCAGACACCACTTCATCCGAGACCATGTAGAGAAAGGTGACATCAGACTAGAGAAGATCTTGACTGATTTCCAAAGAGCAGACATCTTAACAAAGCCACTGGCAGAGACAAGGTTTAAAGAACCATCTGTAGAATTAGGACTATTAGATGCTTCTTTAGTTAATCTATAATTTTATGTTTTTCATTCTTTGTCTCTCTCAATTTAGTTTACTATGTCTAGAAAGAATTATCAGACTAGATATGAGTCAAAGGACAATCAGGTAGCTGATATCATTGATCTCCTAGTTTGGAATCAAGAATCAAGGATTAGTCATATTGACCTTATTTGACATGATAATTACTTATTTGACATTCGGTAAATCAGACTAGGGCACAATAATCAGCTGATTTCTTGAGAAACAGATGGCTATCTGTACCCTATCTGATCTACCTCAAGTTACTAATGTCTTTTTCAAGTCTATGTCTTTGCAGGAATAGGTCACAGATCATATTGATAACTCAGACTGCTTCACCTCATCTTTCATAAACCTTCTTATCCAGACACCTTTGCCTCTGAATAATCTCCATATATTGTGTTTTCTTATAAAACTCTTATTGGAGTGATTGGTTGGAAAACCTAACTTTAGAAAATTAAATCTGAGCCTGTTTATTTAATTTTTTTAAGTTTACTAAAAAGATAAAACTAAGTTGTTTTAAAATCAGATGGGTTACTTTATCAGATGACTTTACAAACTCATCTGTTTTTGAAAACCCTTATACGAAGTAAGGTAACCCTAGGCTGACGTCAGGCATACTTACTTCTCTGCATAAAGTAACCTACATCTGTCAAATCAACAGTCTATAAAGTAACTATATACGCTTTCCAAAGGCAAGTAGCCTACACGCGCTGAATCCCAATCGTTTATCCAGATTTTTAACCGTTGATTCAGCACAGTAAAACTTTTTAAATAAACGGCTTAGATTAAATCAGATTTTCTAAAAGCGGTTTCTCTTTCCAATTTTCCCTCCTATAAATACATCTTCTTCTTCAATCAAACTTTTTCACTTTCAGAAAACTATACTTATACTCTGAAAATTTTCAAAAACTCTTAGCCAAATTCTTTCATGAACATTACTCAAAAACGATTAGGAGTAACATCAACAATGGTGGAAGTACACACTGAGACATACAACAAGAAGATCAAGTCGGAGATGTACGTCAACTTTGATACCACCACTGATGGTGAATCGAGACAGATCCTTGATTTATTGGAGAGGTCGGGATTGAGGACTTTCTGTTCCAAGAAATCTACCTCCAATAAAACGTTGGATATGAGAGGCATAGAGTTTTATGTCAATGGAACTTATGAGAACGGGATTTTCAAAACCCGTGTCTACGGCGAGGTGTTAACAGTAACTCCGACAGAGGTGGCACGTATTTTCAACACAAGCAGTGAAGGAGTAAACCCCCTCACATATAAATCAGACGATTGGGTGGAATCATTCGATTTGATTGCCAGGAACTCAATGAAGGATAGGAGGTCTAAACTGAAGAAGAAAATGCTCCGACGGAGATATCGTCTGCTAATGACGATATTGACGAAGGTCATTTTAGGGGAGCAGAACTCCCATGATGGGCTGACAAGACCCAGGCTGTGCTGCATGAGGGCTATTTTTGATGGAGTGCAAGCCAACTGGGCTGGGATGTTGCTGGGCAGATTCGAGACTGAAAGGAAGACACTGGAGGTAGTCAATGGGAAGTGGCAGGCGAGATCAATCACCAGTCAGTTTAATAAGGTGACGGTGATATTGGAAGATATGCTGACAACCGAGATCAACTGGGCTGATGGAGTCAGAGCCTACACAAAGCAAAAAGGGCTGTTGACCAAGGATGAGCCGCTCGGGGCTCCAGCTGACTCAGATGAAGGAGCAGCTGAGGTCGGGGCTCAGGATCCATCAGCCGAGGAGGCTGAAGAAGAAGAAGAAGAGGAAAGGGAAGAGCAGCAAACGGTGAGCTCAGCTGAGGCTTCACAGCCAATGAAGCTGAAGGAGAAGGCCAAGAGAAGGAGGAGGTTGGTGAAAACCTCGGAGCTAGGGGGAACCTCTGCTGTTGATCAGCCTAGCCTGCTGGCTGAATAGGCACTTACTCTGGAAATAGCGGCTAAAGTGGTCCAATCAGAGGATGTACAAGAAATAAGCTCTGAGAGGACCCCTTCCCCCACTCACAGACAGGTACAATTCTCTCCCTCCCCCTCTCCAGCCCACTCTGGCGATGAAGAGGTGACCCAGGCTGGCACCTCCGAGCCTCTAAAACAGCCTACTCCCACTATAGTCCAAGCCACAACCTTATCTCCCCTTCCTCAAACCCAAATCTCATCTCCTCCACCCTCCCCATCTGATATGCTGTCCTTCCACTATAGTCCAAGCCACAACCTTATCTCCCCTTCCTCAAACCCAAATCTCATCTCCTCCACCCTCCCCATCTGATATGCTGTCCTTCCTCACTGGACCAGCCTACTCCCCCACCCCCATATCTACCATCTCTCCACCAGTCTTACTCCCATCTTCTCCAACTCTCTCTCACAGCCTAACTCAACCTACTATACCACAGCCAACCCCTTCTCCACCACCCACTTCATCCGAAATACCACCCCCTCCATCTTCACCCCCACCCGAAATTCCCCCTCCACCACCATCAGACGCCCCTACCTCCTCCCAACCTTCTGAACCCCAACCTGTGGATACCTCCAACATCTTTGGGGATATCCACATGAGCTCCCCAAGTCCAACTACTCCCACCCCCTCTTCCTCATCTGATTCTGAGGAAGAGACCAGTCCAATTTTTACCATCTCCTCAGCCTTTGAGGATTTACACAAGCAGATTATAACCAAGGTTCAAAGGCTGATGGAGAGGAAGACGAGGAAGGTGATTCAAGCAGTCACCGATACAATGCTCGCCAACATGCAGATTGCCGAGGTCAACATCACTCGCAACTTATCAGCCAACCTTGGCACTGCTGTTGGTACCTGGCTGAGTAACCTAGAGGAGGAGGTAAAGGTGCTCAAGCAAAAAGTGGCCGCAGACAACGAAGTCCTGGTCAATGCTCTTACTTCTGATCAGACAGACTTCAAGGTTCGTTGTTCTGCCTTGGAAAAACAGCTCCAGACCCTGCAAGATGAAGTCGAGAAAAAAAGGGAAGGAGTCAAGGAAGAATGGACACCCTCACAAAGTGAGTCATGTCCCTCACGAGACAAGCTTGACTCAAAGGCGGACTCACAGTGAGTTGGAGGCAGCCAAGGCCGAAATCAAGATCAAATCAGACGAGCTGGCTGCCTTGCAACTGAGGGTGACCCAGATTGAGGAGGCCATCCGTGAGGATGAGGAGAAGAGGAGAAAGGAGGAGGAGGAGAAGACTGAGAAGCTGCTGGCCAAGATGAAAGAAACTGAGAAACCCGAGGCCAAGGGCAAGGGTAAAGGAAAGGCAGCAGCAGCAGTCGAGAAGTCTTCATCACCGAAAGCAAATGAGCAGCCCCAGACCAGCAAATGAGCGCAAGAAGAAAAAAGAGCGACTTCTCAAACCTCTCAGCTGAACAGATCAGAAGAATACATGCTGAGAAGGAGAAATATGAGAAGCAGGAGAAGAAAAGACTGAAGAAGTTGGGTAAGGCGGAGCTGAAGTGGGACAGGGACACTCGGAATGGGTATCGAAGGCAGCCGATGAAGCAGACTTCCGACCTGTCCACCGCTCATCAGCTCCTCCTAAAATGGTGTCTGGTCAGTTCACCAGTGAATACAAAAAGAAAGCTCTGGATGCCAGATGAATGTACTTTTGGTTCATCTTGAGGGCATCTCAATCCGGTGCAGCTGATGAAGACAGGCAATGGCACGAGTGGATGGAGAAAGAGGATGCTGATTTATATGGAAGACTGCTCAATGAGGCACATCAAGTGTTCAACTGCGATCTTGTCGCTCCAACCTATGAGCAAGTCTCTCCCAAGCTGAAAGAGGATGGATCTCCAGACATGGAATGGGTCAAATCGGTCATCATCAAAGCTGAAAGAGAATCCGAGCTCACAGACGAGAATGAACTCAAACAGCTCAGAGCGAGGATTTTCAACTGGCTGAACATTCCAGACGCAAGCCGATGGGGAATTTGATAGATAGGATTTTCTTTTCCTTATCTTTTATTTCTATCAGTTCACCTATCTGTAAATTGTAAACATGTGAATAAATATACTTGGACTTACGTGAAATACTTGTCTTATTTCTTAAAGTTTTTTTTTTTTTTTTTGCTTTAAGAAAACTTAAAATTTTCTAAGTATAAATCATCTGAGAAATTTATCTCTCAGACTTAAAATTTTCTAAAATTTTTTCTAAGTCCTAAGACTCATTTTTTTTTTCTCTAAATATTTCTGAAGAGTCTAAAAGTCTTGGATTTTTTTTTGAATTAAGTGCTTTAATTTGAATGAATCTGTTTTAATGTAAAAATGTGCTCTGATATACCTATCTGATTATTTTAACTAACTCTAGAACTAACTTCAGCTGTGAGTGTGGTTCTTCCTTGTAGGTTTTAACTTCATCAAAAAGGGGGAAATTGTTAGATCAAGAAGTTTTTATGAGTTAAAAGAAGCAGTTCAGATGATCAGACGACCTGAAGAACAGCTGGGATTAAGTCCTTATGCTAAGCTGATCAGACGAGGTCGAGAACCAAACTAGTTAGCTGAAGTCTGGAAGATTACAAGTCATCTGGAGACTAGCTCAAGTCTAGTCATCTGTAGGAGACAAGTATGAAGAGCTCAGACGAGGTCAAGACAAGCTGAGTAGAATAAGAAAGGCGAGTCTTCACCAAGTCAGCTGCAGACGAGTAGAATAAAATCAGTTGTGGTCTAGAGCAGTTTCCAAGAATGAGTTTGTTGAGCAGTTTCTAGTTTGTTAAAACTAATTAACAAACTAACTGTCTTTTCAGACTTATAAATAGGTCTAGGCACTTCATTAGAAAAATATAGAGAGATCACACAAGTTATTCATTTTAGCAACAGATTCTCACAATTCACAAGATTTCGAAAAAGCACAAAAATTGTTTTCAAGGATCTCATCATAGATTTTTCTAAGTGTTTATAGAACACTTTTCTTATACATCTTCAAACACTCTTCTATTACTTTAGAGTTAGATTTTTTCAAGAATAGTTTAGAAGATTGAAGATTTGAAGATCAGGTTGTAATTTGTAAGCTGTACGATTGTAAAGTGAGTAAGTAAGCAGGTAGAAGAGACCCTTCTTCAAAGTTTGAAGAAGGAGAGTGGATGTAGGATTGTTATAATCCGAACCACTATAAATCTGGTGTTCTTTATTGTTTTGTTTTACTTACTTGTTTCTTAAAAATTCCAGTTACCAAATCAAAGATAGATTTCAGAATCAAAGTTAGAACTAAAATATCAGTTTGCTTTTGATCTTGTTCAAGTTGAGTTTAAAACTGAATTTCTGCTGTGTAACTTTGAAGTTTTGAGTAAGATTTAAAGAGATTTGAAAAATCTATAAAATCTATTCAACCCCCCTTCTAGATTTTATCATAGAAGGTTAACTCAAGTTTTCTTAATCAACTCAACCATTCGGGACCAACACAGTGACTTGCAAAATGTTATTCTTTAAAATTTGAAAGAGAAATGTTAATCAAATCAAACATAGTACCAGAAAAAAGAATGAAATCGTTTGAAAAAGATTGTCTTTAAAGTACAAGCTAAGAGAATATTATCAACAAGCAACAGACTAAAAAACAAAAAAAAAAAATTATAGGGTGGTATGAAGAGAACTCCGATGAAAATGATAATTTTTCAACTATTATTGGAAGAGCAAAGTAGATACAAAGAAAGGAAGATCACAAATATTCTTCCTACACAAAAGAAGGATCAAAACCTTCTTTTAGAAAGGATAAAAAGTCATGGTGGTCAAGATCTAAAATTAAAAATTATACATCTATCAAAGATTCGGACCAACCAAAAGTTCATCTCAACGAACGAGCCAAAGATGACAAAAATCCATGAGAAGAACACCATCAAAGATTTCACAAGAGCCCAAACCAGGACAAATTTTGAAAGTTTCAAGAATTGCAACTGCTAGCAATGTGATATTGCCCCAGATTGCACAAAAAAATGTTAATTTGAAGAAGTCAAGTTCGAAGTCATGACTGGCATTCTTGATGCAGTTGACTATGGAGAATGAAAACCAATCTACCACTTCGATGAGATCCCTAATACATAAGCATTTATGAGGAAGAAATATTAATTTCTGAAGATGAGTCTTTTATCACTCATTCCTTTGTTCTTTTACATGCTATTTTTTCTTCATTTATGCAAAATATTGTTGGTAATTATGTTCTTTATCTATTTTGTCTTGATCACTTCAAGTATTGATCGCTATGTTAATTCAATCTTTTTAATATTTGCTTCGTAGTTATATTAATTTTTTATAATGAACTTAGGGGGTGTTTAATTTTAAATCCCATGAAATAGTGCAGAAGAAGTTTTTAGTGTTTTAAAATATCTCTTTTATAGTTTGTTGATTGTAATGAATCTTTGTGCCTTCAATCGTTCACATGTTTGCTCTTTTAATTATTGCTCTTGATTGTTCTTTGACCCTTCGACTAGAAGACTGGGTTATATTGGTTGATATGTTCCATTTATATTTTTAGTGTGTATTCAAAATTTTAATGTCGCTTGTTGATAAATGAGCACTGAACATTTATATAAAAATTATATCAAATAGTGATTACATATTGTTTATGGGTCCATTACATCTAGGTACAAAATAGATTCGACTCTAACACATTACTACAAGCTTTAAAAAAAATTACAACTAGATTTAAAATGGTAGCTGAAAATCCAAATTTACCCTTGTCTTCCCCAATCGATTTGATGGCTACTGCCTTTTTGCTTTTTCCTATAACGTAACAAGTGACATCTACTTTTCTCTTCCTCCATTACAACTACTTTTCCTTATTCCATGATTATTTTAATATTTTCAGTTGTTTTAGTAAGTTTGTTAATTCTTGTACCAACTAGCTTCTGATAAAATAATAATAATATTAATAATAATAATAATTAGACAAAAAATACGAAATTGGACTACAAAAATTTATGTAGAATTACACATTATTAATAAATTTATACAAAAAAAAAAGAGATAAAAATAAATAAATGTAGAATTCATAATATTAATACTGATTCGTTTGAGATAAAAGCCTAATTAATTGTTACCTGTTTTTTTTATTCTCCTTTTGCTTGGAGAATAAAATATCGAAATAAGCTTACAACCTTTTTTTTTTTTTTTATGCTTCTTTATTTTCATGATTGGAATTGCTAGCTAACATGGGGCTTGCCAATAAATTAATAACAAAAATAGTACATGTATACTCTGATTACTGAATGTAATTTGAAAAAAAAAAAAAATCGCAGAGCAGCAGGCCAGGCCCATCAAATCCACGAGCCAAACGGGCCGGCCAAATCGGCACATTTTTTTAGGCTTATAATTTCGTAGCCCAACTCATGTAATTCTTCATACGGATCGGGTCCAAATTGCCGGTTCTAGATATGTTCTATTTACATTTTTAGTGTGTATTTAAAATTTTAATGCCATTTGGTGATAAATGAGCATTGAACATTTCTAGTCAATAATGAATTGATCATGAATATTTAATTGAAACCGTACTAGAGTATGTGATATTATGTCCTTGAAGTGTGATATTTTAATAGTGTTTAGTTTATGATGTACTAATGAATGCACTAAATGTGATATTGTAATTATGTACACTTCATTTAAGTCATATTGCTTTCTTAATGTTATAATATTTTTTTCAATAACTCGGTATCTGGCCCAAGAACCGACTAATTCAGGGACCAATCCCACTATCCACTAGCGGGGGCCTTCTTAATGTTATAATGTATGTCTTAAGGTTTGATACTATAAAGAGAAGTGGACAAAAAATGACTAAAAAGAATGAGTCAAATGATGAAGATGAAGAACTAGTGGATAATGTGGTTAGGGAAGAAAAAGAAGAGGATGCTCCGACGATAACATTCGTTGGTATAAAAAAGTGAAATATATAACTGAGTGTAACATTTGAATGTAATGAGAGTCATTGTAATACTATCAAGTGTAATGATGTTACACTATTCCGTAAAAAATGTGGTATTGTTATGCATTTTTTTTTAAATATACTCCCTCCGTCTCGTCGTACATTACTCACTTTGCCAAAAATGACCTTTCAACCAAAGTTATTCATTTTCTTAAATGATAACGTGTGTCTATACCTATGTTTTAAAAAGCGAGCTGGACCGGCAGGTTGGACATGTCCGACCGCTACTCGGTAAGACTATCGAACCATTTGAGGCATTAGACCGCTCAATGTTTGACTCGACCACAAAATATTCAAAAGCGGTGACCGATTGACCGGTCAACTCGCCGTCCAACCTTATTTGTAAAAAAATAAATTGAAATTTTTTTCAAATTTAATACTATTTTAGCAATATACCATAAAAAATCACATGTGCAATTTTCACACCATTATATTATAATTTATATTTGAGAAATAAAAATACAATTTGAAATAAATCTATATTTTATCGTAAGATATATTATTAAGGCACCGAACAATATTAGTTGTTTCACCGAACAATATTAGTTGTTTCACCGAACAATATTAGTTGTTTCACCGAACAATATTAGTTGTTTCACCGAACAATATTAGTTGTTTCACCGAACAATATTAGTTGTTTCACCGAACAATATTAGTTGTTTCACCGAACAATATTAGTTGTTTCACCGAACAATATTAGTTGTTTCACCGAACAATATTAGTTGTTTCACCGAACAATATTAGTTGTTTCACCGAACAATATTAGTTGTTTCACCGAACAATATTAGTTGTTTCACCGAACAATATTAGTTGTTTCACCGAACAATATTAGTTGTTTCACCGAACAATATTAGTTGTTTCACCGAACAATATTAGTTGTTTCACCGAACAATATTAGTTGTTTCACCGAACAATATTAGTTGTTTCACCGAACAATATTAGTTGTTTCACCGAACAATATTAGTTGTTTCACCGAACAATATTAGTTGTTTCACCGAACAATATTAGTTGTTTCACCGAACAATATTAGTTGTTTCACCGAACAATATTAGTTGTTTCACCGAACAATATTAGTTGTTTCACCGAACAATATTAGTTGTTTCACCGAACAATATTAGTTGTTTCACCGAACAATATTAGTTGTTTCACCGAACAATATTAGTTGTTTCACCGAACAATATTAGTTGTTTCACCGAACAATATTAGTTGTTTCACCGAACAATATTAGTTGTTTCACCGAACAATATTAGTTGTTTCACCGAACAATATTAGTTGTTTCACCGAACAATATTAGTTGTTTCACCGAACAATATTAGTTGTTTCACCGAACAATATTAGTTGTTTCACCGAACAATATTAGTTGTTTCACCGAACAATATTAGTTGTTTCACCGAACAATATTAGTTGTTTCACCGAACAATATTAGTTGTTTCACCGAACAATATTAGTTGTTTCACCGAACAATATTAGTTGTTTCACCGAACAATATTAGTTGTTTCACCGAACAATATTAGTTGTTTCACCGAACAATATTAGTTGTTTCACCGAACAATATTAGTTGTTTCACCGAACAATATTAGTTGTTTCACCGAACAATATTAGTTGTTTCACCGAACAATATTAGTTGTTTCACCGAACAATATTAGTTGTTTCACCGAACAATATTAGTTGTTTCACCGAACAATATTAGTTGTTTCACCGAACAATATTAGTTGTTTCACCGAACAATATTAGTTGTTTCACCGAACAATATTAGTTGTTTCACCGAACAATATTAGTTGTTTCACCGAACAATATTAGTTGTTTCACCGAACAATATTAGTTGTTTCACCGAACAATATTAGTTGTTTCACCGAACAATATTAGTTGTTTCACCGAACAATATTAGTTGTTTCACCGAACAATATTAGTTGTTTCACCGAACAATATTAGTTGTTTCACCGAACAATATTAGTTGTTTCACCGAACAATATTAGTTGTTTCACCGAACAATATTAGTTGTTTCACCGAACAATATTAGTTGTTTCACCGAACAATATTAGTTGTTTCACCGAACAATATTAGTTGTTTCACCGAACAATATTAGTTGTTTCACCGAACAATATTAGTTGTTTCACCGAACAATATTAGTTGTTTCACCGAACAATATTAGTTGTTTCACCGAACAATATTAGTTGTTTCACCGAACAATATTAGTTGTTTCACCGAACAATATTAGTTGTTTCACCGAACAATATTAGTTGTTTCACCGAACAATATTAGTTGTTTCACCGAACAATATTAGTTGTTTCACCGAACAATATTAGTTGTTTCACCGAACAATATTAGTTGTTTCACCGAACAATATTAGTTGTTTCACCGAACAATATTAGTTGTTTCACCGAACAATATTAGTTGTTTCACCGAACAATATTAGTTGTTTCACCGAACAATATTAGTTGTTTCACCGAACAATATTAGTTGTTTCACCGAACAATATTAGTTGTTTCACCGAACAATATTAGTTGTTTCACCGAACAATATTAGTTGTTTCACCGAACAATATTAGTTGTTTCACCGAACAATATTAGTTGTTTCACCGAACAATATTAGTTGTTTCACCGAACAATATTAGTTGTTTCACCGAACAATATTAGTTGTTTCACCGAACAATATTAGTTGTTTCACCGAACAATATTAGTTGTTTCACCGAACAATATTAGTTGTTTCACCGAACAATATTAGTTGTTTCACCGAACAATATTAGTTGTTTCACCGAACAATATTAGTTGTTTCACCGAACAATATTAGTTGTTTCACCGAACAATATTAGTTGTTTCACCGAACAATATTAGTTGTTTCACCGAACAATATTAGTTGTTTCACCGAACAATATTAGTTGTTTCACCGAACAATATTAGTTGTTTCACCGAACAATATTAGTTGTTTCACCGAACAATATTAGTTGTTTCACCGAACAATATTAGTTGTTTCACCGAACAATATTAGTTGTTTCACCGAACAATATTAGTTGTTTCACCGAACAATATTAGTTGTTTCACCGAACAATATTAGTTGTTTCACCGAACAATATTAGTTGTTTCACCGAACAATATTAGTTGTTTCACCGAACAATATTAGTTGTTTCACCGAACAATATTAGTTGTTTCACCGAACAATATTAGTTGTTTCACCGAACAATATTAGTTGTTTCACCGAACAATATTAGTTGTTTCACCGAACAATATTAGTTGTTTCACCGAACAATATTAGTTGTTTCACCGAACAATATTAGTTGTTTCACCGAACAATATTAGTTGTTTCACCGAACAATATTAGTTGTTTCACCGAACAATATTAGTTGTTTCACCGAACAATATTAGTTGTTTCACCGAACAATATTAGTTGTTTCACCGAACAATATTAGTTGTTTCACCGAACAATATTAGTTGTTTCACCGAACAATATTAGTTGTTTCACCGAACAATATTAGTTGTTTCACCGAACAATATTAGTTGTTTCACCGAACAATATTAGTTGTTTCACCGAACAATATTAGTTGTTTCACCGAACAATATTAGTTGTTTCACCGAACAATATTAGTTGTTTCACCGAACAATATTAGTTGTTTCACCGAACAATATTAGTTGTTTCACCGAACAATATTAGTTGTTTCACCGAACAATATTAGTTGTTTCACCGAACAATATTAGTTGTTTCACCGAACAATATTAGTTGTTTCACCGAACAATATTAGTTGTTTCACCGAACAATATTAGTTGTTTCACCGAACAATATTAGTTGTTTCACCGAACAATATTAGTTGTTTCACCGAACAATATTAGTTGTTTCACCGAACAATATTAGTTGTTTCACCGAACAATATTAGTTGTTTCACCGAACAATATTAGTTGTTTCACCGAACAATATTAGTTGTTTCACCGAACAATATTAGTTGTTTCACCGAACAATATTAGTTGTTTCACCGAACAATATTAGTTGTTTCACCGAACAATATTAGTTGTTTCACCGAACAATATTAGTTGTTTCACCGAACAATATTAGTTGTTTCACCGAACAATATTAGTTGTTTCACCGAACAATATTAGTTGTTTCACCGAACAATATTAGTTGTTTCACCGAACAATATTAGTTGTTTCACCGAACAATATTAGTTGTTTCACCGAACAATATTAGTTGTTTCACCGAACAATATTAGTTGTTTCACCGAACAATATTAGTTGTTTCACCGAACAATATTAGTTGTTTCACCGAACAATATTAGTTGTTTCACCGAACAATATTAGTTGTTTCACCGAACAATATTAGTTGTTTCACCGAACAATATTAGTTGTTTCACCGAACAATATTAGTTGTTTCACCGAACAATATTAGTTGTTTCACCGAACAATATTAGTTGTTTCACCGAACAATATTAGTTGTTTCACCGAACAATATTAGTTGTTTCACCGAACAATATTAGTTGTTTCACCGAACAATATTAGTTGTTTCACCGAACAATATTAGTTGTTTCACCGAACAATATTAGTTGTTTCACCGAACAATATTAGTTGTTTCACCGAACAATATTAGTTGTTTCACCGAACAATATTAGTTGTTTCACCGAACAATATTAGTTGTTTCACCGAACAATATTAGTTGTTTCACCGAACAATATTAGTTGTTTCACCGAACAATATTAGTTGTTTCACCGAACAATATTAGTTGTTTCACCGAACAATATTAGTTGTTTCACCGAACAATATTAGTTGTTTCACCGAACAATATTAGTTGTTTCACCGAACAATATTAGTTGTTTCACCGAACAATATTAGTTGTTTCACCGAACAATATTAGTTGTTTCACCGAACAATATTAGTTGTTTCACCGAACAATATTAGTTGTTTCACCGAACAATATTAGTTGTTTCACCGAACAATATTAGTTGTTTCACCGAACAATATTAGTTGTTTCACCGAACAATATTAGTTGTTTCACCGAACAATATTAGTTGTTTCACCGAACAATATTAGTTGTTTCACCGAACAATATTAGTTGTTTCACCGAACAATATTAGTTGTTTCACCGAACAATATTAGTTGTTTCACCGAACAATATTAGTTGTTTCACCGAACAATATTAGTTGTTTCACCGAACAATATTAGTTGTTTCACCGAACAATATTAGTTGTTTCACCGAACAATATTAGTTGTTTCACCGAACAATATTAGTTGTTTCACCGAACAATATTAGTTGTTTCACCGAACAATATTAGTTGTTTCACCGAACAATATTAGTTGTTTCACCGAACAATATTAGTTGTTTCACCGAACAATATTAGTTGTTTCACCGAACAATATTAGTTGTTTCACCGAACAATATTAGTTGTTTCACCGAACAATATTAGTTGTTTCACCGAACAATATTAGTTGTTTCACCGAACAATATTAGTTGTTTCACCGAACAATATTAGTTGTTTCACCGAACAATATTAGTTGTTTCACCGAACAATATTAGTTGTTTCACCGAACAATATTAGTTGTTTCACCGAACAATATTAGTTGTTTCACCGAACAATATTAGTTGTTTCACCGAACAATATTAGTTGTTTCACCGAACAATATTAGTTGTTTCACCGAACAATATTAGTTGTTTCACCGAACAATATTAGTTGTTTCACCGAACAATATTAGTTGTTTCACCGAACAATATTAGTTGTTTCACCGAACAATATTAGTTGTTTCACCGAACAATATTAGTTGTTTCACCGAACAATATTAGTTGTTTCACCGAACAATATTAGTTGTTTCACCGAACAATATTAGTTGTTTCACCGAACAATATTAGTTGTTTCACCGAACAATATTAGTTGTTTCACCGAACAATATTAGTTGTTTCACCGAACAATATTAGTTGTTTCACCGAACAATATTAGTTGTTTCACCGAACAATATTAGTTGTTTCACCGAACAATATTAGTTGTTTCACCGAACAATATTAGTTGTTTCACCGAACAATATTAGTTGTTTCACCGAACAATATTAGTTGTTTCACCGAACAATATTAGTTGTTTCACCGAACAATATTAGTTGTTTCACCGAACAATATTAGTTGTTTCACCGAACAATATTAGTTGTTTCACCGAACAATATTAGTTGTTTCACCGAACAATATTAGTTGTTTCACCGAACAATATTAGTTGTTTCACCGAACAATATTAGTTGTTTCACCGAACAATATTAGTTGTTTCACCGAACAATATTAGTTGTTTCACCGAACAATATTAGTTGTTTCACCGAACAATATTAGTTGTTTCACCGAACAATATTAGTTGTTTCACCGAACAATATTAGTTGTTTCACCGAACAATATTAGTTGTTTCACCGAACAATATTAGTTGTTTCACCGAACAATATTAGTTGTTTCACCGAACAATATTAGTTGTTTCACCGAACAATATTAGTTGTTTCACCGAACAATATTAGTTGTTTCACCGAACAATATTAGTTGTTTCACCGAACAATATTAGTTGTTTCACCGAACAATATTAGTTGTTTCACCGAACAATATTAGTTGTTTCACCGAACAATATTAGTTGTTTCACCGAACAATATTAGTTGTTTCACCGAACAATATTAGTTGTTTCACCGAACAATATTAGTTGTTTCACCGAACAATATTAGTTGTTTCACCGAACAATATTAGTTGTTTCACCGAACAATATTAGTTGTTTCACCGAACAATATTAGTTGTTTCACCGAACAATATTAGTTGTTTCACCGAACAATATTAGTTGTTTCACCGAACAATATTAGTTGTTTCACCGAACAATATTAGTTGTTTCACCGAACAATATTAGTTGTTTCACCGAACAATATTAGTTGTTTCACCGAACAATATTAGTTGTTTCACCGAACAATATTAGTTGTTTCACCGAACAATATTAGTTGTTTCACCGAACAATATTAGTTGTTTCACCGAACAATATTAGTTGTTTCACCGAACAATATTAGTTGTTTCACCGAACAATATTAGTTGTTTCACCGAACAATATTAGTTGTTTCACCGAACAATATTAGTTGTTTCACCGAACAATATTAGTTGTTTCACCGAACAATATTAGTTGTTTCACCGAACAATATTAGTTGTTTCACCGAACAATATTAGTTGTTTCACCGAACAATATTAGTTGTTTCACCGAACAATATTAGTTGTTTCACCGAACAATATTAGTTGTTTCACCGAACAATATTAGTTGTTTCACCGAACAATATTAGTTGTTTCACCGAACAATATTAGTTGTTTCACCGAACAATATTAGTTGTTTCACCGAACAATATTAGTTGTTTCACCGAACAATATTAGTTGTTTCACCGAACAATATTAGTTGTTTCACCGAACAATATTAGTTGTTTCACCGAACAATATTAGTTGTTTCACCGAACAATATTAGTTGTTTCACCGAACAATATTAGTTGTTTCACCGAACAATATTAGTTGTTTCACCGAACAATATTAGTTGTTTCACCGAACAATATTAGTTGTTTCACCGAACAATATTAGTTGTTTCACCGAACAATATTAGTTGTTTCACCGAACAATATTAGTTGTTTCACCGAACAATATTAGTTGTTTCACCGAACAATATTAGTTGTTTCACCGAACAATATTAGTTGTTTCACCGAACAATATTAGTTGTTTCACCGAACAATATTAGTTGTTTCACCGAACAATATTAGTTGTTTCACCGAACAATATTAGTTGTTTCACCGAACAATATTAGTTGTTTCACCGAACAATATTAGTTGTTTCACCGAACAATATTAGTTGTTTCACCGAACAATATTAGTTGTTTCACCGAACAATATTAGTTGTTTCACCGAACAATATTAGTTGTTTCACCGAACAATATTAGTTGTTTCACCGAACAATATTAGTTGTTTCACCGAACAATATTAGTTGTTTCACCGAACAATATTAGTTGTTTCACCGAACAATATTAGTTGTTTCACCGAACAATATTAGTTGTTTCACCGAACAATATTAGTTGTTTCACCGAACAATATTAGTTGTTTCACCGAACAATATTAGTTGTTTCACCGAACAATATTAGTTGTTTCACCGAACAATATTAGTTGTTTCACCGAACAATATTAGTTGTTTCACCGAACAATATTAGTTGTTTCACCGAACAATATTAGTTGTTTCACCGAACAATATTAGTTGTTTCACCGAACAATATTAGTTGTTTCACCGAACAATATTAGTTGTTTCACCGAACAATATTAGTTGTTTCACCGAACAATATTAGTTGTTTCACCGAACAATATTAGTTGTTTCACCGAACAATATTAGTTGTTTCACCGAACAATATTAGTTGTTTCACCGAACAATATTAGTTGTTTCACCGAACAATATTAGTTGTTTCACCGAACAATATTAGTTGTTTCACCGAACAATATTAGTTGTTTCACCGAACAATATTAGTTGTTTCACCGAACAATATTAGTTGTTTCACCGAACAATATTAGTTGTGTTCAATTGCACCATACAACTAGTGTACAAGGAAATTTCTCAATATTCACTCATTTTAATGTTCTCTTTTTCCCATTTCTATCTTCATTATTTGTAACTAACCGGCTAGTGGTTGTGTTACATGGGCATGTTTTTTCTCAGATATTCATGTAAAGAACCTAGAGTTGGTTGTTCAATGTAATAATGTCACATCCCGATTTTTGAAGGCCTTTGAAAAAGAACTTAATCTTGTAATTATTCGAAAATTTTAATTTTTCATAAAAAGATAAGATCATTTGAAGATATGTTTAATAGGCAGTTAATTTCGTAAAAACTCGCAGCGGAAGTAAATAGTGAAAACATTAGCAAGTTTGAAAGTGGAACATAATCAATAAAAAAATAATGTAATTTATTTTCAAATATAAGCATTGTTTGATGAAACAAATGAGATGTGACTCTTAAGAAAATACATATTAAAAAAAAAAAATCCTAAAATTCTTAATTTAAACTTAAAATAACAAGAATTAATTTTCGAACATTAAACATTACGTAAAAGCTTTTGACACACCTCCACCAGCCCTCTACCACACTCCTTTTTATTCTGAAAAAAAAAATGTTAATGAGATTGGGGTGAGCAAAACCACTAGGTCAGTGAGTTCCCTTTGTCACAGTTAAATATAACATATAAATAAAATTATTAACTCACACAACATGCATATAAGTAATGTGTCAATATATTGACTGTCAATCTGTATACGGTGGAGTTGCCTCCAAGGAGCTTTCCCTCCCGGACTTTAGTCCCCGCAAAGTTATAACGACCTTACCTTCGTAGTAACTCAATAATGTATGAAATATGTCAACATAGTATGATGTAGCAAGCAACAATTAAATCTACATGAATATTTAAAAGTGACAAAGTAAATACGAGATTAAGAAACCTCACCTTAAATTAATAAAATTTATGCTGCAATCCTATTGATGAGTCTCGTTAATCCCATCTCCGTAAATTGTTGAAGAGAGATGAAAATTGGAAGAAACATATTTGTGAGTATGAAATTTTTTCTAGACTAGGTCTCATATAAATAGATATTATGGCATGGGCTTGGGCTTGGGCTTAGACTAGCTTTAGTGAAATAAGTACTAGAATTTAAATATTTAAAAAAAAAAAAAAGAGCTTTTAAATCCTTATCTCAAAAGATTTAAGGGGGCGCTTGGTTGGAAATTCTTCAATGGCAATGGGAATGAGGATTAATATAAGATAATTGTGGTGCTTAATAAGAATAAAAGATGGTGAATGACATTATTTTTCCTCCTAAATAAGGTAATCATTACCCATTATGATTAACATTTTCCCCATCTACAATCAATTCTCCTCAATCATTCCCCTCCACCACCAATAACAAGCTTTTTTTGTCTCATTTTTTCCAAAATTGGAGCACAACACCATTGATGTAACCTACATGGAGACATTCCTCCCTCCAATAAATTTGGGGGCATAGGAGGAAAAATTAATTTCATTCTCATTCCCATTGAAGATCTCGTAACAAGCGCCCCCTAAGATTTAAAACATGGAAGAAAATATATTTTCTTGTGGCTAAAGATTTGATTTGACCATCTATAATAGGATTAGGAAAGATAATTTCGGTTGAGAGAATTATGAAATATCAAAATCTCCATATTTGATATAAATTTTGATTGTTTGGAAGATTTTAAATCTCAGTCAAAACCAATTTTTGAGATAATTAGTGATTAATATTTAGTGGGAGATACGTAAAACAAATATTCGTAATTATCTACACAATATATACATATACATATATATATATATATATTATATTTATAATATTATTAATTTTTAAAATTCTGAAAGAAATTAATTATCTTTATTATTTTAGAAACTCATGAAATCTTTTATAAATATGACTGTAAGTTTTAATGTAAATCCAAAATAACTAAGTTGAGAATTTTAGAGGTGTTACAAATAATAAGATGTGAACAATATATATCTAATTAATATATTGCGGTATTCGAAAATGTTTGGAATGATATCCTAATTTTGTTACCCTCAGTCTTTCATCTATATAAATAGGTGCTCGTGGTAATTCACTAATAAGGGAGGACAATTATGCATGTCTTGGTCTTTTTGGGCCATTATACATGTTTGCATTAATTTGTGGTTCAGCTCGATCAAATCTCAATGTTGAATTTGTGGGGACGGAGTATTTTGACATAATAGATGCACAAGAAGATATATTAGTTGATTATTATTATTATTCATTTGATTTGATTATATGTGATGTCATAGGAGCTGATATCCTCTATTCACTGCTCTTATTGTACTCAGCCAACATGGATAAGTGGTCATTTCAATGTTATACTCCCTCCGTTCCGGTATAAACTTTGCATTTTTTCATTTTGGTCTATTCCCACTTTAAGTTTCTCATTCTATTTTTAACAAATGGCTTCTAAATTTATGGCCCTACACTTTACTATTATTTACACTTATTGTCACTCAATTATCCTCACTAATGTTTAAACCTCTTGCCTTTTCTCCTCTCACTAATGTCACATCACTTGTACTATATTTATTATTATATCATTTACCTTAATTTTTGTGCCCAAAAGTAATCTGAAGTTTATGCCGGGATGGAGAGATTAAAACACAGTATAAGGGGTAAATAAAACCTTAGGCCACCTACCATTGTATTTGGTATCCAGCATTTAATTTTTCATTTTAATTACACTGTATAAACTTATATTAAACATGTTTGGGGATGAAAGACATATTGTTTAATATATGTTAGTGTATAGAAGTATGTTATAAGACGTAGAGAGGGACTGGGGGAGGAATAGGACACCTGGAGGTGGCTGGACGACGGTGGGCGGCGGCGGCTGGTGGGAGGTCTGGTGGTGGTGGGTGAAGGGAGAGCGATAGATATTGGCGGGAATTAATGAACGGTTATATTTCTTTTATAAACCACTTGACCCTAATTTTTAATTAGGTTAAAATTTATTACTTAGGGCCCAAGACATATTTATTCCCTAAATAAAACTGCAGAAACATGTTTTTCACTTAAAAAAAACCCTAAAAAAAAAAATATCAAAGCTGTGCCTGCCTCAGGCTGGAGAGGCGCTTTTCTTTGCGCCTTGTGCGCCTTGCGCCTTAGGCGCGCTTTTAACCACTATGGCTATTGGACTAGATTTGTTTTGTTATTAATGGAGTTTTTGAACATGATTTGTGGTGCAGATTTTCTAGTTTCAGCTGCTGTTGCTGAATTTAAAGGTCCAACTATATTTGGAGTTGTTCGGTTAGCCCAAGTGAATATGGAACTAGCTCGAGTAGAAGCTAACTTCAGTGGTTTACCACGTGGAAGGCACGGTTGGTCCATCAACCAATTTGGTGATCTGACTAAGGGTGCTGCCAGCACCGGTAAAGTGTTCGATCCCACCAACAATGGAAAAGAGGTTGGTATAGGATTCCCGGTACCCTTCTCTGAATTGTGTGTCTAATTTTCTGTTACTAGTCTTACTTCATATCGTCCCCAGATTTTTACGCTCAATGCTTACTTACTTTAGACACATCTTATTATAGTCGTCCCTTAGAATCTTGAAGTAATTGAACATAAATAAGTTGATCTTAGATGGTGCTAGCAACGACATACTGAAACTACACCTTTGAGTTTGAGTCCTATATACAAAAAAGATCCAAGAAGTTTGTAGACTGCACCTGTTAATTTGCTATTATACAAATTACAACAATAGTGAGGCATATGAACCATGTCTCAAGATGATATTTGAGAGTTCTACGTGACTTGAATATGTTTCTTCAAGGACCCATTTGATTGGGGGAATTAAATTTGGTGGAATAGTAAAACATGTGATACATTTGATTTTTTATGGGTGATATATTTTACTAAATTATACAAATAACATGTTAATAAATATTACAACATAGTTTAACATAAGTCATAATATTTTCAAGTGTTTTGTATTGCGAATTAATGCATGTGATGGCTTAAAATTTTACAATTATTCCCCCCATAAAAATACTACTCCTTCCGTCCAATACTCATTGTGACATTCACTGTTTGACACAAATTTTAATGTATGAGTTGTTTAATAATATAAGTTATTTTTCATGAGGGTAGGGTAGTCTTTTCAACTTTAATAAGATAATAGTTTAATAGTATTAAATTGAGTTAAATGTGGGAAAAGTAGTGGCATATGGTGTAATATTGTAGTGTTTGAAGGGGATATATAAAAGTGAAAAAGTTGTTTTATTACTATTTAAGGAAATGATGCAACGAGTACGGGACGGACCTTTTTGGCAAATGTCACAATGAGTATGTGACGGAGGGAGTATATTGGAATAAAAAATGGTATTTTGTCAATTAAGTTGGTAATATAGTGGGTGATAATTTTGATACCATGTATAGTGAAGATATAATTTCACCCAGAAATGGATAAGGGCATTTTGAGGTTTTTTTTTTTTTTTTTTTTTTTTTTTTTTTTTTTAAGCTTTATGTAATACGAATCAATAATAACAAACACTTGAATTTTAGGGAAAACAAATTATATTATTAGTAATCACACAAAACTAACAAGTCTATGTAAATAAATCCTCAAGGGCAGCTTTTCGTAATTTACCATTGAATTTTATCATATTCCATATTGGTCAAGCGTGCTTGTTTGCTGCTAATCTTATGTACCTATGGTGTCATAATAGTTGAAGTGTCTGATTTGTACCTATAATAAGTTCTTGCTAAATGCTTTTATGCATCAGTTGCATTGTGCAATTCAAGTGCATTTTTAAAAGGTATTAGTTGTTCTACTAAAGGTATTAGTTGGTCAATATTAGTTGTTTTTATTGAACAATATTAGTTGTGCACAAAGTGTTGCTCAAAATCTTTGTTTGGTGTATTTCCAATTGAACCAAAATTTGATGTTTCAGCCACTTGGTGACCTGGGAACACTAGACGCTGATGAAAAAGGAGACGCGTTCTATTCTGTGCCCAAGGAGAAGCTAAGGGTAGCCGATCTTATAGGACGATCTATAGCAGTGTATGGAAGCGAAGATAGATCAGACGAAGGTATTGCAGCTGCAGTGATAGCTAGAAGTGCAGGAGTTGGTGAGAATTACAAAAGCCTTTGCACTTGTGATGGTACCACTATCTGGGAAGCAACCAATGCTGATTTTGTGAGCAGCAAAGTTTAAGAGAGAATTGTTCTCTACTCTTGTAACGATTTGTGTAATTAATGGAGAGATCTTCGAGGAAAAAGAAAGACAAATATTTAAATAAAATATGATAGGCATCATCATTTTAATAGGGAATATTATCATAATTTGTTGTATGACAGCCCATTGCTTGTACTGAGATTTCGTGGTGCCTCATGTTTTCTTATTGATGATGATACTTAGGGATGCTACGGCCGGCTAGGAGTGGCGGCGGCGAGAGGACAATTTTTACTCACTCCCCAACGAAATGAATGGGGAGAAAATTGTTTCCATCCTCGTACGGTTGGGATTCCTGTTCCTTTTTTTTTTCTTCCAGTGTTGTATATCTCACATACGAGAAAATGAGTTAGAAATGGTTAGTCGGGTAAAAATTAACTACAGAGGTAAATCAATTGCAATTTTCAAGGAAAATCAAAAGACAAGTTAATAAAAATTTAATTTTCAAGGAATTATTCAAAAGACAAGTTATAAAAAAATTAGGAGTAGAAAATTGAGAACAACAATAGCTACTTGGCATCCAAGGGGATGGAGAATTTTTTCTCAAAACTTGTTTGTTTTTAGTGATTATTAGGGATGTAGGTTGTATTCTTTAAATAAGAATTTTTTACTATTGATTTGTATTACTTATGACCCGAAAAATAAAGTCCGACTTTTGTTTTCCTGTTTTTTTGTGAAATTGTATTCCTCTCTTATGATGTATTAAAATTATCACCCACTATATTATCATGTTGTGTACAAAAATATCATTTTTAGTCCAACAGACGTAGTATTTTAGACTGGGTGTATAATTATAAAATTTTAACTTATCCCATGAATTAATTTTCAAAACAAACAATTGAAAATATTAGGACTCATGTTAAATTATATTGTACTCACTCCATCCCATACTCAACGATATATTTGTCAAAAAGTCCGTACCAAACTCAATGATACATTTCCTTAAAAAAAAAAAAAAACATATCCGTCTTCATATATACCCTTCAAATACCTAAAAATTACATATAATGTTATTACTTTATTAACACTAACCAAACATTATTCTACACTAACCAAACACTAATTCATTTAACACCCACATCAACCCATTAACCTTCTCTCTTAAAAGCCGATAAATCTACTCTCTTTTAACACCCCATCAGCTTATCAAATCAAACCCTAGCAGCTTATTTTTAACGTGTTCTCTCTCTCCTTCTTTCTTCTCTTCTTTTCTCTTCGTTGCTACATCAATGGCGAACACCTCTTTGCCTAATCCACTATCTGATTCAATCTCTTCCTGGTTGCCATCCACACAGAGGAATGTGTAGCCGAAGAGACCCTTTGATTGAAACATATTGGTAGATCAGGTAGAATATAGATTTTGATGTGTTAAAATTAGTTTAAGAATACTTTGTAATGTAAGATGACCAACTGATGTGTATAGCCAGCAGATGTAACAAAGTCTGTATTTTAAGTTTGTCTTTCAAAGTTTAGAGTTCAGACTAGGTCAGCAGGTATAAGTCAATCAAGGTCATCTAAGTTGTCAGAAGTTTGGAGTCATCTGAAGAAGATCAGGTGAAATAAGTTGTCTGATAAAAGCCAATAAAGAAGAGCTCAAGACAAGGTGGAGATCAGCTGAGTAGAATAAGAAAATGTGATGAATATTTGTTGTAATTATGAACTAATGATGATTTGAGCAATGTAGCCTTACATGTGATGAATACTTATTGTAATTATGCACTAAATGATGATTTATGGTCTGATAGTGATTAAAATGATGAATATTTTAACAATGTAGCCTTAATTGTATTTATGCACTAACTGATGATTTATGGTCTGATATTGATTAAAATGATAAATATTTGAGTAATGTACCCTTAACTGTATTTATGCACTAACTGATGATTTATGGTCTGATATAGTGATTATAATGATGGTGATATTGATCAATGTAGCCTTACATGTGATTGATACTTGTTGTAATTATGCACTAAATGACGATGTATGTTCTTATAATGATTAAAATGAAGGATATTTGAGCAGTGTAGCTTTACATGTGATGGATACTTGTTGTATTTATGCACTAAATGATGATTTATGGTCTGATAGTGATTAAAATGATGGATATTCGAGCAGTGTAGACTTACATATGATGGATACTTGTTGTATTTATGCACTAAATGTTGAGTTATAGTCTGATAGTGATTAAAATGATGGATATTTGAGCAGCGTAGACTTACATATGATGGATACTTGCTGTAATAAATTTTAAAGTGTATACCCGAGTGATAATGCAATTCTTGATGACTTGCTTTGTGATTGATTCAATACTTTTAGTCTCCATAGTGCATCTCAATCTATTCTTATTGTTTCCTTGTGCTGGAACTGGATGTGTGAAGGGAAACATACCAACCTTTACATCCCACAACATTATGTCATTACTTGCATACTGTGGCCTGCCCACTGCAAAATAAACATGACTTTGGTGATGAATTTTTACTTTTACAACTTCTATAAGACTCTTCTTCATTTAGAAGCAAATAATATATATGACTTTCTTTTGTGATAAAAACCCATTTCTCGTCTCTATAGATTACATTGTGCATGTCATTGAACTTAATTTTGTGATTCAATATTTTAACATGCAGTTGACTCAATGAGTATAGTAACCTTAGAAGCTTGTTTGGATCTGAAAGAAGATGCTTGATGGCATTAGTATGTGGCCTAATTAGCCCTTCCTTAATCCACCTACATAGAGTGGTCTTGCTAATCTCCATTTCTTTTGCTAGGCATCGCATTGTAGATCTATCTTGATAATTAATCTGCTTCATTTTTTATGCATCAACCTGTACCCTTTTGTAATATTGAACCACCTTCCTCCATTTGCTTCATTGCAGTCTTCTAGAGTCGACCGACAGTCAGCCGACTGACCCCAAAAAATGTTGATGCCTGTTTCATTTTGCTGAATGCAGTTTTGCCATTAATTCTCGACTCAAGTAAGAACTGCACTAACTTATTCTTCTCATCAATACTCAGATGTTTATGGATGCTTGTAGACATTCTAATGAGTTTGCATTTATGAACTTTCTTTTGTTGCAGATGAGCATTTATGAAGTATGTTGGAGTATATATTGGTATGAGAATGGGGGGAATTCCCATTAAATTTGATTTTGTATTTTGGTGGAAATTGTACTTGAATTAAAATTTAAGATATTTTGGAGGGAATTTTATTTACCTAGAATGTGTAATTTGGAGGGAATTACACTCTATCTTAGCTGCAAACTAGTTACTGTTTTTTTTTTTTTTAGGATGAGCCGAAGTGACAACCTTTTTTTTGTGGGGTTGGTTTTTTGTAGTAATTGTACTTGCTTTTATGTTGGCTAATTAAGCTGGTTAATACAAAACTTACTTTTTAAAATAAAGTAGATTTATCTATTTTACCCCTACTTTATTTAATTTAATACCAATAAACAACTCCCACCTTAATATCGTGCAAATAGTAAATGTATCGTTAACTATAGGACGGAGGGAGTAATATTCATTGGTTAAAAAAAATCACGACTTTTAAGGATTTTATTTATTACAACATATTTTTTTCTTTGCAATACAATACACCACCTTTTTAAGCTTTGTAATTCGATGTATGTGCCCAATTTTTGGGAACAATTAAATGACATAGTTGTTGAAGATCCCACATGGATGTCAATGTAGATGCCCAATCACAAAATTATATTTTTTTAACTGAAATTAGCGACTTTTAAAAATATTTTTAACATAACTTACAACTATAATTTCTAAAAAATAATTGAAAAAGATGTTACTATCATTTTTTAAAAAAATATTTTATTTATTGGTATTTACATGGACACAAAATATTTTTATGTGAGAGTCATATTATTTAGTTGTGGGCAGAAAAATGTCAGATGCATTACATTGGAAAACTTGAAATGGTGGTGCATTAATGCAAGTAAAAAAAAAAAAGATATATTATAATTGATAAAATGCTAAAGGTCGTGAATTGTTTTTGTAATTAACCTAAAACATATGGTTTGTAGGATCTAGTAAAACAGGTACATAAAAAGTTAAATGTATCTCATGTTTCACTATCCCTCCAAATTTAATACCTCAAAACAAACATAATATTAAATAATTTCACTATACATATATATAACTGTGAAATATATTAATAACTATTCATCGGTCCTAGCGGAGAGAGAGGAATATGATTCTCGTTCCCGCCCCATAAGAAAAATACTTGAAAATTCCTCGTTCTGTTTCCTATTTCCCACCCCATTACTAAATCCAGACGATAATATTTATGAATTATGATTGTTCTCCACCGGGTTCACCTTTATCTTTCCTTTTTTCTTCATGAGAGCGAACTATAGTTATGTTGAAATTCAATTTCTCCTACCATCTTTCGTAATTTGAAAACTCAAATCCCTCGAGTTTTCAATTCCTCATGCTGTTTTTTGATATACTCCCTATTTCAGAGTTCAAATTCCTTTGTATGTGTTCTTTTTCGATTTGAGTGGGATTTGAAAAATTCGGATGGAGAAATAAAATAGATGAGATAAATTCATTGAATAGCAAATCTATGTTATTGTTTGGAATGAAGGAGTAGGAATGGATGCAATATTATGTCAAATCAATGCTTTTGAGTCAATGATGGAGTATTAATTTAGTATTGTTAGATAGTGATATAATGATTAGGTGAAAAAAAGTAAGAAATAGAACGAGTAAATCTATGAAAAGTATGAGAGAGAATGAGTAAATGTAAGAAAAGTAAGGTGATATGATAATTTTAGATATATGTCTGTATAGTAGGTGTGGATGTCTATTTTGATGGAAAATTGGATTTGCAAATCCAAAAAGTGAATATAATAGAGAAATCCAAATCATAAATCCTGATTTTGCATGCTGAAAAAGAACAAGACATTTGTATTTTAAACATAATGAGAATTACTTTTTGATGCAGCAGAAGCAAGACATTATAAATATAAATATGTTGATTCTAAGAATAACCGAAAATATAAAAAAAACGTGATTAAGATGTTAATCCATTGATTTAAAGAATACTGGGAAAACAATAATTAAACACGAAGAGAGGGATTAAACCTAAATATATTTTATTTCAACATCAACTGAATAACAATGTTTACACTTCGTCATATAAATAGCAAATAAAATAACTATATAAGAAAATAACCTAATCAAATCAAATAACAAACAAATGAAATAATTAATTATAATCTTCTAATATTCTTGATTCTCCAAATCGTTGTATAATCTTTGCAGATTGCTATCGCAATTTCATCTCCATCATTCTCTCCCCCTGTGAAACGATTCGTCTTCGAATCAAAAGCGATCTCGTCTCCAGAAGAGGAAATTAAGGATACCAAATAGATGATCCCAAAAATATCTGATGTGCGAACGTGACCCAAGGTCTTGAGACGATAAGCAAAATGAAATTTCAGAAAATTACCAAGAACATAACTATCATTACTAATAAAATTATAATAGTTATTCTGTGAGGGGAAAACAATATCATGATCGAGGTCCATATGATCAAATATTTAGCATAACTTAGCTTCAGGGTCAATGTCATAGATGGAAAGCACAAAAACAATTATGGGCTACTCTTCATCATAAATAAGTGGTCTATCAAAATCATTCTCAATATTTTTCTTCAAGATCATTAGGCTCCTAAAAAATAGGTGGTATAGTAAATAAAACATCTCCATAAGAGAATAATCTGGCCCATCAAAGATAAAAAACTCAACATTATCCTTAGCATTATGGTTAGGCTCAATCTCATCATAAAGAAATTGTGCAACATTTTCAATAGTATTAGTGGATCCAATTGGGTCTTCCATGTGAATAGGCCTAGTAAATGTATTTAGGGCAGTAAACGTGACTTCATCTTCTTCTTCACGTATTAGTACTGGGAAATCTGCAGTAGCGTCTTCTTCGTCGTCCTAAACGTTGTGCCGCGCTGTTGGTGCTTCTTTGTCGAAGGTTCTAAGCAACAATGATGGCAGCGCGTTGTATGGCATCGAGTTCCTCCACGGGAAGTGCAATGGGACTGACAGATCCTTAGGGCAGTGACTGTGTACGACATTGAACGAGAGCAAGGGACCGTAAAAAAATATCATGCAGGCGCTGAAGGAGAGGTGAAGGACGGCCGTTGGCCGGATGCATATGAGTGTTGGCTGTCGGTGGAGCAGCGTGGAAAGGCTTTCTACGGGCTGAAGCAGGTTAGTGTGGCCTGCGATCAATCTGGACATTTTGATTTTGTAACATCTTATATGGAATTTGTTGGTATATTATGGGGAGAAATTCGCATTGAACATATTTTTTGAACTTGTCCCAATTAATAATTTTGGGTTTATATTGTTTGGAACGATGATCTTTCAATTTTTGCCACCAAGTAGACACACTGCCGCCTAGGGATTTAATTGCCTACTTGACTCGGCAGTCTATTGGTACAAATTTCAAAATGAAATAATTTTCACAAATCCTACGTTCACTCTCCCTAACTCCACAGGGGCCTTACTATCTACCAAAATTTGATCTTATCTCCTCTATCTCCTTGAGGATTTGACCACATAAAGTTTTACAAGTTCCTGCCCTTGATATAGTTGGTGATCCTTGAGTTCTTGACTAACTCTAAGATCTATAAAATAATCGACCTTCTCTCGTACTGAGAAAATAGAAAGTGATTTACAATTCCTTATAAAGAATCAGATTCTCTTGAATACGTATGTATGGTTGATTCTTGTTGGTTCCACTTGATTGAGTATACAAAAGAAAACTTGAACCAGCCTTCTAGGAAAAATCTAGAAGGTTTGAATAGATTTTTCAAGTTTTTACAAAACTTAGAAAATTAATTCAAGATACCACAGTTAACACATCGGAATTTGTTTTTAAACTCAACTTTAACCGGATCAAAAGCAAACTGATAATTTGTCTAATCTGAATTCTGAAATTGAGTTTTGATTAGAAGTTGGAATTGAATACGAACAGATAAGTAATCGCAAGCAATAAAGAATAAGATGATTTATAGTGGTTCGGATCTAACTGATCCTACATCCACTCTCCTTCTTCAACTTGAAGATGGGTCTCTTCTTACCACTTACTTACTCACTATTCAACTTACAGTTTACAACTTACAAAGATCTTCAAATCTTCAAACTCCTACACTCTTCTCGAAGATCTAACTTTTACAGTGATAGATGAGCTTTGAAGGTGTACAGCAAAGTGTTCTATAAACACTTAGAACTCTGAAAACTTTCTTTGAAAAACTTGTGAATTGAAGTGAAAGTGCAGAATCAAAATCTGAGTATTGTAATCAATGTGTTGTGTTGATGTGTTGTTCTTTTTAAAATAAAGTAAGACCTAGACCTATTTATAAGTCTGAAAAGACAGTTAGTTTGTTAGTTGGTTGTAACAAACTAAATCTGCTTAACAAACTTAATCTTAATAACTGCTCTCATCTTCAGCTGATCTTTCTCTAGTCGTCTGTAGTTGATTTGGTGAAGACTTGATTTTCTTATTCTACTTGGCTTATCTTGATCTCGTCTGAGCTCTTCATAATCGTCTCCTTCAGATGACTTGTCTTGAGCTTGTCTTCAGATTACTTCCAACTTTTCAGACTTCAGCTGACTTGTCCAGTTCTTCCTAGTCTGATCAGCTTAGTACTGGAACTTGACCTCAACTGTTCTTTGAAGTCGTCTGATCATCTGTATTGATCCTTTTTAACTCATCAAAACCTCTTCTGATCTAACAATTCTTGAGATGAATAATTGAGCGTGTGACCACAGTGAATGATAGGATTTTCGGTTTCTTGTAATGTAAGTTTCTCGCGCGTAGAACCGCTGTTTCTGAAATCCATCACTCCAAGACTAGTTGTTGGCTAATTGTCAATCGGGTCTTCTATGTAAGGTAAGAAGCCGTTAGTTGATTGGTTGACTTAGATAAATGATTGATTAATTCAAATCAACTATCTCTTGATTGATTGTCTTGATAGATTCGATCTTCTCATCAAGGGATCTGATTGATACTGTTTTCTAGATTGTCAATCTGACTTACTTTGAACTGGACAAGTCTTCTAAGTCAACTTTAGCAGGGTTTCCAACCTTGCTATCTCCTCCTCAAAGACTTCTTGACTACCTTCCTTTCACAGATAACTTCTATCTCTTCTTCTGAACATTCTTCAAGTCTTCTAAGCTTTTTGTGACAACTTTCTTAAGTACAAGAAGACTTCCAAGTCTTCTTGTTAGAGACCATTCAACCTTCTAGTTGTCTGATATTTGGATCTTCTGACTTCATGTCTTCTATCTTCAAGTCTTCTGTCTTCAGTTCTCAATAACTTCAAGTCTTTTGGTCAAGACCTAGCAAGGTTTCCTTAGCTAAGATTCTAACCTATCTAGATCATGAACTGACTAATAGGTTCAACTGGTCCTATTACACTTAGGTTTTAGAAATATCATCAAAACAAATAAATTCGAATCCTAACATATTACCCCTTATTGATGATGTTAAAACCTTTGAGAACTGAAAGCACAACACTACAAAAAACAAGAACAAGAGATCTTTAAGCAAGATCCCAAAGAAAAATGATTGACAACGAGGAGTTGTCTTTAGCAAATAATCACTTCTATTAAATATAGGTGTTCAAGTACAAAATACAGAAGTGACCTATCTACTAAGTAGAAGCAAAAGAAACAGGAACAAAAACAGAAAAATAAGATAAACCAAGCAACCTTCAAACACCTGCAGCCAACCTTCATCAACCAGCAACTTTCTTCAACACATCCTTTCCATCAGTCATACCTCCGATAGCCTTCGGGCACATTCAGCCATTCATAGAACCTGTTGTATAGTTCGTGGTTATCTGCTCCAACAGACGATCCTACTTCAACCAAGAAGATCATCCTACGAATACTCATCCTCAAACATCCTTCTAGCCTCCAGATCGGCCATAAATGCTTTCTCATGAAGTGCTTCCAACTCTTCTTCAGCAGCAGACTTTTGCTTCTCCGCAAGCTTTACCAACCTTCTTCTCTTGGTCGGTTGTGAGCTTTCTCCTTCAACAGCTTCAAGAGCAACAACCCCAATCCCAGCTGACTCTCGCAAAGTCCTTTTCAGTTCTGCCTTCTCTTTTCTTTCAACCAAAAAATCTTCCACAACTTTCAACCTTTCCTTTACCTCCGATAGCTCCTTTTTTTTCTCAGCAAACTTTAATGTTATTTCAGTTCTCAACTAACCTTCCCTCTTTTTAACATCATTCAAGAGGAAAATCCAACGAGCTTCCATTTCCTGGGTTCTGCCAAAGATATTCTTTCGGTAGGTACGAAACTTCTCCATAAATTTGTTCAACTCAGCAAGTTCAGTAGAAATTGGATTAGCAATCTTGTCCTCAACATCCAGCCAATGCTTAGCCGCAGCAATAGTCTCGGCAGCGGTTGCAGAAGTAGTCTCAGAAATACGTTTGTTTACCTCCTGAACAACAGCAAGCTGTTTTCCCATCTCCTGAAAGGAGAGACGAATGCTCTCATTCTGATCTATACACTCCCACAGGGTTTGCTGCATATCTTGCATCTGCCGCAATCTGGTATCCATCAGCTGGCTTGCCTTGGCCTCGGCCATTTCCCTTTCAATTCCCAGCTGTCTGAAACGAGCTTCACCTTTCTCTAGCAATGTCGACATGGCTGTAACTTGCTTCCGAACTTCATTCACATTATTCAGCATCATCCCATTGAGAGTTTCGATGATGTTCTGTTGCTGCTCAAAAAACATATCAGTAGCAGTCTTTCGGATCAGCTCTAGGGCCATTTGAATGGCAGCATCAACATAGGCTTTAAACGACTCAATGCTCTCAGCAATTGGAGCATACTTCTCAGCAAACACAGAGAATAAGGCAACATACTTTTGAGTTAGCTCTTCAAATTTCAAAGCATAAGACTTGGACAAATTCTCATGAACAACAACTGGTAGAAAATTTGGCAAACGAACAGAAGAGAAATCAGGAAAAGTAAAAGGAAGGGAAGCAACTACTTTCCTTGCATCCTCAGAAAGAGCAAAGTGAGATCCTGGAGCATCCTCAGCAGGTTTAGGTTCTTCCAGTAACCGGGCAACTAGACAAGCAACCTGGTGATCGGTAGAGAGGTCAAAAGCCTTTGAAACACCCGCTTTCGAATGCAGATCATACTCCCAATCCGAAAAATTGTTCCTCCCCATCTCCTCAATAAGAAGAATGAGATCATCTACAGTCCCTAGTCTAGCATTTCTCCACACCATTATGTCTATCAGCAACCTTTTTTCATTCTCTTATCCTTGCAAGTTTGGAAACTTGCTATCTACCCAAGTAGTAGCTTCTGCCACCAGGCAATCTTCAAAAGGCCCTCAAACCCTAGTAGTTTCTTGGTTTGCAACTCCACAGCAGGATTTCTCTCAGCAACTTGGGTGTTAGGCTCCAGCGCGGCACCCATTCCCGCGGCTTCATCACCGACTCCTTCGGAAGATTGAGCCTCCAGACTGAGTATCATGAAAAGTAGGAGAAGATGGGTGAGATACCTGCTCCTTATCAGAAGTAGACTCTGGAGAAATTATCTCATCCGCTTCCTTTGATGGAGAATCTTCAATCTCCATGGAATCATCAATTGAAGAGCCCTTCTGACCAGGGGCCACTTTCGCAGGCATCCGAGACCCTCTGGTTCGGGTACTAACTGATCCCTGTCTAGGAACAACATAAGGTTTCCTAGCTGTCTTCTTTGGTAACTCAGAGATGGGCACTTGATCCTCATTATCAGAAGAATTAAAGTCCAAAACCTTCTGCACCTTCTTAGCAACCTTGGAGCTTGCTTTCCTCCTTCTGCCCACAGTCTTTGGAGACTTTTATTGCTCAGGCTCTTCATCAGCCTCTTCACCAGCATCTTCCTTACTGGTAAACTTATCTTCCTCCTACTTAATATGAGGAACCTCTCAGATGGGGGCAACAATAGCAGGTTCCCCCTCAGCCAAATCCATCTGCTCTTCCTCCTCAACATCAGAATTAGGAGGACCAGTCAATTCTTCATCCTTATTCAGCATGAACTTAGCCCTAATGTAGGACTTCGTCCACCTTGGATCCCAATCCAAACCAGGTAGTATCCTTCCTAACAAAATAGTAATCTTATTCGACATTGACACATACTGCTCAATTGCCCAAATTTTCACCCCAGCATGCGACACATCATCAGTAAAAAAGAAACAAATTTTCTCCTTCCTCAGAATATCCAAAAACTTACTCACCCAGTCACACTCAACCCCATCAATTATCGCTTTCATCACACAGATACGCCTCTGACTCAGAGAGTCCATGCTTTGCCTTTCACCAAAAATAACCTTCACAATAATATCAAATAAAAACCTGTATTTCTACTTCAGGTAGGTTTTCTTCAAGTCCGACACATGATGGCGATATGAGGTCTTCGCCATTGAACGAAATACTGCAAGATGATTCTCCCACATATATATTTCTGGGTCAATTCCTTGAAGAGAAAGCCCCAAGTGATCATGAATATCTTCCCGCGTGACAGTTAGACTGTGTCCGTGCACCTTCATCGTAAGGCCATCATCCCAAAACTTTGCTCGAATCAGGAACTGGACAACATATGCATCAAGAGTTTTGCGTTCCCTGGAATGAGCAGAACAATACTGGGTAAGACCACAATCGGAATGCAGATTCAATATCTCCACGGCCTCCCATTGGTTCGTGATGTGAAAGTCCACTGATAACTCACACCTCATCTTCTCCGATAGGACCAGAGCATCCATGGCCTTGCTCTTTCCTGAAGATTTCTTAGATGATGAAGTTTGTTTAGGAATCATTTGAGAGTTAGAGTAGAAAAAGAACACAGAGTGCAAAAGAGATAGAGAAAATAATTTGCAGAGAGATTTTGTGAAAAGTGAAAGAGTGATTGGAAAGAAGAAGACGTATTTATAAGAAATATGAAGAAAATCGCTAATTTTTAAATCTCAAAATAAAAGATAACCGTTGATTGGCATGTTGCATGATCAAATCGAACGATTATTTGTGAAACAGTTCGAATTTCAAAAAGTGTGTGACCTCAATAACAGACGTGAAAAAGGAAATTTTCAAGAATAAAGATTTTCAGATCCACAAAAATAGGTAATAATATATTATTGAAGAATTATGGACCCTAAATTTTCACAATAAAAAGATTTGATTTGACATATTGAAAAAATAATCCAATTGCTAAGGATAAGTTTTAGAAATAAAATATTCCGAAATATGTACCAAAGAAAAACTTAGGAATATTTTAGATCAAAATATTTTTCGAGAGAGAGAGAGAGAGAGAGAGAGAGAGAGAGAGAGAGAAAGAATATGTATCTGTTAGCTAACATAGTAGTCAGCTGATACCACCAAGATGTGTGTATCAACCAATGATACTGTAGCAGCAAGGTTGGCAACCCTTCTAAGCAAGGTTTGTAACCCTTCTAAGCAAGGTTTATAACCTTTCTAAGTTAGATATATCTCTTTGAATGTCTGCTCTTTGAAGATCAGTGTGAATCTTCTCCATTCGAATATTTTTTCTCTCTACATGGTCTCAGATAAAATGGTGTCTAATATCCACGTGCTTACATATGGTGTGAAGTACTGGATTCTGTGTAATTGCAATTGCACTGTTGCTATCACAAAAGATTGGAGTTTCCTTAGCCACTATTTGTAATTGCTGACTTATCCAAAGTAATTATGAGCAGCAGCTTCCAGCAGCCATGTACTCTGCTTCTGTGGTTGAGGTTGCAACTGAAGTTTGCTTCTTCGAAAACCAAGAAATCAAATTACTTCTAAGAAACTGACATGTACCCGTAGTTGATTTCCTATCAATTCTACAACCTCCATAATCTGAATTTGAATATCCACTTAATTCGAGATTATCATCAGCAGGGTACCAAAGGCCTATGTTTGTTGTTCCTTTGAGATACTTTAAGATCTTCTTATCTGCTTTTAAATGACTCTTCTTTGGATTGACTTTGGAACCTTGCGCATACTCCAACAACGAAGGATATATCAAGTCTGCTAGCTGTTAGGTATAGCATAGAACCAATTAAACCTCTATAGGTAGTCTGATCAACACTTTCACCATTTTCATCCGGATGATTTATGAAAATTCCTTTTGATGTTTGCTTGACTTGTAAACCAAGAAAGTAATTCATCTCTCCCATCATGGACATCTCAAATTTGCTTTGCATCAACTTACTAAATTTCACACAAAGCTTCTTATTTTGAGATCCAAAAATTATATCGTCCACATAAATCTGAACTAGCAAGATATCTTGATCTTCGATTCTGAATAAAGTTCTATCTTCCCTTTACTGAATCTATGATCAAGAAGAAATTGTGATAATGTATCATACCATGCTCGCGGAGTTTGCTTTAGTCCATATAAAGCTTTCTTTAAACGATATACTTTGTTTCTTTGAACAAAACCTGGGGGTTGTTCCACGTAAACTTCTTATGCAAGAACTCCATTCAGGAACGCTGATTTGATGTCCACCAGATAGACCTTAAATTTCATGTGAGCTGCATAAGCTAGAAACAATTGAATAACTTCTAGTCTCGCCACAGGTGCGAAGGTTTCATCGTAGTCAATCCCTTTTGACTGCGAGTAACCTTGCACGACTAGTCTTGCTTTGTTTCTAGTTACTACATCTTTCTCATTCTTCTTGTTCTTGAAAACCCACTTGGTTCCAATAACCTTCTGATGTCTTGGTCTATCCACTAGTATCCAGACATCTTGTTGAGTGAACTGGTTTAAGTCTTCTTGCATAGCTTCTATCCAATTAGTATCTAAGAGAGCTTCCTCTACAGTCTTTGGCTTTTGAAGAGAGACATAAAAGTTGAATAGTCCATCAAGATTTATCTTCCTTCTTGTCCTTACTCCATCTTGAGGATTTCCTATGATTAGATCACTGGAATGATCAGTCATCCAGTTTCTTCTTTGAACTTCTCTAGAAGTATTCAACTCTTCTAAGGTAACATCAGGTGCATTATCCATTGATGTTCCCCTTGATTTGATAATCCCATAACTGGAGTCTTAGGAGATGCATCAACAGTCTTAGGAGATTCTTCAATAGATTCTGTTTGAGATGATTCTTCATCATCAGCAGGGATATCTTTATCTTTCTCAGCAGGTTTTGCACTCTCTTGATCAACTTCTGAATCTGAATCCAGGATAGGTAACCTTGACATACTTTGTCTTATCCTTGATCTCTAGATTCTCTAACTCTTCTACTAGAGATTCTTCATGTCCTTTCACCTTAGACTCAACAGAAGATTCATTAAATACCACATGAGGTGTTTCTTCCTCCACAAGAGTTTTCCTATTAAAGACCCGATAAACCTTGCTTTAGCTGGAATATCCTAAGAATATCCCATCAGTAACCTTGGCATCAAAGGTTTTAATTAGGATTTTCCATTGTCATGAATTGTTAGATCAGAGGAAGTTTTGATGAGTTAAAAGAAGTCAGACTAGAGCCAACTCTAACTAACTAAGATGACCAGCTAACTATGAAGAACAACTGAGGTGAAGATCCAGTACTAGGCTGATCAGACTAGAAAGAGCTGGATAAGTCAGCTGAGGTCGTAGAGGCAAAGATCATCTGAAGACAAGCTTGAGACAAGTCATCTGCAGGAGACAACTATGAAGAGCTCAGACGAGGTCAAGACAAGCTGAGTAGAATAAGAAAGACAAGTCTTCACCAAGTCAGCTGCAGACGACTAGAAGCAAGATCAGCTGAAGAAAGGGCAGTTATGAAGATTAAGTTTGTTAGGCAGTTTTAGTTTGTTACAACAAACTAACTGTCTCTCAGGCTTATAAATAGGTCTAGACACAACTTTAAAATATATGAATTAATTCAGTATTCTCACATTCACAATTCACAAGCTTTCTAAGCATTCACACAAGTTTTTCAAAGGAAATCTCATAAGTTTTAAGTGTTTATAGAACACTACTCTGTATATCTTCAACACACTTTTGCACTATAAATTTAGATATTCCAGAAAGTTTAGGAGTTGAAGATAGGCTTGAAGATTAGAAGATCATCATCAGAAAAGTTGTAATTTGTAAGACTGTAAGTCAGTAAGTAAGTAAGTGGACGAGACCCTTCTTCAAGTTGAAGAAGGAGAGTGGATGTAGGATCAATTAGATCCGAACCACTATAAATTGTTGTGTTCTTTACTGCTTTCATTACTTATCTGTTCTTATTCAATTTCAACTTTAAACTAAATTCAATTTCAGACTAACAATCAAACTTGTAATCAGATTGTTTTTGATCCGCTTAAAATTGGGTTTAAACTTGATTTCCGCTGTGTGAACTTTGTTTCCTTGAATTGATTTTCTAGTTTTTGAAAACTTTGAAAATCTATTCAACCCCCCCTTCTAGATTTTCCCTAGAAGGTTGTTTCAAGTTCCTAAACAAAATACTCAATCCGTGGGACCAATAAGTGGTATCAGAGCAGTGTTAAGTTATTCTGATATTGGTTTAGGGTTTTGATAAGTTTCTGAAATTATTTCTTGATCATCTTCTTTATTTTCAAACCACTAACCTTGCTACTAATAAGTTCTTGTTGAGATTCTTTGTTTCATCATGTCGTCTGTCAAAAGCAAGAAGTCCAGAAGCTTGCCTGAGTTTTCAATCGAGGAGTATGATTATTGGAAGTTCAGGATAGAGAACCATCTAAAGGCAATTCATGATAGGATGGAAGAGGTTCTTGAAGAAGGCCCTATTAAATTCTATCATGGAGGGACCAGTGATGGGACTGCTGCAGCTGAAACCAGAGTCAGACAAGAAAAGAAGAGTTCAGAGCTGACCAGTGATGAAAGAAAAACCCATAACTTGGATGAAGTAGCTAGGACGGAGATCATTGAAACTTTTGAGCAAAGACTGGATAGAGAAGGTCAAGCGGTGCAAGTCGGCTAAGGAGATGTGGGAGACTCTTGCTGGTATATATGAGGGATCAGATCAAGTCAAAGAGAACAAACTGCAATCAGTATTACATACTTTTGACACATTCAAAATGAAAGAAGGAGAAACCATTGATCAACTGGATGTTAGACTAACTAATCTTCTTAATAAAGCAGTTGATTGGGGTAAAACCTATACAGAGAAAGAGATCAACAACAAGGTGCTAAGGTCTTTAAGCAAAAGGTGGAGAGAAAAAGCTAACATTCTCAAAGCTACACATAATTTATCCTCAATCTCACACCACACCCTATTTTCTCATCTCAAGGCACTAGAGTATGATATCTAAATCGAAGATGAAGAAGATGAAGCTGAGTCCTCAACATCTGGGAAGACGGTTGTGTTTCTTCATTAAGAAGAATCTGAGAAAATCTCTAAGGCATCTGATTTATCAATTAAGGAAGAAATGACACTTTTAATGAAATGTTAGAGAGGCTAAAGATGAAGTACAAAAGGAATAAGAGAGATAGATCAAGCCGAAGGAGTTATAAATCAGATAAAGAAGAAAAGAATTCAGACACTGATAGAAAGAAGGATCAGACTAGAAGGCACAAGTCACCAATCAGAAAATGAGATATTAGTCCTAAGATAGATAGAGGAGATATATGTTACACATGCAACAAACCTGGTCATTACAGCTATGATTGCCCTCAACTCACTCCTAGAGAGAGAGAAGAAAAGAGGAAGAAAAGAGATAGAAGGTATGCAGACCAGAGAACACTTCTAGCTGAGAAGGAAGAAGCTCAAGAAACATCATCATCCTCGTCTTCATCTGATTTTGGATCAGACGATGATATCTGTCTGATGGCAAAGGAGGTACATTATTGGAGTGAATTGATGCATGTTTTTAGGGCTTATTTGAGTGCAAAAAGTGAGCTAAAGTGTTAGTTTTTGTGCCTAAATGTGAAAAGTATCACTCTTTTGCTTAAAAATATTATTTGTGAGATTTTGATGTTTTATCTAATTTGGGATAATTCATGGAATTTTACCAAAGAGTATCGTTGGGCTTAAATGAAACAGACCTATTCACCTATTGGGTGAAAATGGGGGTTCTAAGGTCCGAAGCCCCGCTCGATCAAAGATGAGCCACGAACTCGATCTTCGATCGATCCTTAAGAGCCCTCGAGTCGAGGGGTGGTCGACGATCCTCCAAGGAATTAAAATTGGAAGAAAGGTAGAAGCCTCGACGTTTTTCTCACCCTCGGAGTCGAGGGAGTGGATAAAAGCATGAGCCTTGAGTCGAGGCCCTACCCTCGAATTAGGGGGGGGGTTTCCCGAATCGGCCTATTTAAGGAGTTCAATGCGAGCATTCTACTTAAGAACAATCCATAATAAATCGATCCACTAAAGAGATTTAATTGAATTCTCGTCCCCCAATCCATTTCTTCCTTAGGTAGAGTAGATTGGTTTAATTAGGTTTAGATTTTCATTGATTGTTGCTAAATTAGCATTAGATTAGCATTTGATCCTTGTATTTCATCCAATTCAAGTTTGTAATTCATTTTTATTATCATGTTGAAGACTAAATCCATTCTTATTTTGGTTTTATTGAAGATCATTGGTGATGCTTTTCCTCTTTTGTCTCTTTAATTTCTTAATTGTTGTGATTTGCTTTGTGTGTGATCAATTCTATCTTCTTCCCATATATTGTTTGTGGTACCTCCCTAACTCTCTTGTGCCTATTGATTAATAAATCTGATGATGATTTAATTGAAAAATGCTATGATTGTTGATGATTGGAGATCAATTGAGTAGATTGCTTACTAATTGTGATTCTCAATTGTGCTTCTTGTTGATTATCTCTCTAGATTAGTGTTTGATCACCCTAGCTATAGACGGTCCTTGCGCTAACGTGATCCAAAAACGTAATCGGGTTATAATTTATAATGTAAGATTGGACTAATACCAAATTAGTTGCACAAGGATACTCACATTAGTTTGTTTCATCTTGGTTGTGATTCTTAATTGTAACTTCATGTGAAATTGTCTCTTTAGATTAATGGTTGATCACCCTAGACACCACACACCAGTTATCTAACGTGATTAGGTGTTGATCGAGTTTCAAAATAATGATTATATAACACTTGGGATTTCTAAATTGAAAGATGGGAAAAACTTAATCTTGGATACTCACATTAGGCATTGTGATTTTAATGGAGTGATTAATTTCATGATGGTTTTGTGCTTTCTATCTTAGTTGATTTGTCTTGATTTGATTCAATCTTTATGATTGTTGATTGATGATTCATTGATGGATGTTAGCCCTAGCACCTCTATCTCACCATCCCTTGGTAGTGTTAGTGCCATCCCTTGTTGCATCAATAGTCACTAAGAACTCGTATTTCTAGGGCCTCATGTGCTTACTTTTTCCCTTGGGTTCGATATTTTGTTGATTGGTCTTAATAACTCTTATCTAAAAAATCTAAAAAATAAGTATTTTTATCATAATTCTTCTTATATCAAAAGGATGTTCATAACTTATCCGATGTGATCCTAATCTTATAAACAAACTTCTAAGAGACTTGGAGACTGCTCTCTCTGCATATAAACAGATAGAGACTGAAAATTTTAGTTTAAAGAGTTAAATTCTTAATCTGACTAAAGTCAATCAGACAAGGGAAAGTGAAAAACTAGACTGCTCATTCAAGGGGGAATGTCAGACTAGGACTATCACTAGCACCTCATCTGAAAGGACAGATGAGTTGGAAAAAAAATTGAATTCTTTAAAAATAAAATTCTCAAGTATCTGTTATGAGAATGAGAGTTATAAAAGAACTAACAGAGAGTTAAATCTTAAGTTAGGACTTTTAAATAACACTCAGTCCACAATAGATAAGATCTTCAATACTTCACAGAAGTCTAATGACAAGACAGGTTTAGGTTTTGATAGGAATAAAAAGGATGATCCCATAAAACCTAGAGTTTTTGTTAAAGCTACTAAACCAAAGGTAGAGACTAGATTTAGTCCTTGGAAACCTAAGAGACTAATCACCTCATCTGACTCTTCTGAAAAGAAAACACAGACGAGGAGAGATGCTCCAAAGGCTAAACCAAAGACTAAGACAAAGTCTTATCCTAGGTATAATAGCTTTGATGGAAGAAGTAAGTCATATCCATTTTTACCAAGGTATAAGACAATCACAAAAGATCAGTTAAATAAGATTGATCTTGAAAGTCTTATTTTGTTAGATAGATATGGATGTAAACTTCAGTCTATGGTTTTAAGGAATATAGATATCTTTGTCTGGATACCTAAGTGTCAACTTAACATGAAAGGACCCAAATTACAAAGGGTACCTAAAAACTAAATCTATAATTGCAGGATGACAAGAAGATAGTAGGAAGAGGAGTCATTCTTGAGGTCATCTAGTACATTGACAGTGGCTGTTCTAAGCATATGACCTATGAGAGACGTCTTCTTTCTAACTATCAGTCCATAGATGGTCCGAGAGTAATGTTTGGAGACAACAATTTTGGACTTACCAAAGGAGTTGGGACATTGATCATAGGAGATATTCAAGTCAATGAAGTCTACTATGTGGAAGGATTAAAGCACAACTTGCTATCTGTTTCACAATTTTGTGATAAGGGGTTAAGTGTTAAATTCACTCATAATGCATGCTATGTGCTAGATGGTATTAATGAAAATATGCTATTAACTGGAGTCAGACAAGGTAACATTTATGTTGCCAACTTTAGAAGTTGTCATAAAGATACTTGTCTTGTTGCTAAGAGTTCAGATGACTTAAGCTGGTTATGGCATAAACGTCTTGGCCACTTAAACTTCAAGACTCTTAACAAAATTGCAAGGAAATCTTTTGTAAAAGGACTCCCTGATAGAATATTTTCAAAGAACCATGTGTGTGATTCTTATCAAAAAGGAAAACAGATTAAAGCTTCATTCAAAACAATAAGTAGTCCTTCTTCAGAAAGGATTCTGGAACTTCTTCATATGGATCTTTTTGGTCCAGTTACACCTCTCAGCTTCAGTGGAAGAAAATACACTTTGGTAATTGTTGATGATTTTTCAAGATTTACCTGGGTTATTTTCTTATACAAGAAGAATAAGACTATGATTAAGATTCCATAATTTCTTAAAAGGGTTCAAAATGAGAAAGGACTAAGTATTGTTAAGATTAGAAGTGATAAAGGTAGTGAATTCCTTAATAAGCTTGTTACTAACTACTATGCTGAGAATGACATAGCTCATGAGACATCGGTTGCACGGACACCACAACAAAATGGAGTAGTTGAAAGGAGAAACAGGACTCTAAAAGAGGCAGCTAGGACAATGTTATCTGAGTACAACACTCCTCACAGGTTTTGGGTAGAGGCTGTTAATACAGCCTGCTTTGTTCAAAATAGAAGTTTGATTGTTAAGGATAAATGTAAAACCCCCTATGAAATTTGGAAGGGAAGATCCCCCAAAATTTTATATTTTCATGTATTTGGTTGCAAATGTTTCATTCACAACAATGGTAAATCTCAATTAAAAACTTTTGATGCCAAGATAGCAGATGGGATATTCTTAGGATACTCATCTGTATCCAAGGCATACAGAGTTTTTAATAAGACAACCTTGTGTGTGGAATAAACTCCACATGTTGTATTTGATGAATCCTCTTTTGAGTTTAGTAAAACAGATGACATCACAAAGATATCAGACGATCTGAATCAGATGACTATCAAGAAATCAACTGTAAAGTTCTATAACCAAGAATCAGACTCAGATGAAGAGAAAGAACCAGATTCAAATAAAGAAAAAGAACCTGGAAGCTCTTCCTCACCAGCTGATCAGACAACCAATGCCACAGATGAATAGATAGAAACATCTGAAGGTAACACATAATCATCTGAAATAGATACTTCAGACAAAACTTCATCCATAGTAAAAGACAAGGGTAAGAAAGTAATGTCATATCACCCAGTTGAACAGATAATTGGAGATTTAGACTCTGGTGTCCAGACAAGGACCCAACTAAATCAAGATTGTATGTTCAGTTGCTATGTTTCATTACTTGAACCTAAGTCTATTACTGAGGCTCTAACTGATTCCAACTGGATTAATGCCATGCAAGAAGAACTAAATCAGTTTCAAAGACAAGATGTGTGGGAGCTTGTTGAAAGGCTTCATCATTAAAAAGTCATTGGAACTAAATGGGTCTTTAAAAACAAAAGTGATGAAAATAATACTGTAGTGAGAAATAAAGCCAAACTAGTTGCTCAAGGTTTTTCACAATCAGAGGGGATTGATTATGATGAAACATTTGCACCAGTAGCTCGTCTGGAAGCCATAAGATTGTTTTTAGCTTATGCTGCTTTTAAAAGATTCATAGTTTTTCAGATGGATGTTAAGTCAGCTTTTCTTAATAGAATCTTAGCTGAGGAAGTTTATGTAGAGTAACCTCCAGGCTTTGTCAAAGGAGACAAGGTCTATAGATTGAGGAAAGCCCTATATGGACTTAAACAGGCACCTAGAGCATGGTATGATACTTTGTCTGTTTATTTAATTCAAAATGGTTTTGTAAAAGGTAAAATTGATAGAACTTTGTTTAGAAAAGAAGTTGGTAGTGATATTTTATTAGTTCAGATTTATGTTGATGATATCATTTTTGGATCAACTAACACATCTTTGTGTGAAGAATTTAATCATCTTATGAAAAACAGATTTGAAATGTCCATGATGGGAGAGATGACCTACTTCCTTGGACTTCAAGTCAAACAGACGAAGAAGGGGATATTCATTAATCAAGCCAAATACACAAAAGATCTTATTGAAAAATTTGGAATAGGTACCAGCCGAGAAGCCAAGATACCTATGATGACAAACTTTTCAATGGATCCAGATGAAAAGGGGGAAGATACAGATCAAACTGAGTATAGAGTTGGAGTCTACGCAAGATTTCAAGCTAAACCAAAAAGAAGCCATCTTGAAGCAGCAAAGAAAATTCTAAAATACTTGAAAGGTACAGTAAATGTTGGACTGTGGTACCTAACTGATGACAATTTCGAGTTGTCTGGATACTCAGATTCAGACTTTGGTGGGTGTAAGATAGATAGGAAATCTACATCTGGAACTTGCCAATTTCTGGGAAGTAAGCTGATTTTATGGTTGTCTAAGAAACAAACCTCTGTAGCTACTTCCACAACTGAAGCTGAGTATATGGCAGCTGAAAGTTGTTGTTCACAGCTTATCTGGATTAGTCAACAGCTAAGGGACTATAACATTATCACCAAAGATGTACCAATCTTTTGTGATAGTAATAGTGCCATAACTATTACCCAGAACCCAGTCTTACATACCAGGTGCAAGCATGTTGACATTAGACATCACTTCATCCGAGATCACGTTGAGAAAGGTAACATTAGACTTGAAAAGATTTTGACTGACTTTCAAAGAGCCGATATCTTGACAAAACCATTAGCAGAGACAAGGTTTAAAGAATTATCTGTAGAATTAGGATTATTAGATGCTTCTTTAGTCATTCTATAATCTCATCTTATGTTTTTCATTCTTTGTCTCTCTCTATTATTTTACAATGAATGTCTAGAAAGAATCATCAGACTAGATATGTGTCAAAGGACAATCAGGTAGGTGATATCATTGATCTCCTTCCTATGAATCAAGAATCAAGGATTAGTCATATTGACCTTATCTGACTTGATGATTGCCTATCTGACATTAGGTAAATCAGACAAGGACACAATAGTCAACTGATTTCTTCAAACAGATGATTATTGCATCCTATTTGACTTACCCTGGTTACTAATGGTTTCTTGAAGTCTGTGTATCTGTAGGAACAGGTAACAGATCAGCTTGTTAGATCAGATAGAATCTACTAATCTGCTAAAACCTCCTCATCTGTTCACCCCTTCCTTAGTTTCTTTAAAAAGCTTGTTTTCAAACATATTCTCATAGCTCATGTAATAACCCAAAACCCAATTATAGGATTTTATATTTAATTTTCTAAGTTTGGGGGATCATTTTATTTTTATTCTAATTTCATGTGTGGTTTTCTTAATTTTTTTTTCTCCAACTGACGAACGGTTTTCCAACCCGAAAATCTACTGATACTTTTCGAACTCACATCCGTAATCCGGATTTGTTTAATAATGATTAATTACCAATAATCCTTTAAAGGTGAGAAACACTCAAGAAAACCCTAAGAAAAATGTTTGTTCTCCCGTCGCGCGTTTTAATAAATTTTCGGAGCCGAAACTCGAACCGAAAAATACTGAAAATTCAACGTCGAGATCACAATACTGTATTGAAGAGTGGGCTTCCAAAAGGACAGCCCAAAATCCCCAAAACAGCCAGCCATGTGAAGCAAGTAGGAGTAGTGAGTCTAGCATGTGCCTATTAACCAAAAATCTTCCAAAAATCCTAGGATAGGAGTACCCCCCCTAAGCCTATTTTTCCTTATTTTCCTCCCCACCACCCAAATCAGCCGTCCCTCTCCCCCTTTCTCTTCTATAAATAGGTTGCTGCCTCTTCATTCTTTACCACACAACAAAAGCTTTGGGGCTCTCAAGAGAAAGAAGAAAATCTCCAAGGGTAAGTCTCAAACCCCTCTTAAGTCTTACTCTTCTTCTTAAGCTTAGAAATTCAGGAAAAATATTATATGAGGCCCTAAGAACTCCTTTTTACATGATATGATCTTATATAGAGTGCTTGAGTTGGAATTTTGGTGTTTGGAGTCAAAATGGTGAAGTTATACTTGAAACATGAAATTGCCGAAATCAGGCCCTACCCACTGACCCGTTTTTGTAAAATTTATTCGGACCCTTCCCACACGTTTAAAAATCATGAAAATATTCCTAGATGTAGTATTTGAAGTGTAGAATAACATAATAAAATTTCGTGGCCACTGTATTTTTGTAGACTGAGAATAAAATCATGAAATATTGTGTGTCGGAAGTGATCCGAAACTGGGAGCAGTGACTCATTTCTTTTATTTCTTCCCTTTCTGATGGTTATAAAATTCTAGGAAAAATCTGGGATGTTCCCCTTTATGTGTTGTAAATCATATTAAAAAATCATAACTTTTCGTTTAGTACTTTATGAGATAAAATTCGTTTTCTGAGTACCTGGTCGATGTTCGACGCATAGGGTTATTCTGTGTTGCACGAATTTATTTTTCCAGTTAGACTATTTTATAAATCATGGAAAAATTCATGAATGACCTACAACCTGTTTATAACAAGTTTCTTAAATTTGGTGATTTTTAAACGAGTATCCAATAAGTTATGAATTTTCTCGTAAGACATGTCCAGTAACCGAGCCAAACGATGGATTGAATGTTCACGATTTTTCTGGACAGAATCCGTACGTCAAATGGCTTGGGTCCCTGAATAAAAGTTGTTTATACTTGAGTGATGCATCACATGTTTTAAAATCATAATTTTTGGATGTTCCTTCAGAGAGTTAGGGATTTTATAAGTTAAGGTCACTGTTTTTGCCGAAACAGAAATTTAGAGCCCTTATTACAAAATCTGCTATAATTCCGTAACTCAAATGAACTCGGACCCTTAATGAACTTTGTTCTACACTGAAAGATATACAACATATTAAAATTTCATAATTTTCCAACGAGTCTAAGTATTTTATTTCATTTATGCATATATAGGTATCGTTTCTTCTTTTGACTAGTACTTGATTAAAATAAATGGCCAAAACTTTTAATGAAATGCATGTTTGAATAACAAATGTTATATGTGATACTTTATGAATGCGTATACTCGAGTGTCTTATGTTTTTTCTTGAAAATGAACGGAACCGAAAGTCCCAAATTCGGAACCCACAAACTGTAGTACACTAACAAAGCCGTTAGACATAGGATTTAACCCATAGAAGCTTTTGATAAAATAAAGTACCCCTTCTTCGTTCAAAGCCTTGCGCAATAAGATCAAGAACCTAAGTTTCTAATGGACAAAAGAGTTGTCGAACTAAACATACGAATTGTGGTAGGTAGAGTACGGTCGGAACCAGAGACCGAGACTTGCGTACGAGAGGCCTAAACAATCAAAAGTTAGACTTTCTCTGAAAAGTTCTCCAGGTGGGTGACACTATCTGTATAGCTAGTTAATGTTATATGGACTATTGTCAGTTTTCCTGAATCAAACATAAACAATTTTCTCGAAAGACGCGAACAACTCAAAAGCATGCAAATGCACAACTCCTAACTATAAGAATATACGAGAACGAATTTCTTTTACTTTGATTATTTGTTTTTATATGTTACATACGAGAGTTATTATCTCTATTGATCAATAGATCTGCAGAGGGCGAAGCCCTATATAAACGGGAGCAATAAGGTTGGAAGAGGGTTTGGATTGTGTGCAGAAATGTCACTAGTGCCACCTCACGGGAGCAATAAGGATGGTAGAGGGTTTGGATTGTGTGCAGAAATGTCACTAGTGCCACCTCATTTGGGACGGAGAATTATGGGTCTCGGACGTATTAACGTGCCATTCCACAATGTGATTACGGAGATTGGACGTACTAACGTGCCATCTCATATGTGCTATATATATATATATATATATATACTAACTGTTGCAAAGAAAGATAAATCCCTTAATCAAGTTAAAGGATGAAAATCTTATAACTGAAGATTACCTTGTACAAATGGGCTAAATGCCGTAACGAATAACTAAAGATGAAAGTAGAATAAAAGATTCAATTATATTCGGGTTTTCCTGTCAATCTGTGTAACAGCATACAGGTTACCCACTGAGATTCCTATCTCACTCTCCCAAACTTAATATTTTCAGGTTGCGAGAATGAGGCCCGGAAGCTGCAGTAGACGACCGCTTCCCACTCTCTCTTATTTAATAAATAAATCGTCTTCGTAACTTTCAACCTTTTGTAACGAATACTTTAATAATTTTTATGCTATTATCTCCCCCTGGGAGTTGTACTCGCCGGATGGTTTTGATCAAAGTAGATATTGATCTTTTATTTTAAAAGAGTTCCTCTTCACTAAGTAAAATGTTTCTGAAATTTTTCCGCTGCAACTTAATCGGTTGTTATTCAAAAGAAATTTTCTGACTCAGTTTTTATATTTCACTAAGTGACGACTCGGGTTTAGGACGTCAGACCCCGAGGGTCAACTTTCTAAATTCCGGGGCGTTACAGCTCATCTATTTTAAAAATCTTTCAGATGAGTTTTTCTTCAAAAACCCAGCTGAGTCTGTTTTGTTTAAAATAAAAAGTGTTGTTTAACTTGTCTTAAATCTTGGTAAAAGGAAAACAAAATTAGGCTGTTTGTGAAAAACCCAGACGAGGTCTTTTCTCAGACGATTTCAAAACCTTGTCTGTTTTAGGGAACCCTTATGCAAAGAAAGGTAAACCTAGGCTGACGTCAGGTATACTTACTTCTCTACACAAAGTAACCCTACTTCGGTCAAATCAACAGTCTACAAAGTTACTTTATACGCATTTCAATGTCAAGTTATCTACACGCGCTGAATCCCAAACGTTTATCTTGATTTTAACCGTTGATTCATCACAGTAAATCATTTCAAATGAATGACTCAGATTTAAACCCACTTTCCAAATAGTTTCTCTTTTCAATTTTCCCTCCTATAAATACATCTTCTTCTTCATTCAAACGTTTTCACTTTCAGAAAATCCTTTTATTCTCTGCAAATTTTTCTAACTCCCAAAACCTCTCCTACATATTTTATGAGCCATTCTCAAAACGTTCTTGGGATTACATCTACAATGGTGGACATAAACAAGGACACATTCAATAAAAAGATAAAGTCGGAGATGTATGTCGACTTTGACACCACAACCGATGAAGAGTCAAAACAAATACTGAGATTATTGGAGAGGTCTAGGTTGAAGACTTGCTGTTCCAAAAAGTCCGATTCAAATAAGACGTTGGATATGCGTGGTGTAGAATTTTATGTGAATGGGGCTTATGAGGACGAAATATACAAGACGAAGGTTTACGGAGAAGAGTTGGTGATCACGACGGCGGAGGTAGCCAAAATTTTTGAGACGAGCAATGAGGGTGTGAATCCCCTAACTTATAAGAATGCTGATTGGGTAGAATCGTTTGAGATAATTCCCCGTACATCTATGAAGGAGCGGAGATCTGAATTGAAGAAGAATATGCTTCGTAGGAAGTATTGTCTGCTGATAACGATACTAACTAAAGCAATTCTTGGGGAGCAGAACTCCCATGATGGGCTAACTAGACCTCGACTGAATTGCTTAAGGGCCATAATCGATGGGGTCCAAGTCAATTGGGCGGAGATGCTTTTGAATAGGTTTGAGACTGAAAGGAAGAGGTTGGAGCTGGTGAATGGTGAGTGGACAGCCAAGTCCATCACCAGCTTATTCAACAAAATAACCGTTCTGCTGGAGAACCTGCTGACCACAGAGATTAACTAGAAAGACGGGGTGAAGGCCTACACAAAGTAGAAGGGGCTCCTCACTAAGAATGAGGTGATCAGTGGGCCAGCTGATTCGGACGTAGAGGCAGCTGAGGTGAGGGTGCAGGAGCCCTCAGCTGAGGAGGAGGAAGAGCAAGCTACTGAGCCGACAGTGAGTTCAACTGAGGCTTCACATTCGATGAAGCTGAAGGAGAAAGCGACAAAGAGGAGGAGGCTGGTGAAGGCCTCGGAGAAAGGGGGAACATCTGCTGCTCAGCCTAGTCTGCAGGCTGAGGAAGCCCAAACCCTAGAGGTTGCGGTAGCAGCTGTTCTCCAATCCTAGGACATCTAGGAGATCAGCTCCGAGAGGACTCCCTCCCCCTCTCCCAAAAAGGTACTATCTTTCGGAGCCTTTACAAGTCTTTCTCCCTCCCCCTCTCCAGCCCACTCTGGCGATGAAGAGGTGTCCCAGGCTGGCACCTCAGAGCCTCTCAAACAGCCTACTCCCATATCAGTCCAAGCCGGTACCTCATCTTCTCCCCTCCCCCAAACACAAGCCACTTTTCCACCTCAATCCCTATCTGACTTTCTTTCCTTGCTCACCGGACCCGTCTACTCCCCAACCCCAATAACCACCATCCCCCCTCCTGCCTTATTACCTTCCACCTCATCTCCCCCTCAGCCAACAGCCGAGCCTACACCTTCCCCCCTCAACCAACCACTTCTCAACCAATATCATCTCCACCACCCACCTCAGAAACGCCACCCCTTCCATCTTCTCGACCCCCAGAAATTCCCCCACCTCCACCATCTGATATACCTACCTCATCCCAACCCTCCCCTCAAGTCCAAGAGCCGGATATGTCCCACAATATTTTTGGGGATATCCGGATAGGCTCCCCCAGTCCAAAACCCCCTCCCCTTCCTCATCATCTGAATCACTAGAGGAAGACATCAGCCCACTTTCTGCCATCTCCTCTGCCTTCCAAGACTTACATAGAAAAATTATTAGCAAGGTAGAGCGGATGATGGAGAACAAGACGAGGCAAGTGGTTGCGGTTACAGAGACCATGCTGGCCAACATGCGGATAGCCGAGGTAAACATCTCTCGGAATCTGTCTGACAAACTCGGCTCCGCACTAGGTGGTCGTCTGGGTAGCCTGGAGAAGGAGGTTAGGCTGCTAAAAGAGAACGTAGCTACAGACAACGATATTCTGGTGGAAGCACTGACATCAGACAAATCGGATTTCAGAATACGTTGTGCTGCTTTGGAGGACCAGCTCCGAGCCCTAAAAGATGAAGTTAAAAAGGGTGAAGGAGCTGGGCAAGGAAAGGTGGACACCCTCTCAGCTGATGTCCAGGCGATGTCAGATAGGCTTCACTCAAAAGCCGACACAGCTGAGCTGGAGGCGGCGAAGGCGGAGCTAAAAGTAAAATTAGATGAGCTCGCCGCCTTGCAGCTGAGGGTAAGCCAAATTGAAGATGCCATCTGCGAAGATGAGGAGAAGAAGAAGAAGGAAGATGAAGAGAAGACTGAGAAGCTGCTGGCCAGACTAAAAGAATCTGAAAAATTAGAGGCTAAGAGTAAGGGCAAGGGAAAGGCAGCAGAGAAGGAAGCAGCCGAGCTTACTATCTAAAAATCAGAGAAGGCTCAAAGGAAAAGGAAAGAGCCTGACTTCTCCAACCTCTCAGACGAGCAGATAAGGCGAATTTAGACTGAGAAGGAAATGTATGAGAAGAGGGAGAAGAAAAGGCTGAGAAAGCTGGGAAAGGGAGCTGAACTGAAATGGGACAGGGATACCCGGAAGTGGGTCTCTAAAGCAGCTGATGAAGCGGACTTCCGCCCTGTCCATTGCTCATCTGCCCCACCCAAGATGGTAACAGTTCAGTACACAGAGGAATACAGAAGAAAAGTAATGGATGCCAAATGGATGTACTACTGGTACATCTTGAAGGCATCTCCAACCGGTGCAGCTGAGGAAGACATGCAGTGGCATGCATGGATGGAGAAAGAGGATGCTGATTTGTATGGCAGGCTGCTCGAAGAGGCAAGTCAAGTCTTCAACTGCGACCTCGTCGCCCCAGCCTATGAGCACGCCAAGCCGAAGATGAATGAAGATGGGACACCTGATCTAGCTTAGGTCAGGACTGTTATCGCTAAAGCCGAAGTGGAGTCCAAGCTAACAGACGAAGAAGAGCTTAAACAACTAAGAGCTAGGGTCTTCACTTGGCTAGATGTCCCCGAAGCAAGCAGATGGGGAATCTGATAGAACATGACTTTTCTTTCCTTCTCTTATTTTCTATCAGTTTTCATCCATGTAAATGTGTAAATATGTGAATGAATATATGATTGGAGTGAATTGATGCATGTTTTTAGGGCTTATTTTAGTGCAAAAAGTGAGCTAAGGTGTTAGTTTTTGTGCCTAAATGTGAAAAGTATCACTCTTTTGCCTAAAAAGTATTATTTGTGAGATTTTGATGTTTTTTGTCCATTTTGCAGGTAATTCGGTGGATTTTTGCCAAACCGAGAGTACCATTAGGCTTAGAATGAAGAGACGGACATCCGGGATGAAAATAGGGGTCGGGGCCGAAGCCCCGTGTGAGAAAAGTGCCCTGGACTCGAGCTCTGGTCGAGGGACAAGATCCTCGAGTCGAGGGATGTGTAGAAAGGACCAAATTCAGAAAATGGCATGAGCCTCGACTCGAGACATGACCCTCGAGTCGAGGGCGAGGATTTTTGCAGGGACCTCGAGTCGAGGCCTGACCCTCGACTCGAGGGGAAGATTTTTCCAAAATTTCGTATTTAAGCAGGGCAGTTCAGAGAGAGGAAAAAAGAGTTCATAGTAGCAGTTAGTAGCGGTTTTGGGGCGATTTCTCAGGCCCCAAGCCAATTCCTTTCTTAGATTAGATTAGAAGTTAGATTTAGGATTAGATTTCAATTGATTGTTGGTAGATTAGCCATAGATTAGCATTTGATCATTGTAATTCTTTCAATTCAAGCTTGTAATTCATTTGGAGATTGGTGTTGAAGACTCAAGCATTCCTCTTTTTGTTGATTGAAGATCATTTGGTGATTTTTTCCTCTCTTGTCTCTTTAATTTCTTAATTGTTGTGATTTTCTTTGTGTTTGTTCAATTCTATCTTCTCCCCATGGGTATTGTTTGTGGTACCATGGGTTAAATCTCTCTTGTGCTTGGGTTAATTGAAATTGATGATGAATTGATTGATGATGCTATAATTGTTGATGATTGGAGATCAATTGAGTAGATTGCTTACTAATTGTGATTCTCATTTGTGCTTCATGCATAATTATCTCTTTAGATTAGTGTTTGATAACCCTAGCCATAGACGAGAGTTGCGCTAACGTGATCCGGTATTAATTGGGTGATAATTGTGTATGAATGTGTGGATTGGGTGCTTCGGAATCGAGAGATTAGTTGCACTAAGGATACTCACATTAGTTTTCTACCTAATTGTGATTCTTAATTGTGCTTTGTGTAAAATTGTTTCTTTTGATTAATGGTTGATCACCCTAGCAATAGGCGAGAGTTGAGCTAACGTGATTAGGTGTTAATCGGGTTTCAATTTTTCATGATTGTATGAATTGGGGATTTCTACATTGAGAGATGGGAAAGACTAAGGATACTCACATTAGGCATTGTGATTTTAATGGAGTGATTAATTTCATGATGGTTTATGCTTTCTATCTTAGTTGATTTGCGATTTGATTCAATTGTAGCTTGTTAATTGATGATTCATTGATGGATGTTAATCCTAGCACCTCTATCCCACCATTTAGTGTTGTTGTGTTGTTATCGTATTCTAAGTGTTCGATCTATTGCTTACTTATTGTTTAATTGTATTCTTGCTAGTGTTTTGTTATTTTTGTTCCAAACCATTGTTGCAACTCTAGTCACTAATAACTTGTATTTCTAGGACCTCATGTGCATACTTTTTCCCTTGGGTTCGATATTTTGTTGATTGGTCTTAATAACTCTTACCCTATACACTCCAATCAATATATTGGACCTTATCTGATCTAGCTTGTCTTATTTTTAAGCTTTCTTCACTGCTTTCTAAGAAAACTTAAAAATTTTCTAAGTGTTAATCATCTGAGAAATCTTCCCTCTCAGATCAAATTTTCTAAAAATTTTCTAAGTCTTAAGACTTAAAATTTTTCTAAGTACTAATCATCTGAAAATGTCTTTTGACTTAAGTTTTTTTTTTTAAAAAATTCTTGTAAAACTTTTCCAATTTTTTTTTCTAAGTGTGAATTAAGTGCTCTTACTTGAAAAAGTCTAAATTGAGTGATAACATGCTTTAATGTGCCTATCTGTTTATCTTGAATAACTTTGACTAATATCAGCTGTGAGTGTGTCTCTTTCTTGCAGTTTTAACTTAATCAAAAAGGGGGAAATTGTTAGATCAGAGGAAGTTTTGATAAGTTAAAAGAAGTCAGACTATAGCCAACTCAGACTAACTAAGATGACCAACTAACTACGAAGAACAGCTGAGGTGATGATCCAGTACTAGGCTGATCAGACTAGGAAGAGCTGGATAAGTCAGCTGAGGTCGTAGAGGCAAAGATCATTTGAAGACAAGCTTGAGACAAGTCATCTGCAGGAGACAACTATGAAGAGCTCAGACGAGATCAAGACAAGATGAGTAGAATAAGAAAGGCAAGTCTTCACCAAGTCAGCTGCAGACGACTAGAAGCAAGATCAACTGAAGAAAGGGCAGTTATCAAGATTAAGTTTGTTAGGCAGTTTTAGTTTGTTACAACAAACTAACTGTCTCTCAGGCTTATAAATAGGTCTAGACACAACTTTAAAATATACGAATTAATTCAGTATTCTCACATTCACAATTCACAATCTTTCTAAGCATTCACACAAGTTTTTCAAAGGAAATCTCATATTTTTTAAGTGTTTATAGAACACTACTCTGTATATCTTCAACACACTTTTGCACTGTAAATTTAGAAATTTCAGAAAGTTTAGGAGTTGAAGATAGGCTTGAAGTTTAGAAGATCATCATCAGAAAAGTTGTAATTTGTAAGACTGTAAGTCAGTAAGTAAGTGGACGAGAACCTTCTTCAAGTTGAAGAAGGAGAGTGGATGTAGGATCAATTAGATCCGAACCACTATAAATTGTTGTGTTCTTTACTGCTTTCATTACTTATCTGTTCTTATTCAATTTCAACTTTAAACCAAGTTCAATTTCAGACTCACAATCAGATTTGTAATCAGATTGCTTTTGATCCATTTAAAACTGAGTTTAAACTTGATTTCCGCTGTGTGAACTTTGTTTCCTTGAATTGATTTTATAGTTTTTGAAAAATTTTGAAAATCTATTCAAACCCCCCCCCCCCCTTTCTAGATTTTTCCTAGAAGGTTGTTTCAAGTTCCTTGACAAAATACTCAATCCGTGGGACCAACATTAATGAAACACCTACACCCAAAAATACAAAAAAAAAAAAAAAAAAAAAAACACGAGGGAGTCTACCTTTCCATAATTCATGGGGTATTTTTCCATGATATTTGGTTAGCAAACTTCGATATTGAGTATAGCCAGCAGTGTTGATAGCTTCTGCTCAAAATCTCTGAGGAACATTGAACTCTGCTAGCACTGCTCTGGCTGCTTCTTTAAGTGTTTTGTTCCTTCTCTCAGCAACTCCATTCTGATGATGTGTACGAGCTGCAGACGTCTCATGTTGAATTCCAAGTTCCTGTAGTAGTTTACTATATGCGCGTTTAGAAATTCTGTCCCTTTATCACTTCTGATTTTCATAATACTTTCTCCCTTTTCATTTTGGAGTCTCTTCAACAACTCAGGTAACTTTGTGATAGTTTCATTCTTTTTTAATTGAAATATCACCCAAGTAAACCTTGAGTAATCGTCCACCACATCTAGCATGTATTTTCTTCCTCTGATGCTCAAGGGAGTAACTGTTCCAAAGAGATCCACGTGAAGTAATTGCAGTACTCTTCTTCACGTTGATGTTGACATTTCTTTAAACGATGCTCTAGTTTGCTTTCCTTTCTGGCCTGAATCACAAGTTTGATCCTTTGTGAAAATTTCATTTGACAAACCTTCTACAAGAGATTTCCTTGCTATCTTGTTCACCGTCTTGAAGTTTAGATGACTTAGTCTCTTATGTCATAGCCAGCTAGCTTCTTGAGTGCTCTTTGCCACAAGACATGTATTACTTGGACAATCCTAAAATTTTGCAATATAGACATTGTCATTTCTCAAGCCAGTTAAAAGCATCTGATCATCTAAACCATTAGAGACAACACAAGAGGAACTAAAAAAACTTAACTGAATATCCCTTGTCACAGAATTGGGATACAGAGAGCAAGTTATGCTTTAAACCTTCTACATAGAGAACTTCCTCTACACTTACATCACCAATGTGTAAAGTTCCAACTCCTCTGGTAACACCAAAGTTATTGTCACCAAAAACTACCCGTGGGCCAACTTGTGTTTTCATCAAGCTCAGAAGTTACTTATCTCTGGTCAAATGCTTCGAACACCCACTGTCGATGTACCAGACAATATTTCTAGCAACTTTTCTTCCTTGACTCACGGCGTCCTGCATGTTTAGTTAAGTTTTAGATACCCTTTAGAATTGGGACCTTGCGGGTTAGAGCAATCTTCAAGAATCCACAGGAATAGATCTTTCTTATCAAGATCAGAAGACGTTATCCTTCTTCCATATTTATCAACATAGACAGTTTCACTCTTTGGTGCCTTCTTGAATGCATGTCCATGGGTGTCAGCTGTGTTCCTTCCAGAAGACTTATAACCCTTCTAAGGTCCTCTGGATGGAGTGATTAGCTGTTGTGCAATGGTTCAAGGGTTCTGACGATAAGGTACGTTCTACTTGAGCCATCAAAAGATTCATATCTCACAGGCACAAAAGGCTTAGTAGACCATTTAGCAAGCTTTGAAGTTTGCTTAGGCTGAGTAGTCTTCAGCTGAGACTATCTCTTCAGAGATGGTTTCGGTTGATGTCTACTCTTTTGACCTTGCTGAGGTTTCTTAAGCTGGGATTCCCCTTGCTTTCGATACCTCATCAGCTGTTTGGGTTGTTGAGTATGACTACTCTTCTTCCCGTTCAACCGATTTGCTTGGTCAACAACCTTTTTATCCTTATCAGTAGGTTTAGATTTAGAACCATCATCTACCGAATCATTACCCTTAACATGTGTACTCTTCTTAGGCACACTTGCTTGAACCTATGAGGATTGGGCAAAGGTAAAACCGATTCCCTTCTTTATGATAGGTGTTTGAGATGAATCAACTATAGTTTGAACAGCATGTGAAGCCTATTTCAGTTGATCCAACCTCAAACTTAAACGTTCCTCACTTGATTTTATGAGTACATGTTGATGGAAAAGTTCATCAAACTTTGCTCGTAAGATCTTCAATTGATCAGTCTTCTCAAGATTCTCAGCAAGCAACCTTTCTACCAACTGATCTTGTTCAGCACACTACAGTTTAAGAGTATTTAACTCTTCTGAAGTTGTCTGATCAAAGTCTGCTAGTATTCCAGAAGGCTTGCTAGTAGTCTCTTGAGTAAGTAGTTCAATCTCAGCCTTTAAGCTAGTATTCTCTTATTTCACACAATTGTAAGCATGTATAGTAGTTTTGAGATCACCCATTAACTTATTGTTGGTCCCAAGATTGAGTAGTTTTAAAAGAAACCAAGTAGACCTTCCAGAGATAATCTAGAGCGGGGGGCTGAATAGATTATCTAAATCTTTTTTCCAAAATTCAGATTATCAATTTAAATGATAATTGCAAATCCCCAAAATCAAAGTTGAACAGCGGAAACAGTTTTGAACTCAATCTATGAAAACTGGATCTAAAGCAATCTGAAACAAGTTTATTCAAGACACAGATAATCAACAGAAATTAAATGCAGAAAATAAATGACACACGATTTATAGTGGTTCTGATCAAAAGATCCTACATCCACTCTCCTTCTTCAACTTGAAGAAGGGGCTCTACCTTCTTCAACTTGAAGAAGGGGCTCTACCTTCTAACTTACTCTCTGACTTATTGTTGATTACAATTTACAAAGTTAGACGATCTTCGTCTTTGATTCACCTTCAATATATCAATCTAACTAGCTAATCTAAAATTGCAGTGCAGATTGTGATTCGAAGATGTATAGAAAGTGTTCTTTAAACACTTAGAAAATATTGTGAAAACCTTTGAAGATATGTGAGTGCTTTTTGAGAATGTGAATTTCAGAATAATGAGTTCTAAGTGTTCTTCTAAGTATTGTGCTTAATCCTATTTATAAGTCTGTAAGACGGTTAGTTTGTTGTAACAAACTTAAAAACTGCTTAACAAACTTTTCTTTAAGCTGCCCTGACCTCAGCTAATCTTGAGTTCGTCGTCTGTCGTTGACTTGGTGGAAACCTGCCTTTGTTATTCTACTCAGCTGGTCTTGACCTTGTCTTGAGCTCTTCATTATTCTTTCCAACAGATGACTTCTTCAAGACTGTCTTCAGATGGCCTTCTACTTCCTAATCTCAGCTGACTTCATTTACCTTGCTTAGTCTGATCAGCCTAGTACAGAGCTACTACCTCAGTTGGTCTATACAATTTCAGCTGGTATCCTAAATTTACATGAGCTTGTCTAACCTATATATTTTAACTCATCAAAACTAAAAACCTGATCTAACACTTATCAACAAAAGTCATGGTCAAACTCATCTGCTAGAGAGGTGCGAGAAGTAGAAGAGGAACAAGAGTTATAAAGTACCTCATCGCCATTGGCCATTAGACATAAGTCATTGTCTGATGAGAAATCTGATGAAGATGTTGAATCACTTGAAGTAAAATCTTCTTCTCTGGCCAACAAAAGTCTCTTGTCAGCATACTTTCTATTTCTCTTAAGTCTCTTCTCTTCTCTTTCTCTGGGAGTCAATTCTGGACAGTCATAGCTGAAATGTCCAGGTTTATGACATGTGTAGCAACCATCATCTCTTGAGGATCTTCTAGGACTGGAGTCTATTCTCGGAGAAAAGTCTCTTCTTCTAGGACTACCTTCTCTTCTCCTCTCTGGAGTTTTGAACCTTCTATCACCTTTGGAATCCTCAAATCTTCTGTCCGAGCTGGTAGAAGACTTGTTCTCATATTTGAAACCTATTTTCTTAGAATTCTTCCAGTGTCTTTTATACTTGCCAAACTTTGAATTCATTTTGTTAAACTTTCTGGTCAAGAGTGCTGTTTGTTCTTTCGTACTTAAGTCTTCTCCAATTGGTTCTTTTGTAGAGTAGACTGGAGCAACCTTGAATGCAACTTCTTTTCTCATAGAGTTTGAGTTTCCTTCATCTGCATCTTCTTCTTGTTTGAGATCATACTCATGAGCCTTTAGATGAGAGAATAATTCATGATGACTTATTTTGTCTAGATCCTTGGTATCCTTGATCACAGTAATCTTTACTCTCCATTTTCTAGTTAGAGATCTGAGTATTTTGTTATTGATCTCCTTCTCAGTGTATGATTTACCCAGAGAACTTGTGTTGTTAATTATGTTAGTAAACCTTAGATCTAGCTGATCTATCGTCTCATCTGGCTTCATTTTGAAAGTATCAAAGGAATGCAAAATCTACTTTAACTTATTTTCTTTGATCTGTTCTGATCCTTCACACATAAGTGCCAATGTTTCCCACATTTATTTAGCAAACTTGTAGGTTTTAACTTTCTCTGTAAGCTCTCTGGTCAAGGTTTCTATGATCTCTATACGAGCCACTTGATCGAGATTAAACAACTTTCTTTCCTCATTTGATAGCTCGCTTCTTTTCTTTTCAACTTTCTGTTGTGTGGATGTTTCTGCTTCACCACTTCCAGAACTTACTGGTTCCCAGTAGAATTTAATGGGTCCATCTTCAAGAATTTCAAGCATCCTATTATGTATTGCATCAAGATGATTTTAGATGCGGAATTTCCAGTAGTCAGAGTCTTCTATAGAGAACTCTGGTAGCTTTCTAGCTTTGCCGATCTTATGAGAACTCATGTTAGAAATAAAATCAATAATGCAATGAATGCAATGAGTTTTATGAAAAGAGTTTTTCAAACAAAGATTTGTTTAGGTGACCACAACAGTCTTTCCTCAAAGACTATTGGTAACCAAAGCCAGTGGTCGGTTGAACCACTGCTCTGATACCACTTGTTGGTCCTGGACGAGATGTGAAAGGAGGTGTAAAGTCTAGAAGGGGGGTTGAATAGACTTTACCACACGAAAATTTTTTTGTAACTTTTCGTGAGCTGAATGTGCAGTTAGAAGACTTTGCAAGTCTTCTTCATATAAGTACTCAGAGTGTGCTAAGTGTGATCAGTAGAATTCAGCAAGCTTGAAGTCTTTTGATGATGCGGAGGCTTATCTCGTTTGTGTATTTTGAAAAACCCTTTTGAGAATATATGAATGCGTAGGTAAAGAATGTAAATGCAGAAAGTAATAAAAATACACAGAGAATTTTATAGTGATTCGGATATAACGATCCTACGTCCACTCTCCCTGACTTCACAGGGGCCTTACTATCCACTAAAATTCGGTCTTATCTCCTCTATCTCCTTGTGGATTTGACCACAGGAAGTTTTATGTAACGCCCCGGAATTCAGAAAGTCGACCTTCGGGGTTTGACGTCCTAAATCCGAGTCATCACTTAGTGAAACATAAAAATTGAGCCAGAAAATTTCTTTTGAATAACAATCGATTAAGTTGCAGCGGAAAAATTTTAGAAACACTTTACTTAGTGAAGAGAACTCTTTTATTATAAAAGGTCATTATTCAGCTTGGACAAAAACCATCTGACGAGTACAACTCCCAGAGGAAGATAATAACATAAGTTTAGCAAAGTGTTCATTATAAAAGATCGAAAAGTTACTAAGTTAATTTATTTATTAATTAAGAGAGAGTGGGAAACGGTCGCCTACTGCAGCTCCCAGGCCTCATTCTCACAACCTGAAATATTTAGTTTGGGGTGTGAGATATAATCTCAGTGGATAACCTGTATGCTGTTACACAGATTGACAGAAAAACCCGAAATAATTGAATCTTTTATTCTTCTTTCGTCTTTAGTTATTCGTTACGGCATTTAGCCTATTTGTACAAGGTAATCTTCAGTTATAAGATTTTCATCCTTTAACTTTCATTCGATTAAGAGATTTATCTTTCTTTACAACAGTTAGTATATAAATATAACACATATGAGATGGCACATGATAGTTTCCTACCACATCCGATCTCCGTAATCACATTGTGGAATGGGACGCTAGTACGTCCGAGACCCGTAATTCTCCGTCCCAAATGAGATGGCACTAGTGGCATTTCTGCACACAATCCAAACCCTCTACCACCCTTATTGCTCCCGTGAGGTGGCACTAGTGGCATTTATGCACACAATCCAAACCCTCTTCCGACCTTATTTCTCCCGTTTATACATATATATTGGGCTTCGCCCTCTGCAGATCAATAGATCAATAGAGATACTAATTCTCATATATAATATAGTGTTTCACCCTCTGCCATGTAAAAATAAATAATCAAAGTAAAAGAAACTTGTTCTCATATATTCATATAGTTAGGAGTTGTGCATTTGCATGCTTTTGAGTTGTTCGCGTCTTTCGAGAAAACTGTTTTTGTTTGATTCAGAAAACTGACAACAGTCCATATAACATTAAATGGCTATATAAATAGTGTCACCCACCTGGAGAACTTTTAAGAGAGGGTTTAATTTCTTGATTTCTTAGGCCTCTCGTACAAAAATCTCAGTCTCTGGTTCCGGCTGTACTCTACCTAGCACAATCCGTATGTTTAGTTCGATAGATCTTTTATCCATTGGAAACTTAGATTCTTGATCTTATTTTACCTTCTAAAACTAAACTTTCATGAAGAAGAAGAAGAGGTACTTTATTTTATCAAAAGCTTTTATGGGTTTAATCCTACGTCCCAAAAGCTTTGTTAGTGTACTACGGTTTGTGGATCCCAAATTTGGGACTTTCGGTTCCGTTTATTTTCAAGAAAAACATGTAAGACAATCAAGTATATGTATTCATAAGGTATCGTGTATAACATTCAATATTCAAAACATGCTCGTCATTAAAAGTTTTGGCCATTTAATTTATCAAGTACTAACAATCGAAGAAACAATACCTGTACACGCATAAACGAAATAAAATACTTAGACTTGTTGGAAAATTATGAAATTTTAGTATGTTGTACATCTTTCAGTGTAGAACAAAGTTTATTAAGAGTCCAAGTTCATTTGAGTTACGAAACTATAGCAGATTTAGAAATAAGGACTTTAAATTTATGTTTCGGCAAAACAGTGACCTTAAATTTATAAAATCCATAACTCTCTGTAGAAATATCCAAAAATTATGAAATTAAAACATGTGATGCATTACTCAAGTATGAACAAATTTATTCAGGAACCCAAGCCATTTGACTTACGGATTCTGCCCAGAAAATTCGTGAACATTTTGTTGGTCCCGATTAGTTGAGATTTTAGACGAAACTTAAACAACCTTCTAGGAAAAATCTAGAAGGGGGTTTGAATAGATTTTTCAGATTTTTCAAATCTTTTGAAACGTATTCAGAGCACCAAAGTAACACAGCGGAAAACAATTTTTAAACTCAACTATAACAAGATCAAAAGCAAACTGATATTTTAGTTTTAACTTTAATCCTGAAATTAATCTGTGATTAATGAACTGGAAATTGAAAAGAAACAAGTAAGTAAATCAAAGCACCAGATTTATAGTGGTTTGGATTATAAAAATCCTACGTCCACTCTCCTTCTTCTACTTGAAGAAGGGTCTTCACTTACTGACTTTCTTCCTTCTTGCTTACTTACTTACAAATTGAGAATCTCCAGCCTTACAATGATTTCTTCCTAATTTCTGAATATCTATGGCTTGAAGATGTTCTGTGAAAAAGTGTTCTACAAACACTAAAACTGGAAAACGTATAGAACGTTTGTGTATACAACTTTTATGACTCGTGTATCTAGAATGTGTGAATAGTTGTGAATGCAAAGTATCAAAAGTAATTCTAAACTAATTTCTATCCCTATTTATAGAGATCTTCATTTGGTAGTTGTAACTTCCTTGAATTCTGTTTTGGTCAGTTGTAACAGTATAACTGAAACTTGTAACTTCCTCTTGGTTAGTTGAAACTGCTTCTTGAAACTTGTGTAAAATTTTCTAACACTTCATCGTCTGCTACTTGCCTCACCCTGTCTTCGTCTTCATTCCTTGTCTGGGTGATGGTTTATCATATTGAATCTTAACTGTCTTCTTTGTGTCGTCCCTGTCTGATATCTGGTCCTCATCTGATTTCTTGTCCTTATCTGATTTCTTAACCTAGTCTGACTTCTTGTCCTTATCTTACTTGTACTTAGCTTTATTTACAATTACTTACTTCAGCTATCTATACATAATGCTCAGCTAGTCATCCTATTTTATACTTTTTAACACATCAAAATACAACTTTTCTTACCTAACACATTTAATCTATCGTTTGGCTTGGTTACTGGTCATGTCTTACGAAAAAATTCATAAATTATTGGATACTTGTTTAAAAATCACCAAATTTTAGAATCGTGTTATAAACAGGATGTAGGACATCCATAAATTTTTCCATAATTTATATGTTAGTCTAACGGGAAAAATAAATCCGTGCAAGACAGAATAACCCTATGCGTCGAACATAGACTGGGTTCTCAGAAAACAAATTATATCTCATAAAGTACTAAACAAAATATTACTATTTTTGACTATAATTTAAAAAACATCTAGGGGAACATCACCGATTTTTTCTAGAATTTTATAACTATTAGAAAGGGGAGAAATAAATGAAATGAGTCACTGCTCCCAGTTTTGGACTACTTTCGACACATAATCTTTCACGATTTTATTCTCAATCTACAAAAATCCAATGACCGCGAAATTTTAGTATGTTATTCTACTCTTTAAATTATACATCTAGGAATTTTTCCATGATTTTTAAACCATGGGAAAGTATGCAAAATAATTTTACAAAAATGGGTCAGTAGTGTGTCTCATTTTTCGGCAGTTTATTTCCCTTCCACATATTAACAAAATCATGATCGTATACACCATAAGTCCGATCCTCAAGCTTCAAACACGGTTTTTACTCATTAATACAGGTTCTTAGGAGTTCCTATCATGCTTCTACTAATTGTTTAAAGCTCTTAATGTTGGAACCACCGGATCACCGATTCTATGTGATTATCTGGTTCGGGATAACATGCATGTAAACGCAACGGAAAGAAAATTGTACCTATTCACCATAATAGGTGAAGTCGAACCAGTTCTAAGGTCAGAACTGCGGATCAAGGATAAGCCACGAACCTCACGATCTTCTGCCGTATTCTTATCTCTTTCCCTTGGACGTCGTGTGGTCGACGATCTTCCAAGGAATCAGAATCCGCCTCTTTCTAATCTTACATTTTTTTCACACGTCTGGGAGGCTCTGATGTAGGATTTATTTATAGGCTACAATAGGGACCCTAAGGAGGAATTAGGGTTGGTCCTCCTGATGGGCCTAAACGTCCTGTGCTCAATCCAAACACTCCACATAAGCCCATCAATTATAACTCGGTCCAGTAAAGAGTTATAATTAAATTACCGTCCTAATCCCATATTATAATATGGGCTCCTTTATTATGTGTACGTTTATTCCCGTGTTTAAGATATCGAATGTCCATAAATTAAATAAGTTACTGACAACTTAATTAATTTACATCCAACTCCAAGAGTAGTACCACCCATCTTTATTATCATGTCGGATTATATCCACCTGCAGGGTTTACATGATAATCTTTATGAGCTCCTCAAGGGGACATCATCATCCTAAATAATTAGGACACGGATTCCTTCTATAATCAACATCACACCATATAAACAGTGTTATCTCCCAATTCACCGAGCCTATTGATTTAATAAATCTCAGTCATTGGCAAATCAAAAAAACATACACTGAGTACACGTGCCCGTTATTATATATAGATTAAGAAGACGTACACCCATAATAACAGAGGTCTTGTTCTTTTATATAGTCAGTACAAATTGAAAAACCTCATATGGTCCTGCTCAATACATACAAAATGTACTAGTGTAACTTTATAGTCAAGATAGACTAATACCAAATTACACCACAACCGTTCCAATGGTTTGTCCAAATCCATCTTGGTTGTGAGCAATTATTTATAATCTATAAGGAACTGATAGCATGATCTTCTGTATGACACCACACACCATATTATCTACAGTATAAACTAATCTGGACAAAAACAATGATAGATGTAACAATCATAAAAAACAAGTATTTTGATCATAATGAATCTCATATAAAAAAAGATGTTCATACAAAAGCTAGGCTTATAGTATACATTCTAACACTTAAAATAAAACATAAGCTTAGAGGCTAACCTTTGTAGTTCCTCCTAAGAATTTCTTGATTGCTACATGTATTTCCTTCTTTGTTGGTGTAGGAAATGAAGAAGGGGAAGAGGGATATTTATAGGGGAGGAAAGGGGGAAGTGGCCGGTCAAGAGGGGTGGGAAAAAGGGAGCAACTAGGTGGTCAAATAGGCATAAGGCTAAAAGACTAGTTTAGGAGCTAAAACCTAAGATTTTGGCTAGATCATGTGTACTAGAAATATCTTCCCCATTAAAAACCCCATGTGCACAAAATCTTTGAGGGATTTGGCTGTCATTTGGTAGTCAAATTTCTAATATAGTGGTGTGACTTCGTTTTTGAGTTTTCGGTATTTTTCGGTCTGAGTTTCGGCTCCGAAAATTATCAAAACGCGCGATGGGAAAGCAAACATTTTTCTTAGGGTTTTTCTTGAGTGTTTCCCACCTTTAAAGGACTATTGGTAATTAATCATTATTAATCAAATCTGGATTATGGATGTGAATTTAAAAAGTATCAGTACATTTTTGGGTCGAAAAACCGTTCGTCAGTTGGAGAAAAATTAAGAAAACCACATATGAAATTGGAAAAGAATAAAATGATCACTAAACTTAGTAATTTAAATATAAAATCCTATAATTGGTTTTGGGTTATTACATTTTACAAGTTCCTGGCCTTGATACAGTTGGTGATCCTTGAGTTCTAGACTAACTCTAAGATCTATAAAATAATCGACCTTTTCTCGTACTGAGAAAATGGAAGGTGATTTACAATTCCTTATCATCAGCTTCTCCTGAATACGTATGTATGGTTGATTCTTGAGATGAATAAATGAGCATGTAATCGCAGTGAATGATAGGATTTTTGGTTTCTTGTAATGTAAGTTTCTGAAATCCATCACTCCAATTTATAGAACCTGAAATTGACTAGCTGTTGGCAAATTGTCAATCAGATCTTCTATGTAAGGTAAGAAGCCGTTAGTAGATTGGTTGACTTAGATAATTGATTGATTGATTCAAATATATTATCTCTTGATTGATTGTCTTGAAGGATTCGATCTTCTCATCAAGGGATCTGATTGATACTATTTTCTTGATTGACAATCTGACTTACTTCGAACTGGATAAGTCTTCTAAGTCAACTTTAGCAGGGTTTCCAATCTTGCCATCTCCTCCTCAAAGACTTCTTGACTACCTTCCTTTCAAAGATAACTTCTATCTCTTCTTCTGAACATTCTTCAAGTCTTCTAAGCTTCTTGTGACAACTTTCTTAAGTACAAGAAGACTTCCAAATCTTCTTTTTAGAGTTCTTTCAACCTTCTTGGTGTCTGATCTTTGGATCTTCTGACTTCAGTTCTCAATAATTTCAAGTCTTCTAGTCAAGACCTAGCAAGGTTTCCTTAGCTAAGATTCTAACCTCTCTAGATCATCAACTTACTAACATGTTCAGCTGGTCCTATTACACTTAGGTTTTAGAAACGTCATCAAAACAAACAAATTCGAATCCTAACACGAGATCACGATAACAATCTGAAAAGACTATACGGCGATTTGGAGAATCAAGATATGAGAAAAAATATAATTAATATTTCTCTTTTTTTTTTTTGTTATTTGATTTGATTAGATTATTTCCTTAGATAGTTGGTTTGATTTGCTATTTATATGATGTATTGTAAACATTATTATGGAGTTGATGTTAAATAAAATATATTTGGGATTAATTCCTTTATCATGTTTTTATCGTTGTTCTTCCGGTATTCATATCGAATCAACGGAATGATCATGTTAATCACGTTTACGTATATTTCTAGTATTCTAAGAATCAACAAATTTATGTGTGTATCGTGCTTCTGCTGCATCACTTTTCCTCAAAAAATTTGAGGAAAAATTTGAATAAAATAAAAAGAGTCTAGACTATTCACTTGAAATTGTAAAAACACCGTTAGGAGGTGAGTGTTCGGTCAAATTTTAATCATATTTTTCACCGGACTTAGTTAATTGAACTGAAAATATTTATATTGTAAACAAATACAAAAGTCACAGTATTTTATGTTATCTATTCAGTTATTTTAGTTTATAGAGTTAGACTAGTTTTCTTATGAACTCGAATTCACGTAAACTCTATTTTTGAGTAGTACTACGAAATATCATTGTTTAAAAATATTTATGTTTTAAACAGTGATATTTTATTTGCATAACAATAATACTAAAAAAATTAAATTCACATAAATTGAGATTCACAAACTTTTTTCCCACAAGAGTTAATTTTTTATTTTGCTTGGACTTAATTTAATCAAATAGGGTATAGTTGATCCTTATATTTAATTTTATGTATATCTACATAAAAATTACACACGGGGTCATCTGATCTCTAGGAAATAATTCAAGCAAATTCATGTATGTAATTGACACATACAATGTTATTAGATTACTGATACAAAATTATTTTAATTTTAAATATATTACAACTTATTTATGAATATATTAATTGAAATTGAATTAAAATTATACTAGTGCGAAAGTTGTTGCACACTGACTCTGAGATATACAAACACTCATATGAGACTTTTCAAAAATTGTGAATATATTACTTTATTTTAAAAGTACTACTCCCTCCGTCCCACAACTGTTTGCACAGCTGACTGGGCACGAAGGTTAAGAAAAGTGACTTTTTAGTCTTGTTGGTCCCTTGACTGAGTTCAAAGGATAATCTAGAAGGGGGGTTGAATAGATTATCCAAAATTCTTCGAATTTCAGATTAACTATTCAAGCTAGTCTTCTAAATTAAGCAAAGTTCGCAGCAGAAATGTTTGGGTTGTGGTCACAACAGCCTCTGGAGCATATGCCAAGACTGCCTCAGATTCTTCATCCTGGGAAGAGCTTTCTGTTGGAACCACCGGATCACCGACTCTATATGATTATCAGATTCGGGATCACATGTATGAAACACACAGCGAAAAAAAGGAATCATACCTATTCACCTTAATAGGTTAAGATGAACCAGTTCTAAGGTCAGAACTATCGATCAAGGATGAACCACGAACCACACGATCTTCTGCCGTATTCCTATCCCTTTCCCTTGGACATCGTGTGGGCGACGATCTTCAAAGGGAGTTAGAATCCGCCTCCTCTTTTCTTAAATTTTTTTTTACGCATATGTGAGGCTCTGAAGTAGTGTTTATTTATAGGCTACAACAGGGACCCTAAGGAGGAATTAGGGTTGGGCCTCCTGATGGGCCTAGGCGTCCTGTGTTCACTCCGAACACTCCACTTAAGCCCATCAATTATAACTCGGTCCACTAAAGAGTTATAATTGAACTACCGTCCTAATTCCAAATTACAATATGGGCTTCTTTATTATGTGTACGTTTATTTTCCCGTATTTAAGATATCGAATGTTCATAAATTAAATAAGTTACTGACAACTTAATTAATTTACATCTAATTCCAAGAGTAGTACCACTCATCTTTATTATCATGTCGAATTAAATCCACTTGCAAGGTTTACATGATAATCTTTATGAGCTCCTCAAGGAGACATCATCATCCTAAATAATTAGGACACATATTTCTTCTATAATCAACAGCATACCATATAAACAGTACTATCTCCCAATTCACCAAGACTATTGATTTAATAAATCTCACCCATTGGCAAATTAAAGAAACAAACAATGAGTACACGTGGCTGTTATTATATTGGGATTAAGAAGACGTACATCCATAATAACAGAGGTCTTGTTCTTTTATATAGTCAGTACACATTGAACAACCTCATATGGTCCTGCTCAATACATACAAAATATATTAGTATAACTTTATAGTCAAGATAGACTAATACCAAATTACACCACAACCGTTCCAATGGTTTGTCCAAATCCATCTTGGTTGTGAGCTATTATTTATAATCTATAAGGAACTGATAGCATGATCTTCTGTGTGACACCACACACCATATTATCTACAGTATAGACTAATCTGGACAAAAACAATGATATATGTAGCAATCGTAAAAAACAAGTAATTTGATCATAATGAATCTCAAATCAAAAAGATGTTCATACAAAAAGCTAGGCTTATAGTATACATCCTAACATCGTTGACAAAAAACTCGACTCCTAGTAGATCAAGAGTCTTGTTTTGAGAAGATCTCTTCGAACAATATGTCTTCAGGTTCAATTCTTCGAGGAGTTGAAGAACTTCCCATGATTCTTTGTCTTTAGTGACATTGAACTCAACATACATTTCAAATCGCACCTTGCTTTTTGAAAGCATCTTTGTTGAATTGAAAAATATTTTTAGAGAATGATGAGGCTATTTGTAGATTTGGAAGGATAAATTTTTTAGAGAATTTTGCAGAAAGTGTTTAAGGATTTAAGAGAGCGTAAAAGAAGAGAATGGGGGAAGACTATTTAAAAGAGAGAGAACATAGGGAAAGAAGGACATGTGGCAAAGCTATTTAAATCGTGTCCATTGATTTGAATGTCGTATGAGAAGTAATCAACGGTCAATTAGTTTGGACGTTCGAACTTCATCGCTTGGCATTATCTCAGTTTTGAAAACATAAAAAGTGACTGCCTTCGCCATTAATTGATTGGACAATTTTCACTTTTCGTAGACTTAGTAAGTAAACCTAAAAAGAGGTGTATTTACTAATTGTTTGAAAAAAGAGTTTTAATCAGACTTGATAGTAAAATGACTAAATCACAATGTGACCTCTACTAAAGAATTTAAAATAAAATTTAAAAGTCTGATTTGAAAACAAAACTTATTTTGATTACAATTAATTAAGTCATTAATAAAATAAGAATTGAATTTTATATCTCTACATAACTGATATGTAAAGCTAATAAATTCAATAAAAGAAAACAACTTATGTAAAATAAAGATAATAAGCTGAGAATTTTATAAAACAAGTTTAGTTTTGAGAAAAGATTTTATTTCAGATAGGGAGGGAGATTTTGATGAAGGTCAACTGATCTAACAATGTAGTGATTGAATTTCATTCCTGCACAAAACACTTAGTGAAACATTAGTAAATATAATAAATCAGATAAGAATGATGTACTCATCTGACCTTTGAAGATCAGATGGCTAGCATTATTTAGTCTGAATTACTTAATATCAGATAAGGATGCATCAAGTAAACCAAGTTCAACAGATAACTCCTTAAATCTAGTTTCAGCAAAAGGTTTTGTCAAAATATCAGCTCTTTAATTTGGAAATCAGTATGAATTTTCTCAAGACAAATGTTCTTCTTCTCCACATGATCATCTAATTAAATGATGTCTAACGTCAACATGTTTGCATCTCGTGTGAAGAACAAGATTTTGGGTGATAACAATAACACTATTACTATCACAAAATATTGGAACAGACGAGGTGAATATATTATATTCTGTATAAGTTGGGAACAACAACTTCCAGCTGCCATGTATTCAGCTTCGGTTGTGGATGTAGCAACAGACGTCTGTTGATTGCGGTAAAATCAGGCAAGTGATATTAAGACAACCAAGTTTATCGAACCTAAGGGAAAAGTATGGCCATGAGTCCCTAGAAATATGAGTTTTCAATGACTATTGTTGCAAATACGGTTTTGGCTCCAATTACACTACAAAATACTAGAATCAAAATCAAACATCAACAACAAGCTATGGATTAAGCAAGAGATAGGCTAGAAAAATTAACAAACAAGGAATTCTCAAAAATCAATGGGGATAGGGGTGCAAGGGATAATCTCCATCAAGGAATCAATGACCACAAGCTATGATTGTATCAAATTGCCATTCAATTAAGATAGAAAGCATAAACCATCATGCAAGTAAGTCTCCATTAATCACACAATGCCTAATATGAGTATCCTTAGTGCAACTAATCTCTCAATTAAGAAGCACCTAATTCATACAATCATACACAATTATAACCCGATTAATTCCTAATCACGTTAGCTCAACTCTCGTATGTTGCTAGGGTGATCAAACACTAATATAAAGAAATAAAAATGCATGAAGCACAATTAGAATCACAATTAGGGCACTAACTATCTCAATTGATCAATAATCATCAACAATCATAGCACAAGCAATCAATTCATCCTCAATTTCAGTTATCCCAAGTACAAGTGAATTAGCCCATGGAGCAAATTGCAAAATCCATGGGTGAAAAATATAATTGCATAATCACAATGCTAATCACAACAATTAACCAAAAGAAATGCGTAGAGAGGAAGAACATCACCAATTGAACTAAATGATCAATATATTGAATGCTTGAATCTTCAAATATATCTTCTCTTCACTTGAATTACAACTTGAATTGAGAAATCTAATGGATCAAAGTCTAATCTACTCAATAATTAATGAAAATCTATCTAAATCTATCAATCTAATCAACCTAGAAGGAGAATTAAGCTAGGAATCAGAGAAATCGCCAAAAAAACTGTAAGTAACTGCTATGGAGAGTGTTATGCTCTGTTTTTCGCTCAAATGGATTAAAAAAGGGATTTTTTGAAAATCGGAAGCCTCAACTCGAGCTTGAGGCCCTCGAGTCGAGCTTGCTTAAATCGTGGATGCGCTTTTATAAAAAATCAGTTGCCTCGACTCGAGCTCCCAGCTCTCAAGTCGAGCTTGCCGGCTTATCCTCACCCTCGACTCGAGCTTCAGCTCCTCGAGTTGAGGTTCTTCCTTTTTTTGCATAATCTTCGAAACGGCGGCACCCTCGAGTCAAGGCTCTTGGACCTCGACCAAAGGTCGAGTCCAGGGAATATTCTCGGCCCGACTTCTGCCTCCGACCCCCATTTTTACCATCTCGTTCGTCTCTTCGCCGTATGAATGCCGGTACTCTCGGTTGGTCAAATTCCACCGATTTACTTGAAAACGAGACAAAACGCATCAAAAATCCATCGATTCTATACAAGTGATACTTTTCATGCAAAATAGTGATACTCTACACCTTAAAACTAAAAAACTAACACTTTTACCACTTTTTGCACATAAATACCACATCAAATCATGCATTAATTCACTCTCATCATCTGTTTCTTGGATAACCAAGAAATCAGCTTGTTACCCAGAAATTGACAAGTCCTAGACGTGGACTTTCTATCAATTTTATAACCTCCAAAATCCGAGTCTGAATAGCCAGATAGCTTGAAGTTCCAAAATCCAACATTTAAGGATCATTTCAGATATTTAAGTATTTTCTTAGCTGTCTTCAGATGAGACTTCTTAGGATTACATTGAAATCTTACAAAAACTCCAACTACAAAGGATATATTTGGTCTACTTGCAGTGAGATATAGCAAAGAACCTATCAGTCCTCGATACTCAGTAGCATTTGTAGGGATGCCACCCTCATCTGAATCCATTGAGAAGTTAGTAGGCATTGGTACTGTTACTTCTCGGCTGGTAGTCATACCAATTTCTTAATCAGATTCTTAACATACTTAGTTTGATGAATAAAAGTTCTCTTCCTAGTCTGTTTCACCTGCAACCTTAAGAAATATGTTCATTCACCCATCATGGACATTTCAAAATGATTTTTCATAAGATCACAAAAAGGTTCACATGATTTCAGACTGGGTGAACCAAATATTATATCATCTACATAAATTTGAACTAGCAAGATTTCACCATTTATCTATTTTCTAAACAATGTCCTATCTATTTTACCTTTTGTGAATCCATTTGAAATAAGGAATTCAGATAGGGTGTCATATCAAGCTCTAGGTGTTTGTTTAAGTCCATATAGGGCTTTCTTGAGTTTAAAGACTTTGTTGCTTGTCTTAAGGGGGTTACTCTACATAAACTTCCTCAAGCAACACACCATTTAAGAAAGCAGACTTGACATCCATTTGAAAGACTTTGAAACCTTTATAAGCAACAAATGCTAAAAATAATCTTATAGCTTCTAATCAGACAACAAGAGCATAGGTTTCATCACAATCAATTTCTTCTGATTGTGAGTAACCTTGTGCTACTCCTGATCGAAAAAAAAAGTAACCTTATGCTACTAATCCTGCCTTATTTCGAACTATAACATTATTCTCATCTATTTTGTTTTTGAAAACCCATTTGGTGCCTAAAATTTTTCGATGAGGTGGTCTATCAACTAATTCCCACACATCTTGTCTTTCAGATTGATGAAGTTCTTCATGCATGGCATTTACCCAGCTTGGGTCAGACAATGCTTCATCAATTGTTTTATGTTTAAGGAGTGATACATAACAACTGAACATGCTCTTAGGATCTAGCATTGTCCTCATCTAGAAACTCTTACTTGGATCTCCAATGATCTGTTCAACGGGATGATAACTCCTTACCCTTTTTCCTTTATGAACAACTGAATTTGGCTCATTATTGTCTTCAAACACTAACTCCTCAAGTCCAATTGGAGTAGGTGCTCCCCCTTCACATGATGATATTGTCTGATGATCAGGTGTTGAGGGTTCCTCCTCAGCTGGAGCTTGAGTAGGAGTTTCTTTCTGAAGATTAGATGACTGAATGTCCTCGTCTGAATCTGAGTCCAGATTAGGTAACTAGACTTTGACACTTTTAGAAGGTCTTAGTTCAAGTTTGTTAAGATCATCTGATATTTTAGTTACCTCATCTGAGACTTAAGATGATTCATTAAAGATTACCTGAGGAGTTTCTTTCACACAAAGGGTATTCTTATTAAATACTCTACATGCTTTGGAAGTGATGGAATATTCCAAGAATATTCCATCAGCTACCTTTGCATCGAAAGTTTTTAGTTGAGTTTTTCCATTGTTATGTATGAAACATTTACAACTAAATGCATGGAAATAAGAAACATGAGGCACCTTACCTTTCCACAGCTCATAAGGAGTCTTATCCTTGTCTTTAACAGGAAGGCATCTGTTCTAGGTATAGTAGGCTGTGTTGATTGCCTCAGCCCAGAACCTATGAGGGGTTCCATGCTTAGCTATCATGCTCCTCGCTGCTTCTTTAAGGGTTCAGTTTCTCCTCTCAACCACACCATTTTATGATACTCTGAATCATAGAACTATAATGAAATATACGATCAACCAACATTTATCGAATTTGAAAAAGAGTCAGAAGAAATACCGATTCAAGACTTTTCTCATCAATAAGAGGAGTCCGATCAGATGATGTCTTATGTTCAATCCCAAGCTCACAACAGAAGTTAGTAATACAAGAATTAAGAAATTCAGATCCCTTGTCACTCCTAATATTAATTATATTAACACCCTTCTCATTTTGAATTTGTTTGAATAAGTCAGGGATTTTTGTCATCATCTCATTTTTCTTAAAAAGAAACAATACCCAAGTGTATCTTTAATAGTCATCTACGACCACTAGAGTATATTTCCTTCCACTAAAACTGAGAGGAGATACAGGTCCAAAAATGCAAGAGCTCTAAGACTCTTTCAGATGAGATGGTGTTAATACTCTTAAAAGAGGACCTAGTCTATTTTCCTTTCTGGCATGCATCACACTTGATATCTTTAGAAATGATTTTATCAGGCAGACCTTTAACAAGACATTTTCTAGAAATTTTGTTAAGGGTTTTAAAGTTCAAACAATGTCTTTTATGTCATAGCCAGCTGAGGTCATTGCCTCCCTTAGCAATTAAGCAAGTATATTTTGGGACAACTTTTAAAATTAGTAACATAAATGTTACCTTGTCTGATCCTAGTTAATAAAATCTTGTCAGAAAAACCTTCTAAAATATCACATTTATCACAAGAAAATTTCACACTGAATCCTTTATCACATAGTTGAGAAACATATAACAGATTATGCTTAAGACCTACAACAAAATACACCTCGTTCACCTGAATATCACAAATTATCAAGGTTCCAACTCCTTTGTTTGACCAAAGCTGTTGTCACCAAACATCACTCTTGGTTCATCTATACTTTGAAAGTTTGATAACAACCTCTTTTCATGAGTCATATCCTTGGAACTTCCACTGTCGATGTACCAAATAGAAACTAGTATACTGATTGTAGAATTCCGGTCAAGCGGTATTAAGACAAATCAAGTTTATCGAACCCAAGGGAAAAAGTATGCACGTGAGGCCCTAGAAATACAAGTTCTCTATGACTATTGTTGCAATCACGGTTTCGAAACACAAATACAACAAAATGCTAGAAATAAACTCAAACAACACAACAAGGCAATTGATCAAACACTTGGAAGGCAAGAACAAATAACAACAATAAATGGGGGATTTGGGTGCTAGGGATAACATTCATCAAGGAATCAATGATCAACAAGCTACGATTGAATCAAATTGCAAATCAACCAAGATAGAAAGCATAAAACCATCGTGCAATTAATCACTCCATTAACCACACAATGCCTAATGTGAGTATCCTTAGTGCAACTAATCTCTTGATTCCGAAGCACCTAATGTTAGATCAATTAAAGTTTTGATGAGTTAAAAGAAGCTGCAGTTCAGATAACCAGACAACCTTGAAGAACAGCTGAGATCAGATGTTTATACTAAACTGATCAGACTAGGTCAAGGACTGATTAAGTCAGCTGGAGATCAGAAGTTGCAAGTCATCTGGAGACAAGCTCAAGTCTAGTCATCTGCAGGAGACAATTATGAAGAACTCAGACGAGGTCAAGACAAGCTGAGTAGAATAAGAAAAGCAAGTCTTCACCAAGTCAGCTGCAGACGAGTAGAAGAAATCAGCTGAGGTCAAGAGCAGTTTTCAAGATTAAGTTTATTGAGCAGTTTTCAGTTTGCTAGAACTGACTAACAAACTAACTGTCTTTTCAGACTTATAAATAGGTCTAGGTTTTATTTTTCAACACACTTATGCAAATTTGATTTTTCACACTATTCACTATTCAAATTTCAATCTCAATTCACAAGTGTTTTCAAAAGTTTCAAGTGTTTATAGAACACTTCTCCTGTAATCTTCAAAATCCAATATTCAATGTAATTGCTAGATTCACTAGAAGGAGTTAGGAGTACTTTGAAGATTTGAAAAAAGTTGTAAGTTGTAAGTTGTAAGTTGTAAGTTGTAAGTTGTGAGTAAGAAAGTAGTAAGCTGGTCCCTTCTTCAAGTTGGAGAAGGAGAGTGGATGTAGGATTATTCATAATCCGAACCACTATAAAATCCAATAAAATCTGCTTTTATTTACTTATCTGTTCAATTTCCAATTTATTGTTCAAAGATTAATTTCAGAATCAAAGTTAAAATCTGAATATCAGTTTGCTTTTGATCTTAATAAAGTTGAGGTTAAATTGAAATTCCGCTGTGTTACTTTGGTGTTTTGAATAAATTTTGTAAGATTTGTAATCTGAAAAATCTATTCAACTCCCCCTTCTAGATTTTTCCTAGAAGGCTGATACAAGTTTTATCCAATCTGCTCAACTAATCGGGACCAACAAGTGGTATCAGAGCAGTGTTAAGCTGTTCTGATATTGATTTTAGGTCTTAACTAAGATTTTGAAATTTTCTTGATTTTCTTGATTTTCTTTATTATGACTAACTGTGCTACTAACAAGTTTGTGGAGTATTTTGTTTTTCTATCTCATCATGTCTTCAGACAAGAGCAAGAAATCCAGGAATCTACCTGAATTTTCAATTGAAGATTATGATTATTGGAAATTCAGGATGGAAAATAATCTCAAGGCTATCCATGATAGGATGGAGGAGGTTCTTGAAGAAGGACCCATAAAATTTTATCATGGAGGCACTAACAATGGTACTGAATCAGCTGAATCGAGAGTCAGACAAGAGAAAAAGAGTTCTTAACTGACAAATGATGAAAGGAAAATCCACAACCTAGATCAAGTAGCTAGGACTGAAATTATTGAGACTCTGAGTAAAGACTGGATTGAGAAGGTTAAAAGATGCAAAACAGCCAAAGAAATGTGGTAGAGTCTGGCAAATATTTGTGAAGGATCAGACCAAGTAAAAGAGAATAAGCTGCAGTCTGTATTACACGCCTTTGATACCTTCAAGATGAAGGAAAATGAAACTGTGGATCAGCTAGATGTAAGATTGACGAATCTCCTCAACAAAGAAGCTGATCTGGGAAAGAACTATACAGAGAAGGAGATTAATAACAAGATATTGAGATCTTTAACCAAGAGATGGAGAGAAAAATCCAATATCCTTAAAGCAACTCAAAATTTATCTTCTATTACTCACCATACCTTATTCTCTCATCTTAAAGCTCTAGAGTATGACATTCAAATAGAAGATGAAGAAGATGAAATGGAGTCGAGCACCTCATCTAAGTCTGTTGCCTTTGTCAGCAAAGAAGACAAGATGTCAACTGAATCTGTTGGAGCTGACCTATCTCTGAAGGAGCAGATAGCTCTCCTCACCAAAAGGTATGATAGATTAAGAATGAAGTATAAACGAAATAAATTGAGATTTGCAGGTAAGGACAGATCGAGATCCAAATCAAGAAGAAAGGAAGACGAGTCTACAGATGATGACAAGAATAGGAGCCAGACGAGAAGATTCAGATCCCCTGTCAAAAGAAATCCATCTAGCCCTAAATCAGATAGGAGTGACACTTGCTACACATGCAACAAGCCAGGACACTTCAGCTATGATTGTCCTCAACTGACTCCTAAAGAAAGGGAAGAGAAAAGGAAAAAGAGAGATAGGAGATTTGCAGATCAAAGGGCTCTTCTAGCTGAAGAAAAGGAGTCAAGAAGATCATCATCATCATCCTCATCTGATTTTGGATCAGATGATGAAGTTTGTCTCATGGCTAAAGAGGTAGTCTATTATTCATCTTCTGATAATGATTCCTGTAAATCTGCATCTGATAATGATCAAACTGTTATTCATGATTTACTGAGAGACTGAAAGACATCTCTGGCTGCTTATAAACAGCTAGAAACAGAGAATTTGACTTTAAAGGATCAAATTCAAATTCTAATTAAAGGAAAGCAGGTGATGAACTATCCAGAAACTGAGGAAACATTCAAGGGGGAATGTTTTCCCCAGGTTGAGGCTAGTACATCAGCCAGCTTACCTGAAAGATTAGAAAGTGAATTGAAAACTTTAAAAGACAAATTTGAAACAATCATCTTGAAAATGAATTAATTAAGAAAGACAATGAGAAGCTAGTCTTCAAAATTAGTCAACTTAATAATTCACAATCAGCAATAGATCACATCTTTAATACATCTCACAAATCCCATGACAAAACAGGTCTTGGTTATGATAGAAATAGTAAATCAGACGTTCAAAAACCTAGGAAATTTGTAAAAGCATCTGATCACTCAAAAGAGGTTAGAATTGGTCCTTGGAAACCAATTAGTCAAGTAAGGACTGCATCTCCCAGCTTGAAAACAAAAATTCAGCTGAGGACTCCTTATCAGACTAAGAGAATTCCAAGAACCAAAATGAGAAGAAATTCTTATTACAATCCTTTTGATGGGAGAAGCAGATGTTATCCCACATTTCCTAAGTTCATGAAAATTACTAAATCTGAATACAACAAGTTATCATGTAAAAGTGATAAAATTGTAGACAGATTTAGTAGAGAGACCAAGTCTGATTTATTATTTGGAGATGAGATTTTTGTCTGGTTACCTAAAGTGATGCTTGACCTTCAAGGACCCAAGATCACTAGGGTACCTTATAACTAATCTGTTTTTCAGGATTCACAGGGATCATCACTCAAGGAAGAGATATTAGCTTCTATATGGTACATTGATAGTGGTTGTTCACAACACATGACTCATAACAAGAGACTACTATCAAATTTCCAGAGCATTGATGATCCAAGAGTATTATTTGGAGACAACAATTGTGGACAGACTAAAGGAGTAGGTACTCTGATTATCAAGGATATTCAGGTATCTGAGGTATATTTTGTTGAAGGTTTGAAACATAATCTGCTATCTGTTTCCCAGCTTTGTGATAAAGGTTTTCTTATCAAATTTTCTAAGGATAAATGTGATATCTTAGATAGTTCCTCAGATAAGGTACTTTTAACTGGCTTCAGACACGGTAATGTCTATGTGGCCAACTTTAATAGTTGTCCTAAAGATACTTGTCTGATAGCTAAGGGTGGAGATGATCTCAGCTGGCTATGGCACAAGAGGCTTAGTCATCTGAATTTCAAGACCCTTAGTAAGCTGGCTAAAAAGAACCTTGTTAAGGGATTACCTGAGAAACTTTTATCTACTGATCTTAAATGTGATGCTTGTCAAAAAGGTAAACAGCCTAAACACTCATTTAAGAGTATTAACACCTCTTCATCTGAAAGAGTTTTACAACTACTTCATCTGGATCTGTTTGGACCTGTTAACTCTCTTAGCGCAACTCTCGTCTATAGCTAGGGTGATCAAACACTAATCTAAAGAGATAATTATGCATGAAGCACAAATGAGATTCACAATTAGTAAGCAATCTACTCAATTGATCTCCAATCATCAATAATTATAGCATCATCAATCAAATCATCATCAATTTCAATTAACCCAAGCACAAGAGAGTTAGCCCATGGTGAAATCCATGGGAAGAATATAGAATTGATCAAACACAAAGCAAATCACAACAATTAAGAAATTAAAGAGACAAAAGAGGAAAAACATCACCAAATAATCTTCAATTAACCAAAATAGGAATGCTTGAGTCTTCAACTCCAATCTCCAAATGAAATACAAGCTTGAATTGAAATAATTACAAGATCAAATGCTAATCTAATGCTAATCTAGCAACAATCGATTGAAATCTAAATCTAATTCTAACTTCTACTCTACGTAGAATGGAAAATTGGCTTGGGGCCTGAGAAATCGCCCCAAAACCGCTTCTAACTGCTATTAACTAAGTTTCCCCTGAAATGCTCTGCTTCTCCCCTTAAATACCGAATTTTTGGAAAAACCTCCCCCTCGAGTCGAGGGTCAGGCCTCGACTTGAGGCTCCTGCAAAATTCCTTCCCTCGACTCAAGGGTCATGTCTCGAGTCGAGGCTGCTGCCTTTTTCCCAATTTAGTCCTTTTCTGCATAGCCCTCGACTCGAGGCTCTTGCTCCTCGACCAGAGCTCGAGTCCAGGGCACTTTTCTCGCGTGGGGCTTCGGCCCCGACCCCCATTTTCGTCCCGTATGATCGTCTCTTTATTTTAAACCTAGTGGTACTCTCAGTTTGGCAAAATTCCACCGAATTACCTGCAAAATGGACGAAAAACATCAAAATCTCACAAATAATACTTTTTAAGCAAAAGAGTGATGCTTTTCACATTTAGGCACAAAAACTAACACTTTAGCTCACTTTGTAAACTAAAATAGGCCCTAAAAACATGCATCAATTCACTCCAATCATACCCCCAAACTTGAATTGTTGCTCGTCCTCGAGCAACGTAGAAACTAAGAACAAAGGAGTGAATTGATTACAATTATGTCACATGGCACTATAGACGAAATAAAAGACAATCGAATTCATCAATGAACGTAGGTATCAATGCAATTATCTACTAGCCATCAAGATGAATCATGCTCAAACAAATGCTCAATCAAATACTCAACACCTTGCTCCTTCCATGGAGTGTTTCACTCTTCACTCAAGTGTATCAAGGTATTAAGCACTCAATCATCAAATTCATGAACTTGCACACCATATGCTTGCCACAAGACTTAATCTCAATCCAAATCACTTGTGATCAATCAAGAATCAAAGAGGTCTTTCTTCTAGGTTGTAATGTAGGCTCTTTGGAAAGGTGGGATAAATTTGGATAAGAGTGACTAAGTAGTAGAGACTTGAATGTAAGCTAATCAATACAAAACACAATCTCTTCACTTTTCATCAGGCACACTCTTCCTTTTTACTTCAATGATCAATCCACCATTCACTTGAGCTTTCTCTTTTTAAGCTCACAAATTGAATTTTTCTTTTCATTCACTTCACTTTTTCACAATTCAATCTTTTCACAACCTTTCTTCTTTTATGCTTCATTCATCACTTAGCTCATCATCTTCCCAAACTTAGCAATCAAATCACCATCATTAGCCAACATTCAAGCTCAACTAAATATAGGACAAGAAAGGCTCATAAAAATAGGCTAGAATGGTTTCAATTTCACTTGGCTTGCCAAAGAATAAGGATCATAAGGCTCAACATGGTTTACTAAGGAAATCAAATGTATTTGGTAGGGAAAATTTGGCAAAGTGACTCATCATTCCAAACATGGCCTCTTATCATTTTCAAGACATCACACAAAGATCAATATCAACAAGTCTAGTGACAAGTTCTAGCATACAAATCATGAATGATGCACTCACAAAGAAATTGTATCGACCGTATAAGATGTATGATTATTAAGGCACAAAAACTCACGGGCTTCAATTGAGCAATGAATCAAGCATCATCAATCACATTCATCTTCACACAATAAATCAAGAATACTAGCTTCAAGCTACAAATCTACTCATGATCAAGTCAAAATCCAATTAATCTTGCAAATCAACACAAGTGCTCATGTACATAAATCCAAGCATACTCACTACCACATGAATAATACTCAAAGATATGACACTAAATCCACAATTAAGCTCAAGATAAATCAAAGAATATAGAATCATAGGAATAAGGAATCCAAAGGATCATCAAATCACAATCATCAATAGACAATAAACTCAAAAAGATCAAGAGAATCATAGCATCAATAAAATCAACCATCCAAAACATCAAAATCATCACATCATCAAGTTAATCAAAAGTACAATCATCACAATAAAGAGTACAATCACCAAGAAGATAAACATCTAAAAACTAAGGAGAGGGAATGAGGAATAGGGGATAACCCTAGTAGTCTGACGGTGGCGGTGGAGGAGGGTAGCTCAGCCCGAAGCTCCACGAGCTCATCTGCTGTAGGAGGGCGTACATGTCATTCTGAGTCTTCAGAGACTCTTCCTGCATCCTCCTAGTCTCGTCATTGAATTTGCGAGACTCCTCGATCATCTGGTACATCTCATCCTGGCGGGTCAGGCTCTCAATATGCATCCTCTGACTATCTGCCCACATCTGCTCCGTCAAACCCCCACGGCCTCTGAGATGAAATTCCCGCCTCATACTCTCTACTCCTCATCTCGTCCTGCCAGTACATGTTGATCTCTGGCTGGTAATCCTCATCCATCTGTACAGGCGGCTCCTCCTGCTCTGGCTCCTCATCATCCTCGTCCTCAGAATCATCATCTCCTATCTCTACCTCTGCTCCCTCTGCAGCTCCCTCACCCTGATCATCATCCGATCCTGACTGCTGGCCCCCATCATCATCATCATCGTCATCTCGGAGAACGTCCCCATGCTCTTTCGTATAGGCATCTATCGCCTCAATATGACGCTGTGACCACATGCGCAGATTGATGGTCACAAAGGCCTGAGAACCGAAGACTGTCGTCAACCTCTTATTAGGAAGAGGGAATCAACCACCATGATGCTGCTGGAGACACCATGTCCTACCGATGCGGTCAAGCGTCCTCATGCGTCACATCGTATCAAGGGTAAGATCAGGGCCCTCCACTGCTCTGAGGTTGTGCGTAGGGATCCCGAGATGCTCAGCTATCAAGGTAATCATGCCACCAAAGTTAATCTTCTTGAACTTCGTGCTCGTGGCTCTCTCAAACAAGTAACAGAGGTACGCTGCAGCATTGAATCTCACTCCATGTAAGAAGCACCAAATGACGTACAACTCCTCGGAAACCACGGCTCCTCCCTCCGATCTCGCAAATATGGTGCTCGTGAGAATCTTCTCTAGGTATCGGACTACCGGGTTCCGGATGTGGGTGCTCTTAGACTTTCCCGGAACAAAATCAGGTTGATTCGGAGCCCCAGAATCTGAAATCCTTCTCCAAATTTTTTTAGCATTGTACTCTTTCCTTATGTTCAACAGTGATCGGTCTGGGTCTGTAGGTGCTCCAATAATCTCGTTGACCTTGTCTAGAGTCAACGAATACTCGTGCCCCATGAGCTCAAAAGTAATACTCCTCGGGAATTTGGCCCTCCTGGCCTTATCAACTTTTACCGTGCAAAGGAACTCCAAGGTAAGTCCAATATATGTCCTAGGCCTCTTCGCCAAGAAGCCCCCCATCCCAACTTGCTCAAACAGACGAGGAATATCCTCCTCGATCCCCATGGATATCATGCAATTGTGATCGACTAATCGGGTCTTGACCACCCTGTTGTAGAGCTCGGAGTAGAGATCAATATGTGTCCTCCATTGGTGATCATCCCACTGAATTCTGAGCTCAGCGGACATCCTGTGTGCAAATCGGATGGCATCTTCTCTCTCACGGAATCCGCCTCAGAGAGGTTGTTTCCGTCGGCCCTCTTAAACATTGTTCCTGCAAAACATTCCCAAGAGAAAAAATCAATTTCCAAGAATACAATACGAGCTCAAATAAATATCAAGCATACCATGAACGAGTCAACAAGCAAGAATATCTCCAATAAACCATAACCCCTAGTGTCTAGTCAACAAATCCTCAACAAATGGTCAAAGAGTCAATCATGCAAATACAATCCAATAGAAGTGTTCAAATAATCCCCAAAAGTATGTATACTTAACTACATGGCCTCAACACTTAATTCACAAGTAAGCTAAAAAATAATCATGCAATTAAGCTCAATAAAATCCCAAAAATCATAGGCCAATTAGCAAGTAATTCAACACATAGCATCATCAAAATTGCACTACCATCATCAATACTCAACTCACTTTGACCAAATTACCAAAAACAATAACACTAGGAATTCTCAACTTTGCCAAAAATTCATTTTCTAGCCAAATTCCACACATGAACGAGCAAGGTATCATATACACCCTAAGCATTCTCCTAAACTCATCAAATAATTCAAACAATCTCCTCAAAGGCTTCAATTCGTCACAAATCAATAATGCATAAAAAGTGCTCAACAAAATGCCCAATTGAGAATTTCAATTCAAAGAATTCTAGCATAAATCTTAGCACCCATGCAAAGAATCACATCCCATACTAAATTGAAAGCCAAAGGAAGATGAGTGACATACCTTGTGTGTGAATTAGACCGAAAACGGATTTGGAAGACACCCAAGTAATCTCAACCAAAAATCCCCAAAATTAATTCCAAAAACCCTCAAAATCCTATCTTTATTCAAATGCAATGATAATGTGGTGCAATGATGATGATTAATCCGTGAAAATGATGCAAAGTCGACGGAAATAGGGTGGGAGGACGAAGGGGAAACAGCGCTGGTCAGAAACCCTCGAGTCGGGGTTCTGCAATCTGATTCTGTGATATTTAAACAAAAACACCAGCCTCGAGTCAAGGGTCAGGCCTCGACTCGAGGGATCCCTAAAATTATCATGCCTCGACTCGAGGTCTCACGCACGACTCGAGGCTCACGACAAAATGTCCCCCTCGACTCGAGGAAAATGCAAAAATCTGAATTTTAGCTAAGTGTGACTCCCTCGACCTGGGGGCCATGCAATCTCGACCCTGGGTCGAGTCCAGAGAATTTTTGACGATTCCCGGGCCCGACCCGACCCCAGAAACTCCTAAAAATGACCTTTCCTCCCCTAACGAACCCAAATATGCAAGAAATTACCATTTTGGTCCCTCGATTTAAGCCCGGTCGCTCATTCGATCGAGGAGACCGGGTTCTCTTCCTTTTTGTTCATTTTCACCAACTTTTAAACTCTCCTTTCCTTCTCGATTCCTCGATTCTCTTGCAATTACGATCCTTTTCAATCCAAGTAGTGAGTATACCTACACACGGCCATAACAAATCATCAAAATAATCATCACTAAGAGATGCATTTCTATGCTGAATGACACACACCCCCAAACTTGAATGAAGATTTGCATTCAAGTTTGGCTCAAAATACATGCAACTCATAATGATATCAACAATTAAGCTCATACACTATCATCTATACCCAAAGCAAAGAGCATAATTTCCTAGAACTAGCAATTAAGTAGCAAGCCAAATCCCCAAAAAACGAACAAAAACACTAATCTACCAAAAAAAACACAAAAGCAAGGAAATAAAAAGGATGGGTTGCCTCCCATCAAGCGCTATTTTTATTGTCCTATGCCAGACTTATTTGTTCACGTCCAACATCTTTCATCGGAATGGCCAAGGGTAGCGATCTTCCTTCCCATTGTATCTCGATCTTTGTACTTCAAGGTCTAGGAGGTTCACCGAATAGATAGGGCAACCACATATAGTTATACAAAGTGTCCATGGTTGTTCCCCTTTTTCTCTTGCCATCCTTCTCGATTCTTCCTTCCTTTCAAGGATGCCCAAGCGTTTCTTCAACTCTTCCCTATAGTCAAAATTCATAAGAGGCAAAATTAAATCGTTAGAAGCATCAATTTCAATTAAATCACAAATTGAAGAGTTAGAGGGTATAGAAATGCTCATTTCAATCTTCAATGCCTCCTTAGGTGCTTCTAGATTTTCTTTCTCATTATAGCTCATGTCCATTAATGGACATTCTTCTTCTTCACTTTTGACAAGAGAATTTTTCCTTTCATCCTCATTGCTTGGACCCTTCTCTACATCTTCTTCTCTTGTATTTTCTTCCTCCCCTTCTTCTTCTTGACTCTCCATGATAGTCATGTTTTTTACTTGGCGTAGGAAATTTTTGAGTTGACTCTTTATAAACATGAAATGCACTCCGGTGATCTCCATGTTCCCCTCTATCCATGAATTAACCTTTGACTTGGTCTCATACATTTCTTCATACAAGGGAAGCATTTGATCACATCTAGCATCATCTTCCTCAAATTTTTCCAACAAAAATCCAAGCATCTCTTGCAATATGGCTCTCATATCATGGAGTCCCCATTCTTCATGTTGAGGAGAAGCTTGTGGCATTGGAAAATCGAACTCATGGCTTCTCCTATCATCATAGTAATCACCTCCCGATGCTCCTTACACTCAAATCCAAGACATGGATCAAATGTTTGATCATAAGGCTCATAGTATGGAAACATCTCTTGAGGTTGGGGAGAACTTTCTTCATATCTCAAATCTTCATAATTGGAAGAAACTTGTTGCAAATGAGATTTATCTTCAAAGCTCATCCAATAATTGTATCCAAAATCCTCAAAGTGTGGAGGATACACCATGCTTTCTTGATAATGATATTGATTCCATGCATATGAGTTATATCCCTCCATCTAGACAAGATAGCCAAGTATCAAATTCCAACAAAAACAACAAAACAAACAACAATACAAAAGCAACAAGTAGCCACTTCAAACAATTCCAAGGTCTCACTTAAGGCGCAAAAACTAATTCCCCGGCAATGGCGCCATTTGATTGGAGTGTATAGGGCAAGAGCTTTTAAGACCAATCGCAAAATATCGAACCCAAGGGAAAAAGTATGCACATGAGGCCCTAGAAATACGAGTTTTTAGTGAATAGAGTTGCAACAATGGGTTGGACTAAAAATAACAAAACACTTGCAAGAATACAATTAAACAACAAGCAAACAATTGATCGAGCACTAAGAATGCGATAACAACAACAACAATAAATGGTGGGATAGAGGTGCTAGGATTAACATCCATCAATGAATTATCAATCAACAAGCTACAATTGAATCAAATTGCAAATCAACTAAGATAGAAAGCATAAACCATCATGAAATTAATCACTCCATTAAAATCACAATGCCTAATGTGAGTATCCTTAGTCTTTCCCATCTCTCAATGTAGAAATCCCCAATTCATACAATCATGCAAAATTGAAACTCGATCAACACCTAATCACGTTAGCTCAACTCTCGCCTATTGCTAGGGTGATTAACCATTAATCTAAAGAAGCAATTTTACACAAAGCACAATGAAGAATCACAATTAGGAAAGAAACTAATGTGAGTATCCGTAGTGCAACTAATCTCTCGATTCCAAAACACCCAATCCACACATTCATACACAATTATCACCCGATTAATCCCGGATCACATTAGCGCAACTCTCGTCTATAGCTAGGGTGATCAAACACTAATCTAAAGAGATAATTATGCATGAAGCACAAATGAGAATCACAATTAGTAAGCAATCTACTCAATTGATCTCCAATCATCAACAATTATAGCATCATCAATCAAATCATCATCAATTTCAATTAACCCAAGCACAAGAGAGTTAGCCCATGGTGAAATCCATGGGAAGAAGATAGAATTGATCAAACACAAAGCAAATCACAACAATTAAGAAATTAAACAGACAAAAGAGGAAAAACATCACCAAATAATCTTCAATTAACCAAAATAGGAATGCTTGAGTCTTCAACTCCAATCTCCAAATGAAATACAAGCTTAAATTGAAAGAATTACAAGATCAAATTCTAATCTAATGCTAATCTAGCAACAATCGATTGAAATCTAAATCTAATTCTAACTTCTACTCTACCTAGAATGGAAAATTGGCTTGGGGCCTGAGAAATCGCCCCAAAACCGCTTCTAACTGCTATTAACTAAGTTCCGCCTGAAATGCTCTGCTTCTCCCCTTAAATACAGAATTTTTGGAAAAACCTCCCCCTCGAGTCGAGGGTCAGGCCTCGACTCGAGTCTCCTGCAAAATTCGTCCCCTCGACTCGAGGGTCATGTCTCGAGTCGAGGCTGCTGCCTTTTTCCCAATTTAGTCCTTTTCTGCATAGCCCTCGACTCGAGGCTCTTGCTCCTTGACCAGAGCTCGAATCCAGGGCACTTTTCTCGCTCGGGGCTTCGGCCCCGACCCCCGTTTTCATCCCGTATGATCGTCTCTTCATTCTAAGCCTAGTGGTACTCTCGGTTTGGAAAAATTCCACCGAATTACCTGCAAAATGGACGAAAAATATCAAAATCTCACAAATAATACTTTTTAAGCAAAAGAGTGATATTTTTCACATTTAGGCACAAAAATTAACACTTTAGCTCACTTTTTGCACTAAAATAGGCCCTAAAAACATGCATCAATTCACTCCAATCAACAGGAAAGTAGAAACTTTCAAAGCAAGGCTTTTAGCGAAGGGGTACACTAAAAAAGAAGGAATCGATTATGAGGAAACCTTTTCGCCGGTAGCCATGCTTAAGTGTATCCTGATTCTTTTGTCTATTGCTGCTCATATGAATTATGAGGTTTGGCAAATGGATGTCAAGACAGCTTTCCTTAATGGAAGTCTTGAAGAAAGCATCTATATGAAGCAACCAGAAGGATTCATTGCAAAGGGCAAAGAGCATCTTGTGTGTAAGCTTAATCGGTCCATTTATGGGTTGAAATAAGCTTCGAGATCTTGGAACATCCATTTTGATGAGGTAATCCAGTCTTATGGATTTATTCAATGTCCGGATGAGTCATGTGTATACAAGAAGAGTGACGGAAACATGGTGGTATTTCTTTTACTATACATAGATGACATCTTGCTCATTGGCAACAATATCGAGGTGTTGTCAGACGTAAAGGTATGGTTGTCCAAGCAGTTTGATATGAAGGACTTGGGAGAAGTTGAACATATTCTTGGGATCAAAGTTATAAGGGATCGCAAGAAAAGAATGTTATGCTTATCTCAAGCTTCATACATTGATACTATCTTGGCTCGTTTTAGCATGCAAAACTCCAAGAAAGGTTTTCTACCTTTTCGACATGAAGTACCTTTATCTAAAGAGATGTGTCCTAAGACACCAAAGGAGATAGAGGACATGAAGGCAGTTCCTTATGCTTCGGCTGTAGGAAGCCTAATGTATGCAATGCTATGTACGAGGCCAGATATCTATTTTGCCGTGGGCATGGTTAGCAGATATCAAAGTAACCCAGGACAAGGACATTGGACTGCGGTAAAGCATATTTTAAAGTACCTGAAAAGGACTAGAAATTATATGCTGGTTTACCAAGCAGATACTTTACTTCCTAAGGGTTACATAGATTCTGATTTCCAGTCGGATAGGGACAACAGTAAATCTACCTCGGGTTATGTGTTTACCATGGGAGGTGGAGCCATAATATGGAGGAGTGTAAAGCAGAAATGCGTTTCGGACTCGACCATGGAAGCTGAGTATGTGGCAGCCTCTGAGGCAGCCAAAGAAGCTGTATGGCTCAGAAACTTATTGATGGACTTAGAAGTGTTTCCTAGTTTGCCTAAAGCTATCACAATTTATTGTGATAACAGTGGTGCAGTGGCAAATTCGAAGGAACCACGAGCCCACAAAGCAAGCAAACACATTGAGCGCAAGTACCACCTGATACGAGACATCGTAAAACGAGGAGAAGTTGTTGTCGCCAAGATTGCATCAGCGGATAACCTAGCAGATCCTTTCATAAAGGCTCTTCCAGCGAAAGCTTTTGATGGGCATGTTGAAGGGATGGGAATCAGATGTATGGCAGCAATTATGGAAGCATAGTCTTTTAGTATAAGTGGGAGATTGTTAGGATGTATACTATAAGCCTAGCTTTTGTATGAACATCTTTTTGAGTATGAACATCCTTTTAATATGAGATTCATTATGATCAAAATACTTATTGTTTATGATTGTTATATATATCATTATTTTGTCCAGATTAATCTATACTGTAGATAACATGGTGTGTGGTGTCACACAGAAGATCATGCTATCAGTTCCTTATAGATTATAAATAATAGCTCACAACCAACATGGATTTGGACAAACCATTGAAACGGTTGTAGTGTAATTTGGTATTAGTCTATCTTGACTATAAAGTTACACTAGTACATTTTGTATGTATTGAGCAGGACCATATGAGGTTGTTCAATTTGTACTGACTATATAAAAGAACAAGACCTCTGTTGTTATGGATGTACGTCTTCTTAATCCCTATATAATAACGGGCACGTGTACTCAGTGTATGTTTCTTTGATTTGCCAATGGGTGAGATTTATTAAATCAATAGGCTCGGTGAATTGGGAGATATCATTGTTTATATGGTGTGCTGTTGATTATAGAAGGAATCTGTGTCCTAGTTATTTAGGATGATGATGTCCACTTGAGGAGCTCATAAAGATTATTATGTAAACCCTGCAGATGGATTTAATCTGACATAATAATAAAGATGAGTGGTACTACTCTTGGAATTAGATATAAATTAATTAAGTTGTCAGTAATTTAATTAATTTATGGACATTTGATATCTTAAACACGGGGAAATAAACGTACACATAATAAAAGAGCCCATATTATAATATGGGATTAGGACGGTAATTCAATTATAACTCTTTAGTGGACTGAGTTATAATTGATGGGTTTAAGTAAAGTGTTCGGACTGAACACAAGATATTTAGGCCCATCAGGAGGCCCAAACCTAATGATTGCAGTGTATAGGGTAAGAGTTATTAAGATCAATCAATAAAATATCGAACCCAAGGGAGAAAGTATGCAAACGAAATTCAAGGATAAAAGTTCTAAATGGCTAAAGTTGCAACAAGTTTTAGGACTAAAATCTCTATAAAATGCAAGAAATTAAATGGCAAGATTATGCAAACAATCTATCAAACACCTAGAATGCAAGATCAAATATACTAAAATCAATGGGGAATTGGGTGCAAGGGATAATCTCCATCAAGGAATCCATGATTAACAAGCTATGATTGTATCCAAATGCAAATCAATCAAATTAGAATGCATAAACCATCATGAAATTAATCACTCCATTAATATCACAATGCCTAATGTGAGTATCCTTAGTTCTTCCCATCTCTCAATGTAGAAGTCCCCAATTCATACAATCATGCAAAATTGAAACCCGATTAACACCTAATCACGTTAGCTCAACTCTCGCCTATTGCTAGGGTGATCAACCATTAATCAAAAGAGACAATTTTTCATGAAGCACAATTAAGAATCACAATTAGGAAGCAATCTAATTCAATTGATCACACTTATCAACAATCATAGCATGAGGCAATCACTTCATCCCTAATTTCTATTATCCCAAGCACAAAGCTATTAGCCCATGGTGCTACAAGCAAAAACCATGGGTAGAAAATCTAAGAAAGCAATTAACAATCTATCACTACAAGCAATGAATTAAAGAGAACAAAGGGTAAGAACATCACCAATTGAACTTCAATAGACAATAATAAGAATGATTAATCTTCTACAATGCTTCAATCCAACTTCAATTCTCCCAAATCACAGCTGCAATCTTCAATTACAATCAATCAAGCTACTACTCTAATGGACTAAATGTAGAATCTAATCTAATTCTAACAATCTATGGCAATTACAATTGAATTCAAGCTACAAAATGTAAAATTCGCCCAAGGAACCTCCTAGAAACTGCTCTAAACTGCTAGAATCAAGATATACTCTGTTTTGGCTTCAAATGACTTTAAAACTGAATTTTTCGGTTTTGGGCACTCCTCGAGTCGAGCTTCAAGCCCTCGAGTCGAGGCCTGAGAGTCGCTAACACGCTTCTTCAAACTATCGCCTGCCTCGAGTCGAAGCTCAGCCCTCAAGTCGAGGATCTTGCAAATTTCCTATCCCTCGACTCGAGGCTCCTCCCTCGAGTCGAGCTTGCTGACCTTTTGAAAATCTTTCCCTCCAGCCTGATCCTCGAGTCGAGGTCTGTGCACCCTCGACCTGTGCTCGAGACCAGGGAATTTTTATCGAGAAGGGCTTTGGGCCCGACCCCCGTTTTCATCCCGTATGTTCGTCTTTTCATTCTAAGAATACCGGTACTCTCGGTTTGGCAAAATTCCACCGATTTACCTGCAAAACGGGCGAAAAACATCAAAATCTCACAAAGTAATACTTTTTAGGCAAAAGAGTGATACTTTTCACATTTAGGCACAAAAATCACACTTTAGCTCACTTTTTGCACTAAAATAGGCCCTAAAAACATGTATCAATTCACTCCAATCATACCCCCAAACTTGAATTGTTGCTCGTCCTCGAGCAACGTAGAAACTAAGAACAAAGGAGTGAATTGATTGCAATTATGTCACATGGCACCATAGATGAAATAAAAGACAATCGAACTCATTAATGAACACTTGTATCAATGCAACTATCCACTTGCCATCAAGATGAATCATGATCAAATAAATGCTCAATCAAATACTCAACACATTGCTCCTTCCATGGAGTGTTTCACTCTTCACTCAAGTGTATCAAGGTATAAAGCACTCAATCATCAAATTCATGAATAAGTACACCATATGCTTGCCAAAAGACTTAATCTCAATCAAAATCACTTGTGATCAATCAAGAGTGACTAAGTAGTAGAGATTTGAATGTAAGCTAATCAATACAAATGCACAATCTCTTCACTTTTCATCAAGCACACTCTTCCTTTTGAATTTCAATGATCAATACACCATTCACTTGAGCTTCCTCTTTTTAAGCTCACCAATTGAATTTTTCTTTTCACTTCGTTTTCACATTTTCACAATTCAATCTTTCACAACCTTTCTTTTCTTTTATGCTTCATTCATCACTTAGCTCATCATCTTCCCATTCTTAGCAATCAAATCACCATCATTAGCCAACATTCAAGCTCAACTAAATATAGGACAAGAAAGGCTCATAAAAATAGGCTCAAATGGTTTCAATTTCACTTGGCTTGCCAAAGAATATGGATCATAAGGCTCAACATGGCTCACTAAGGAAAGCAAATGTATTTGGTGGGGAAATATTTGACAAAGTGACTAATCATTTCAAACATGACCTCTTATCACTTTCAAGACATCACACAAAGATCAATATCCACAAGTCTAGTGTCAAGTTCTAGCATACAAATCATGAATGATGCACTCTCAAAGAATTAAATCAACCGTATAAGATGTACGATTATTAAGGCACAAAAGCTCACGGGCTTAAATTGAGCAATGAATCAAGCATCATCAATCACATTCATCCTTACACAATAAATCAAGAATGCTAGCATCAAGCTACAAATCTACTCATGATCATATCAAAATCCAATTATCTTGCAAATCAAACTCAAGTGCTCATGTACATAAGTCCAAACATACTCACTACCACCTGAATAATACTTAAAGATATATCAATGTATCCACAAATAAGCTCAAAATCAATAAATATCAAAAGCCTAGGAATAAGGAATCCAAAGAAATCATCGAATCACAATCATCAATAGACAATAAGCTCAAAAAGATCAAGATAAGAACAATCATCAATAAAATCATCCAACAATCAAATCCAATCATCATATAATCAAGTCAATCAAAAGTACAATCACTAAGATAAAGAGTACAATCCACCAAGAGATAAGCATCTAAAAACTAAGGAGAGGGAATGAAGAATAGGGGGTAGCCCTAGTAATCGGACGGCGGCGGTGGAGGAGGGTAGCTCGGCCCGAAATTCCATGAGCTCATCTGTTGAAGGAGGGCATACATATCGTTTTGAGTCTTCATTGATTCCTCCTGCATCCTCCTAGTCTCTTCATTGAATCTATGAGACTCCTCCATCATCCGGTACATCTCATCCTGACGGGTCAGACTCTCAATGTGCATCCTCTGACTGTCTGCCCACATCTGCTCTGTCAAAACCCACGGTCTCTGAGATGAACTCCCCGCCTCGTACTCTCTACTCCTCATCTCATCTTGCCAGTACATATTGATCTCTAGCTGATAATCCTCCTCCATCTGGACAGACGGCTCTTCTTGCTCCGGCTCCTCGTCATCCTCGTCCTCAGACTCAACCTCCTCCTCAACCTCTGCTCTCACTGCATCTCCCTCATCATCAGAAGAGTCAGAATCAGAACCTGACTGCTGGCCTGCATGATCATCATCATCCCCCTCATCTCTAAGCACATCCCCATGCTCCCTCGTGTAAGCATCTATGGCATCAGTGTGACGCTGTGACCACATGCGCAGGTTAATGGTCACAAAAGCTGTGGATCCAAAAACCGTCGTCAACCTCTTATTAGGAAGAGGGAATCGGCCACCATGGTGCTGCTGAAAACACCACGTCCTAACGATGCGATCCAGTGTCCTCATGCGTCTCATAGTTTCTGTAGTAAGATCTGGACCATCTAATGCAGCGAGGTAATGAGTCGGGATCCCAAGATGCTCAGCTATCAGGGTAATCATTCTACCAAAGTTGATCTTCTTAAATTTTGTGCTCGTCGCTCTCTCAAATAAATAGCAGAGGTATGCAGCCGCGTTGAATCTCACTCCATGTAAGAAGCACCACAAGACATATAACTCTTCAGAAACCACGGCTCCTCCTTCCGATCTCGCGAATATGGTACTCGCGAGGATCTTCTCTAAGTATCGGACCACCGGGTTCCGAATGTGCGTGCTCTTAGACTTCCCAGGCACAAACTCAGGTTGACTCGGAGCCCCCGAATCAGAAATACGCCTCCAGAATTTTTTGGCGTTGTACTCCTCCCTAATGTTCAGCAATGATCTATCGGGGTCAGTAGGTGCTCCAAGGATCTCATTTATCTCGTCCAAAGTCAATTCATATTCATTCCCCATAAGCTCAAAAGTGATTTTTCTTGCAAACTTGTTCCTCCTCGCTTTGTGGACTTTAACTGTGCATAGGAACTCGAGAGTGAGTCCAAGATTGGTCCGAGGCCTCTTAGCTAGAAAGCCTCCCATGCCTACTTGCTCAAACAATTGAGGGATATCATCCTCAATCCCCATAGAGAGCATGCAATTATGATCAACTAGACGAGTTTTTACCACCTTCTTGTACAACTCAGCATACAGGATGATATGCTTTCTCCATTTATAGTCATCCCACTGAATTCCCAATCCAGCGGACTTCCGGTGTGCAAATCTTATCGCCTCTTCTCTCTCTCGGATCTCAGCATCCGAAAAATTGTGATCATCCACTCCCCTAAACATGATTCCTGCACAAATAATCTCAATAGCACAATTAATCCCATACTTAAAATGCTAGCTCAAAATATCACTCTACCATTGGACGAGTCAACAAAATACATCCAAACTCAACAACATTCCTAGTGACTAGGCAATAAATTCTCAACAAATGGTCAATGAGTCAATCAAAGCACATATAGTCAATAGAAGTGCTCAACTAATCATCAAAATATACATACTAAACTAGATGGCTTCACAATAAACACCAAAGAAACTAAGTTCATCAAAATTCATGCAATTAAGCTCCAAAAAATCATATCTCCAAAACATGAACCAACTAGCAAGCATTTAGACAATTAAGCATTAACCACAATCAAAAACCTCAAATAGACCAAATATCCAACAATTGCACTAGGAAATCCTATCATGCTCAAAAATCACGATTCAAGCCAAATTCACAATTAAACGAGCAACACAACATATACAATCCTAAACATGCTCCTACAATCCTCAATTAACTCAAAAATTCTCCATAATGGCTTCAATTTTATCAACATCAATCATGCATACCAAGTGTTTGACAAAATGCCCAAATGAAATTCCAATTCAAATAAATTCATGCAATTTTATCAACAACCAAGCATCAATCATACACCAATCATGAAATTGAAAGCCAAAAGAGAAGAAATTACATACCTTATTGAGGAAATTCGGCTTGGAATGATAAGAATAGGACACCCACACACTCTCCACTAAAAACCCTAAATTTGGTTTCACAAACCCTCAAAAATCAATCTTTGATGCACTAATATAATAATGTGATGAAATTATGATGATTGATTGGAGTGAATTGATGCATGTTTTTAGGGCCTATTTTAGTGCAAAAAATGAGCTAAAGTGTTAGTTTTTGTGCCTAAATGTGAAAAGTATCACTCTTTTGCTGGAAAAGTATTATTTGTGAGATTTTGATGTTTTTCGCCCATTTTGCAGGTAATTCGGTGGATTTTTGCCAAACCGAGAGTACCATTAGGCTTAGAATGAAGAGACGGACATCCGGGACGAAAACAGGGGTCGGGGCCGAAGCCCCTTGCGAGAAAAGTGCCCTGGACTCGAGCTCTGGTCGAGGAGCAAGAGCCTCGAGTCGAGGGCTGTGCAGAGAAAGGCAAAAATTGGAAAAAGGCAGAAGCCTCGACTCGAGGCATGACCCTCGAGTCGAGGGATGGGACAAAGACAAGGACCTCGAGTCGAGGCCTGACCCTCGACTCGAGGGGGCTGTTTTTCAGAAATTCGGTATTTAAAGAGTTAAAGCAGGGCAATCCATATAATCTTTCATAGTAGCAGTTAGTAGCGGTTTTGGGGCGATTTCTCAGGCCCCAAGCCAAATTCCTTCCTTAGATTAGAGTAGAAGTTAGAATTAGATGTAGATTTCCATTGATGTTGGTAGATTAGTCATAGATTAGCGTTTGATCATTGTAATTCTTTCAACTCAAGCTTGTAATTCATTTGGAGATTGGTGTTGAAGACTCAAGCATTCCTATTTTGGTTAATTGAAGATCATTTGGTGATGTTTTTCCTCTTTTGTCTCTTTAATTTCTTAATTGTTGTGATTTGCTTTGTGTTTGTTCAATTTTATCTTCTCCCCATTGGTATTGTTTGTGGTACCATGGGCTAAATCTCTCTTGTGCTTGGGTTAATTGAAATTGATGATGAATTGATTGATGATGCTATAATTGTTGATGATTGGAGATCAATTGAGTAGATTGCTTACTAATTGTGATTCTCATTTGTGCTTCATGCATAATTATCTCTTTAGATTAGTGTTTGATCACCCTAGCTATAGACGAGAGTTGGGCTAACGTGATCCGGGATTAATCGGGTGATAATTGTGTATGAATGTGTGGATTGGGTGCTTCGGAATCGAGAGATTACTTGCACTAAGGATACTCACATTAGTTTTCTACCTAATTGTGATTCTTAATTGTGCTTTGTGTAAAATTATTTCTTTTGATTAATGGTTGATCACCCTAGCAATAGGCGAGAGTTGAGCTAACGTGATTAGGTGTTAATCGGGTTTCAATTTTGCATGATTGTATGAATTGGGGATTTCTACATTGAGAGATGGGAAAGACTAAGGATACTCACATTAGGCATTGTGATTTTAATGGAGTGATTAATTTCATGATGGTTTATGCTTTCTATCTTAGTTGATTTGCAATTTGATTCAATTGTAGCTTGTTAATTGATGATTCATTGATGGATGTTAATCCTAGCACCTCTATCCCACCATTTATTGTTGTGTTTGTTATCGCATTCTTAGTGTTCGATCATTTGCTTGCTCCTTGTTGTTTTGTATTCTTGCTTGTGTTTTTTGTTTTTGTTCCAAACCATTGTTGCAACTCTAGTCACTAATAACTTGTATTTCTAGGACCTCATGTGCATACTTTTTCCCTTGGGTTCGATATTTTGTTGATTGGTCTTAATAACTCTTACCCTATACACTCCAATCAATGATTAATAGGTGAAAATGGTATGAATGTGTCGAAAATAGGGTAGAGACGAAAAGGATCGTGAAAGAGGAGAAAACCCTCGAGTCGTGCCTTCTGAAAACTGAACCTGCGTATTTATATCAGACACCAGCCTCGAGTCGAGGGTCAGGCCTCAACTCGAGGAATCCCAATTTTTCAAAAGCCTCGACTCGAGGTTCCTCCCTCGAGTCGAGGGATGTGCCGTTTTTAAAAATTTTTCTAAGTGTCAATGCCTCGACTCGAGGACTATGCAAGCTCGACCTAGGGTCGAGACCAGGTAATTTTTTACGATTCCCGGGCCCGACCCGACCCCCGAAACTCCAAAAAATGACCTCCACGCCCCTAACGAACCCAAATATGCAAGAAATTACTGTGTTGGTCCCTCGATTTAAGCCCGGTCGCTCATTCGATCGAGGAGACCGGGTTCTCTTCCTTTATGCTCATTTTCACCAACTTTTAAGCTCTCTTTTCCTTCTCGATTCCTTGATTCCTTTTTCAATTCCCTCGTTTTTCAATCTTTGTAGTGACTATACCTACAAACGGGCACAAATAGTCATCAAATAATCATCACTAAGGGATGCATTTCTACCCTAAATGACACACACCCCCAAACTTGAATGAAGATATGCATTCAAAATTAAGTATGGGAATGATACAATTATGCAACTCTTAAATGATATAAACAATTAAGCTCAATATCCCAATACACTTTCCCTCAACTAACATCTTCTCCTAAGCATGAGCAATTTCCAAGAATCCAAGGCAAAAATTCCACAAAAAGGACAAAACACAAACACAAAACAAACACACCAAAGCAATAAGATGATGGGTTGCCTCCCATCTAGCGCTAGGTTTAACGTCCTTTGCCGGACGGAACTCAAAGAGTTCAAACTTCCCTTTCTTTGTCAATGTAGAGATCGGCCTTGTGCTCCACTAGATGTTCCTTTGCAAAAAGGCAACACCCCCATTTATCCTCTAGGAGTAGCTTTCATTCTTCTTTGATTTCTTTCACCGTAAGCACCTCTTTTGGTCTTTCAACACCAAGTAACCGACTCCAATTTGATTCACACCACACCACTTGATCTCCTACTTCAAACTTTTCTTCCCTTTTCTCAAGTGGTGCCTTCTTCTCAATCAATACCCCCAAACTTGAGCCATGCTCATGTTTGGTAAACTCTTTCTCACCTTCTTCCTTCTCTTGTTCACCGGGGTCAAGCAAAGGGTCCTTTATTGCCTTCTCCTTCCTACAATCATCAAGGGACACACAAGACTTGTTGGAAATGATTTTACAAGAGGGAAGGAAATGCTCATTAACTAAAGGATGAGTAGAAGTAATAGGTGTAGAAACTTCCCTTTCAATGGAAGGACATTCATCAACAATCTCTATGTATCCACACGTTTTCTTCTCTACCTTGCTTTGAGCAACCTCTTCCTCATGAACTCTTGTAAATGTAACTTCATCACCATTTGAACTCAACTTAAGCTCTCCTTTCTCCACATTAATCATAGCCTTGCCCGTTGCAAGAAAAGGTCGACCAAGAATGATCGGTGCCTCAAGTTCCTCCTTCATGTCTAATACAATAAAATCCACCGGGAATATGAGTTTACCAACCCCTACTAACACATCTTCAATAATTCCAAATGGTTTAGCATATGATTGATCCGCTAATTGAAGATTGATGTTTGTAGGAATCACCTCCACTAAATCCAATTGCTTGAACACGGATAATGGCATCACATTAATACTTGCTCCTAGATCACACAAGCCTTGAATGTTTACCTTCTCTCCAATCTCACATGGGATAATAAAGCTTCCGGGATCCTTCTTCTTTAGTGGCAAGTGTCTCTCCAAGATGTCTTTGCATTCTTCCACTAGCTTGAGCATCCCCTTCTCATCCCAACTCCTTTTCTTGGACATAATTTCTCTCAAGAACTTCTTATAGTGTGGAACTTGTTCAAGGGCCTCCAAAAGTGGGATATCGACATGCAAATTCTTGAAAATCTCTAAGAACTTACCAAACTCTTCATCAAGTTTCTTCCTCTCTAGTCTCTTTGGAAACGGAACCGGTTTAGCCTTCATTGGAACTCCCCATTCATTCTTCGATTTTTCTTCCTTCTTTGCCTTTCCCTTCACTTTCACCTCTTCTTCACTTTTCTTTTCCTCCACAACCACTCTTTCTTGTCTCTCTTCTTCCTTCACCACCTCTTCTTCACACTCCCCTTCTTTGGACATTTTTGGACCTTCATAGCTAGTTGCACTCCTTAGCTTGATTGCACTACAAAACTCTTTAGGGTTTGGCTCTGTAGTGGATGGATACTTTCCTTTGTTTTGTAGATGGTCCACCGTAGACGAGAGCTTCCCAACCGTAGTAGCAAGTTGCCCTACTTGATGCTCGATCGTCTTGAAAGTTTCCTCCTTGATAGCCTCCTTGGAATGGAGGCCTACCCATATAACTCGCTTCTTCAACCGGCAATGAACTTGGACCAACACCAACATGAGGAACGGATGGACTCACACTTGCTTGGCCTTGTGAAGTAGTAAGAGCCCCCAATCGGTCCATCATAGTCATCATCATACTCTTCATACTCTCGATTTCATCAACTTGTGACACTCTATGGTGTGCTCCCCTATTAACCGACACTTGGAATGAATCTTGAGCTATGTTCTCCATTATTTCATTCATTTGCCCCACGGTTTTAGACCAAATCGATCCATTAGCACAAGTATTCAAAAATGACCTATCCCCATCCGTCAAACCATTGCAAAAGTACATAATGGTTTGCTCCTCCGAAAAACCGTGTTGAGGACAATTGATAAGTAACATGCCATACCTCTCCCACGCCTCCGGTATCGTCTCCCCATTCTTTTGTCGGAAGTGAGAAATAGCCTCCTTAGCTTGCACGATCTTTGACGGTGGGTAGAACTTCATTAAAAACTTCTTCGACAATTCTTCCCATGTACGTACGGTCCCGGGCGGTAATGAATTAAGCCATGCTTTTGCTCTTCCTTTCAATGTAAAGGCAAAGAGCCTCAACTTCTTCGCATCTTCGGGTACCCCATGGTATTTTGTAGTATCGGCAATCTCAAGAAATTGTGCCATATGTTGATGTGGGCACTCATTTTCATCTCTTCCTTCAAATTGCTTCTCCCTAAGCATTCTCACCAAAGCGGGACTTATCTCAAAGTTATTAGCATCTATCCTCGGCCTTGCTATCCCATCATAATGCTCTCTAAGTTGTGGTTCAAAGAATTCTCTCAACGGCCTTCCTTGAGGTGGTGGCTCATTTACGGGTTGTGGTTGGGCATTTGGTATGTGAGGTGGCTCATGATATCGTGGCTCTTGATTATACGACATATGGGGATAGTATTGTGGAAATTGTTGTGGATGAGGTGGATAGTAGGGATATTGATGAGCTTAAGGAGGATAAGGATATGGATTTTGGTAGGGGTAATTTTGTGGTGGCGTCCCTTGAGGGAAAGGGCCAACTTGAGCATGGAAATAATTCCCATTACCTCCATGTTCTACTCCTCCTTCTCCTTGTCCATGTACCTCCTCTACTTGAGGATCACCCACTAGTCTCTCCTCATGCCTTTGATCTTCACCATACATAGCTTCCCTTCTTCTTCTCACACGATTTCTTCTCAACGTAGCCTCAATTTCCGGATTTAGTGGCAAGGGTGGAACACCACTCGATCTTGTTAGCATACACCTACAATGCCACAAATCCAAGTATCAAATTCTAACCAACATAATCAACAAAAACAAAAACAAAAGCAACAAATAACCACTTCAAACAATCCTCAAATCTCACTTATAAGTGCAAAAACTAACTCCCCGGCAATGGCGCCATTTGATTGGAGTGTATAGGGTAAGAGTTATTAAGACCAATCAACAAAATATCGAACCCAAGGGAGAAAGTATGCAAACGAAATTCAAGGATAAAAGTTATAAATGGCTAAAGTTGCAACAAGTTTTAGGACTAAAATCTCTATAAAATGCAAGAAATTAAATGACAAGATTATGCAAACAATCTATCAAACACCTAGAATGCAAGATCAAATATACTAAAATCAATGGGGAATTGGGTGCAAGGGATAATCTCTATCAAGGAATCCATGATTAACAAGCTATGATTGTATCCAAATGCAAATCAATCAAATTAGAATGCATAAACCATCATGAAATTAATCACTCCATTAATATCACAATGCCTAATGTGAGTATCCTTAGTTCTTCCCATCTCTCAATGTAGAAGTCCCCAATTCATACAATCATGCAAAATTGAAACCCGATTAACACCTAATCACGTTAGCTCAACTCTCGCCTATTGCTAGGGTGATCAACCATTAATCAAAAGAGACAATTTTTCATGAAGCACAATTAAGAATCACAATTAGGAAGCAATCTAATTCAATTGATCACACTTATCAAGAATCATAGCATGAGGCAATCACTTCATCCCTAATTTCAATTATCCCAAGCACAAAACTATTAGCCCATGGTGCTACAAGCAAAAGCCATGGGTAGAAAATCTAAGAAAGCAATTAACAATCTATCACTACAAGCAATGAATTAAAGAGAACAAAGGGTAAGAACATCACCAATTGAACTTCAATAGACAATAATAAGAATGATTAATCTTCTACAATGCTTCAATCCAACTTCAATTCTCCCAAATCACAGCTGCAATCTTCAATTACAATCAATCAAGCTACTACTCTAGTGGACTAAATGTAGAATCTAATCTAATTCTAACAATCTATGGCAATTACAATTGAATTCAAGCTACAAAATGTAAAATTCGCCCAGGGAACCTCCTAGAAACTGCTCTAAACTGCTAGAATCCAGATATACTCTGTTTTGGCTTCAAATGGCTTTAAAACTGAATTTTTCGGTTTTGGGCACTCCTCGAGTCGAGCTTCAGGCCCTCGAGTCGAGGCCTGAGAGTCGCTAACACGCTTCTTCAAAATATCGCCTGCCTCGAGTCGAGGCTCAGCCCTCGAGTCGAGGATCTTGCAAATTTCCCATCTCTCGAATCAAGGCTCCTCCCTCGAGTCGAGCTTGCTGACTTTTTGAAAATCTTTCCCTCCAGCCTGATCCTCGAGTCGAGGTCTGTGCACCCTCGACCTGTGCTCGAGACCAGGGAATTTTTATCGAGAAGGGCTTCGGGCCCGACCCTCATTTTTGTCCCGTATGTTCGTCTTTTCATTCTAAGAATACCGGTACTCTCGGTTTGGCAAAATTCCACCAATTTACCTGCAAAACGGGCAAAAAACATCAAAATCTCACAAAGTAATACTTTTTAGGCAAAAGAGTGATACTTTTCACATTTAGGCACAAAAATCACACTTTAGCTCACTTTTTGCACTAAAATAGGCCCTAAAAACATGTATCAATTCACTCCAATCACCTAATTCCTCCTTAGGGTCCCTGTTGTAGCCTATAAATAAACCCTAACATCAGAGCCTCCAGACGTGTGAAAAAAACATGAGATCAGAGAGGCGGATTCTGATTTCTTGGAGGATCGTCGACCACTCGACGTCCAAGGGAAAGGGATAGGAATACGGCAGAAGACCGTGAGGTTCGAGGCTCATCCTTCGATCGCAGTTCTGACCTTAGAACTGGTTCGTCTTCACCTATTACGGTGAATAAAGGTACAATTCTATCCGCTGTGTTTATGTGACTGCTATCCCGAATTTGATAATTTCATAGAGTCGGCGATCGGTGGTTCCAACAATTGGTACCAGAGCCGTGTTTTCTGACTCTATGCAATTGATTCGGTTATTCATAGATCTGATTTATTAGGATTGCATGATTATCGTAAATCTATTATAATAAGGTTTCTTGATCTGTTATAATAGGGTTTCTTGATCTGTTATAATAGTATTTCTTGATCAGTTATAATAGGGTTTCTTGATCTGTTATAATAGGGTTTCTTGATCTGGTATAATAGAGTTTCATGATCTGATATTGAATAGGATTGCATGATATTTGTTAATCTGTCATATTAGGGTTTGCATGATTATCATAAATCTGTTATATTAGGGATTCAATGTTACTCGTAGATCTATTTTTTTGGGTATGTGAATATTCTGATATTTTTTGCAGGAACCCTAAATCCAACTATTATGGTCAGCATGTATGTTTATGTATGTATTAAACCCTCGGACCTGTCGAGGTTTTTGTTTTGGGTTGGTGAATGATTGTAATAGTTATAACCACGGCGGTCTGTCGTGTAGGTTTTATTTCGATCTAGATGATGTATAGGATCGTTGGATAAAACTGTAATAGGAACAGATTAGGATGGTCGATGGCGGAACCAGTTCGATAGCAAAGAATCGATGGATTTTTTTTCGAACCCCGTATTGCATAGCACTGCCCCGCACCCCGTTTGACGGCGAACATTCAAGAATATGGGAGTATGAAAGAGGCCATAATAGTTGGAATTTTGTTTTCCATATTTATTCTTTCTCATATGTGTTATTGTGTTTAACATGCTTTATGTGTTTCATATGTTGTGCATGTTAATATCCCTCATGTTAAATAACTAAGTGGGAGAGGGGTTATTTTTCAACAAATCCCATAGCCTCCATTTTTGGTTTGTAAGTGATGCATTCAAACATGAATGTTGGTTTTAAGTGCCTTCTTCAATATCGGATGTGTTTGTTTGCGAATCACTAGATCAAACTTCCTTATGGATAATTATAAGTAAGTTATTTAGGAGCGTGTTATCTTCTCCATCTGAAGAGGCACAAACCTAGGTAATTGACTTGGTATTAAGAAATGGTATACACTTAGATGCATATAATAGTATCCTCCCCATCGGAGTAAGTGCTGTTATTTGTATGGCTAAAGACAAACCAACTATTAATTTTTATTTTGTTTGACAAAATGATGAAATTAATGGGTAAAACCTCCTCTTACAAATGATTGAATTAGTATACGTGCACACTATCGTGGCATACAAACTTCATGGTGTTTTGAGGTGTTGGTGAATTTAATTGTATTGTTTGAGGGAAACAATATTGATTTAAATTCTTAATTTTGATCATAATGCATTTACGTGTTTCTTAGGATTTATCATGGCTTTTATCGCACTTGTTGTTATTCTTAAAGAAAACAAACTTACTGGTCCTAATTATATTGATTGGAAAAGAAACTTGGACATTGTCTTGACTGCTGAAGAGTACAAGTTTGTACTCACTGAGGTTTGTCCTGAAAAACCCGATGAAAACTCTAGTGAAGAGGAGAAAGAGGCTTATAAGAAGTGGGTCAAGGCAGATGAGATGGCGCGGTGTTACATTTTGGCTTCTATGTCAAATGTGCTGCAACATCAGCATCAGGCCATGACCTCTGCTTATGAGATGATGCTCAATCTCAAAGAAATCTTCGGACACCAGAGTCGGGCTGCCAGGCAAGAGGCCATGAGAAACTTAATGACGACCACCATGACTGAGGGGACACTCGTAAGGGATCATGTCATCAAGATGATGGCTTATTTGAATAAGATGGAAGTCCTTGGAGCTGAAATCGATGGGGAAACCCAGGTCAATATCGTTCTCTAGGCGCTGCCTAAGAGTTTTGAGCAGTTTCGCCTGAACTACAACATGAACAAAAGGTTGTATTCGATGGCGGAACTTCTGACAGAACTCCAAGCGGCAGAAGGGTTATTTCGTCAAGCTTCTCAAGCTTATATTGCTGAAAATGTTTCTACATCTAAGCCAAAAGGCAAAGTGATGAAGAAAAAGAAACAAACTGGTTTGGCAAAGAAAGCAGGTGAACCAAAGAAAATTGGTCCACCAAGTGGCGTGAAGAAGCCTAAGGGCAAATGCTTTTTGTGCAAGCAGCCAGGACATTGGAAGGTAGATTGCCCCCGTAAAAAGGAAAAAGAAGGTATATCATATTCACTAACTATTGAAACATGTTTAGCGATGTCATCTACCGACACCTGGTGTGTAGATACGGGAGCCACTGATCATGTCTGCAATTCTTTGCAGGGGTTCCAGGAAACCAGGCAGCTTAGTGAGGGTGAGATTACCATCTACATGGGCGACGCTACGAAAGTAGCAGCTGTTGCAGTGGGAGATGTTTATTTATTTTTTGATAAGAATAAGACTTTGGTTTTGAGAAATTGTCTTTACGTACCTAGTTTTAGAAAGAACTTGATTTCAGTTTCCAAGTTATTTTTGGACGAATATTCTATTTCTTTTGATAGCAAAGTGGTTGTCAAGAAAAATAGTGTTATTATCTGTTCTGGTACGTTGATTGGCAATTTATATACTCTTAATCCAATAACTCCCACAAAGCAACAAATGGAAATTAATAGTACATCTTCTAACTCAAATAAGCGAAAAGAACCTTAAAAAATGAACCAAACATATCTTTGGCATCTAAGATTAGGTCACATTAACTTGAGTAGGATTCAAAGGTTGATAGCCGATGGACCTTTGAGTTCATTGGAAGTGAAAAACTATCCGACCTGCGAGCCTGTTTGGAAGGAAAAATGACCAAAAGGCCTTTTAAAGCCAAGGGGTATAGAGCCAAAGAAGTGTTGGAATTGGTTCATTCTGATTTATGTGGTCCTATGTCTATTCAAGCAAGAGGTGGTTTCGAATATTTTGTCTCTTTTATAGATGATTATTCGAGATAGGGATATATTTATTTGATGCGCCGCAAGTCTGAGTGCTTTGATAAATTCAAAGAGTACAAGGCTGATGTGGAGAAGCGTCATAGTAAATATATCAAAACACTATGATCTGATCGTGGTGGCGAGTACCTCTTAGGAGAGTTTAGGAATTACTTATCAGAAGATGGGATTCAATCCCAATTGTCTGCACTTGGTACACCCCAACAGAATGGTGTGGCAGAACAAAGGAATAGGACTCTCTTGGAAATGGTTAGATCGATGATGAGCTATTCGGAATTACCGAGTTCGTTTTGGGGGTATGCCCTGGAAACGGCAGCGTACATTCTGAACTTGGTTCCTTCTAAGACAGTATCTTCTACTCCCACAGAATTGTGGAATGGGCGTAAGCCTAGTTTGAAACATATTCGGATTTGGGGTAGTCCAGCACATGTGCTGAAAGGAGATGCTGATAAGTTAGAATCTCGTACAGAAGTTCGACTGTTTGTGGGCTATCCAAGAGGAACGAAAGGTGGTTTGTTTTATAGTCCTAAAGATCAGAGGGTAATTGTTAGCACAAATGCCCGATTTTTAGAAGAGGACTATGTAATGGACCACAAGCCCATGAGTAAAATTATTTTAGAAGAAATAAGGGGAGAAACTTCTACCTTAGTACCAAGAGTACAAGATGAGATACCACATGGGTCAGCACCATCTGCTACTAATGATACACTATTACCACAAGTGCCTCGTCGTAGTGGGAGGGTTGTTAGACAACCTGATAGATTCATGTTTTTGGGAGAGTCTTCGGACTTAGTACCTGGTGAACACGAATCGGATCCCTGGAGCTACGATAAAGCACTCCAAGATAAAGATGCAGAATCTTGGGAAAAAGCAATGAAATCTGAATTAGAATCTATGGATTCTAATCAAGTCTGGGAGCTAGTAGAACCACCAAATGGTGTAAAAGCCATTGGCTGTAAGTGGGTCTACAAAAGAAAAAGAGGATCAGACAGGAAAGTAGAAACTTTCAAAGCAAGGCTTGTAGCGAAGGGGTACACTCAAAGAGAAGGAATCGATTATGAGGAAACCTTTTCGCCGGTAGTCATGCTTAAGTCTATCCGGATTCTTTTGTCTATTACTGCTCATATGAATTATGAGGTTTGGCAAATGGATGTCAAGACAACTTTCCTTAATGGAAGTCTTGAAGAAAGCATCTATATGAAGCAACCAGAAGGATTCATTGCAAAGGGCAAAGAGCATCTTGTGTGTAAGCTTAATCGGTCCATTTATGGGTTGAAACAAGCTTCGAGATCTTGGAACATCCAATTTGATGAGGTAATCCAGTCTTATGGATTTATTCAATGTCCGGATGAGTCATGTGTATACAAGAAGAGTAACGGAAACGTGGTGGTATTTCTTGTACTATACGTAGATGACATCTTGCTCATTGACAACAATGTCAAGGTGTTGTCAGACGCAAAGGTATGGTTGTCCAAAAAGTTTGATATGAAGGACTTGGGAGAAGTTGGACATATTCTTGGGATCAAAGTTATAAGGGATCGCAAGAAAAGAATGTTATGCTTATCTCAAGCTTCATAGATTGATACTATCTTGGATCGTTTTAGCATGCAAAACTCCAAGAAAGGTTTTCTACCTTTTCGACATGGAGTACCTTTATCTAAAGAGATGTGTCCTAAGACACCAAAGGAGATAGAGGACATGAAGGCAGTTCCTTATACTTCGGCTGTAGGAAGCCTAATGTATGCAATGCTATGTACGAGGCCAGATATCTGTTTTACCGTGGGCATGGTTAGCAGATATCAAAGTAACCCAGGACAAGGACATTGGACTGCGGTAAAGCATATTTTAAAGTACCTGAAAAGGACTAGAAATTATATGCTGGTTTACCAAGCAGATACTTTACTTCCTGAGGGTTACGCAGATTCTGATTTCCAGTCGGATAGGGACAACAGTAAATCTACCTCGGGTTATGTGTTTACCTTAGGAGGTGGAGCCATAGTATGGAGGAGTGTAAAGCAGAAATGCGTTTCGGACTCGACCATGGAAGCTGAGTATGTGGCAGCCTCTGAGGCAGCCAAAGAAGCTGTATGGCTCAGAAACTTCTTGATGGACTTAGAAGTGATTCCTAGTTTGCCTAAAGCTATCACAATTTATTGTGATAACAGTGGTGCAGTGGCAGACTCGAAGGAACCACGAGCCCACAAAGCAAGCAAACACATTGAGCGCAAGTACCACCTGATACGAGACATTGTAAAACGAGGAGAAGTTGTTGTCACTAAGATTGCATCAGCGGATAACCTAGCAGATCCTTTCACAAAGGCTCTTCCAGCGAATGCTTTTGATGGGCATGTTGAAGGGATGAGAATCAGATGTATGGCAGCAATTATGGAAGCATAGTCTTTTAGTATAAGTGGGAGATTGTTAGGATGTATACTATAAGCCTAGCTTTTGTATGAACATCTTTTTGAGTATGAACATCCTTTTAATATGAGATTCATTATGATCAAAATACTTATTGTTTATGATTGTTATATATATCATTATTTTGTCCAGATTAATCTATACTGTAGATAACATGGTGTGTGGTGTCACACAGAAGATCATGCTATCAGTTCCTTATAGATTATAAATAATAGCTCACAGCCAAGATGGACTTGGACAAACCATTGGAACGGTTGTGGTGTAATTTGGTATTAGTCTATCTTGACTATAAAGTTACACTAGTAAATTTTGTATGTATTGAGCAGGACCATATGAGGTTGTTCAATTTGTACTGACTATATAATTGAACAAGACCTCTGTTGTTATAGATGTACGTCTTCTTAATCTCTATATAATAACGGGCACGTGTACTCAGTGTATGTTTCTTTGATTTGCCAATGGGTGAGATTTATTAAATCAATAGGATCGGTGAATTGGGAGATAGCATTGTTTATATGGTGTGCTGTTGATTATAGAAGTGTTGGTCCCGGAATGTTGAGATGAATAAAACCTCAAGTTAGCCTTCTAGAACAAAATCTAGAAAGGGGGGTTTGAATAGATTTTGTAGATTTTTCGAATCTCCCAAAATCAATTCAAAGAATCAGATTATCACAGCAGAATATAATTGTGAACTCAAATTTTAACAAGATCAAAAGCGATGCTGATATTCAGATTTTAGATAAGATTCTGAAATTTAATTCTTGAATTAACAAATTGGAACTTGAACAGAAATTAGAAGAAAGCAGTAAATAACAACAGATTTATAGTGGTTCGGATTATAACAATCCTACATCCACTCTCCTTCTCCAAACCTTGAAGAAGGGTCTTCACTAGCTGCTTACTTACTTACTGTACAAACTTTACAAATTACAACTTGATCTTCAACTCTTCAAAAATCTAATCAACTTTCTGAAATCTAACTCTAAGAATAAGATGTGTTTTTGAAGATATGAAGTGAAGTGTTCTATAAACACTTAGAAAATCTTTGAAATCTCTCTTGACAATACTTTGTGAAATCAATAGTGAATAGTGTGAAAAATCAAATTTGCATAAGTGTCTAGAAAAATAAAATCTAGTCCTTTTTATAAGTCTGAAAAGACAGTTAGTTTGTTAGTTAGTTCTAACAAACTGAAAACTGCTCAACAAACCTATTCTTGGAAACTGCTCTTGACCTCAACTGATTCTTCCTACTCGTCTGCAGTTGACTTGGTGAAGACTCGCCTTTCTTATTCTACTCATCTTGTCTTGACCTCGTCTGAGCTTTTCATGATCGTCTCCTGCAGATGACTAGTTTTGAGCTTGTCTTCAGATGACTTGTAAACTTTGATCTCCAGCTAACTTGATCAGCTCTCGACCTAGTCTGATCAGCTTAGCATCAAACTCTGATCTGAGTTGTTTTTCAACGTTGTCTGCTCCTCTGGATTGTTCCTTTTAACTCATCAAAACTCTACTTGATCTAACAATTTCCCCCTTTTGATGATGTTAAAACTATAAAAGAAACATGCTCACAGCTGATGTTAGTCAAAGTTATTCAAGTCAATCAGATAAGCAAGTTAGAATTCATTCACACTATCAACTCAGATTAAAGCATTTTAAATCACACTTAGAAAGTTTTGAAATAAAAATTCTTTAGTCATAAGAATTTTCAAAAGAAAACAAATTTAAGTCTTAAGAAAAACAAAAAAAAAATTAGACTTTAAGAAAAAATTTTGCAAAAATTGAGTCTGAGATGATAAATTTTCTCAGATGTTTCATACTTAGAAAAAATTTAAAGTTCCTTAAAACAGTAAAGAAAACTTTTAAAATACACAAGTAAAACAGATAAGAACCAGTCATCTCATTCATATTTAGCTCATTTACAAATTTACATATGGAACAGATAAGAAGATAAAAGAGAAGAAAATTTAAGCTTATCTAATCTGTCCATCTGTCTTTTCTTGGAAGCTGCATCCAATCAAATATTCGAGTTCTCAGCTCAGCAATTTCCTTTGGATCAGTCAACTTCATCTGATTTATACCATAGTTGATAGTTGACCTGATCCATTCCTTGTCTATCGAGCCATCATCTTTCAGCTTTATCGGAATGGATGAGTAGTCTGGAGCGACCAAATCCACGTTGTACCATTCATCTCCTTCATCAAGAAGTTTCTGGTACAAACTTGGATTTTCCTTCTCCATCCAATCATGCCAAGCGATCGTCTCATTGTCTGATGACGCTCCAACTCCTTTGCAAATGTACCAGAAGAAGGTCCACTTGGCTTCGTACTTTATGTACTCAGCTGCCCACGACGGATGTGCAATCATTTTCGGGGGGGCATCAGTCCTTTCCTCAGGTCTGATCCAAGCTGCCTCTGCTCCTCCTCCAGCAGATGGGACTACCCACTTCTTCTGGGATTTATCAAAAATGCGGCCAGCCTCCTTTGCCGACTTAATCTTCCTCCTGGCTTCCCTCCGGCCATAGTATATCTTTTCAGCCTTGATCCGTCGGTCCCTTTCTACCTCTATCCTAAGCTGCTCAGCTGATTTTTCCAGTGGCCTCTTTCCAGCAGCTTTGGACATTAGGCTCTGCCTGATAGGCGACACAACCTTCTCTGCCTCCTTTACCTTCTCTTTCTCCACCACCACCAGCTCCTTCCCCTTTCCCTTCTCAGCTTCAGCTTTGGCTCTAGCCTCCTCCTTCCTCTCTCTGATCTTACCCATATATCTTTTAGATTTCAGCTCAGCTTCTTTCTTTCTTGCCAGCTCATCTGCTCTGATTGCTTCCTCAATCTGATTAATTCTAATTTTTAAGGCAGTGAGCTCATCTGATTGGCTAGCTGCTGAAAGTTTGATCTGGTTAAGCTCGGCTTTCACAATCTCCACATCTTCCCCCTTTTTAACATCATCAAGTAGCATAGCAAGCTGCTCCTTGATAACAGTAAAATAGGTGGAAGCTGAGGATTGATTGAGGAGGATCTCATCGGCCAGCAGTTGATTGTCAGCTTGGGTCTGGATTCTTAGCTCTCCAACCTCCTTCTTCACTCCTTCCAGCTCTTCTTTGACAGCCAGTTTAACAGTATTTGAAATAGAAGATAGAAGATTTACCTCAGATGCTTTTAGCATGTCTTCCATAGTTACACTGACAGAATCCACGATGTCTGCAGTCTTTATTGTGAGCATCTGAGTGAACTTATCCTCTACCCTCTTCTCCAGCTGATTTAGAATTGAAGAAAAGGTGGATCCTGGGCTGCTGGGAGGGACGACTGGTAGGGTTTCAGATAAGCCAAGGCGGCTTCGTAGGAAATTCAGGAGCTGCTCTTCTGATAGGATAACTGATAAGGATGAGATTCCAGCAGACTCCAAAATAACCTTTTCCCAGGAGATGAAGTTGTCCCAGCCTACTTCATCACTGAACAGGCTCATCTCCTCCAGATCACCAGTCCTCAGATGATGGACCTGCCAGATCTCAATGAATTCCTTCATTACTTCAGGGTTAAACTGAAGTTCAGGAATTAACTCAACTAATCTCCTTTTGGCATCTGATCGTAGGGAGAGCTCGAAGCTTCCTACAGAGCCATCAGGTCTGGGAGTGTGTATTGGACTGATTTGGGGTGATGGAGTGGGATATTTGGTGGAGAGGAAGTCAAGAAAATCAAAAGGTTGAGTAGAGGTGGGAGGGATATCAGGTGTGGGAGATGAGGTGGGAGGTATTTCGGGTAAAGGAGATGAGGTGGGAGGTGTTTGTATTTGGATAATATCGGGAGTAGGCTGTTTCAGAGGCTCAGAAGTACCAGCCTTGGATACTTCTTCATCGCCTAGGTGGGTGGGGGATTTATCAGAAGATGAGATGTTGGAGGATGTACCTGGAGAGGCTTGCCTCTCGGCAGATGCGGTTCGCTCAGAGCTGGGATCTTCCAGCACCTCCGTCTCAGCCTGTACCGCTGATGCTATTTGCAGTGTTACAGCCTCCTCTGGTAACAGACTAGCAGGAGTTGAGGAAGACTCCCCAACTGTATCAGCAGCCTTGACCAGCCTCCTTTTGGTCCTCCTCCGAAGTGGTTGAGCCACTTCCGTTTCCACCCCAGCTGCTTCCTCAGCTGGCTGAGCAGCTGGTGCCTCTTCCCTGGCTGCTGGGATCTCAGCTTCTGGTACCTCTACTTCTGGTACCTCAACTGGCTAGCTCTGTACCCCAGCTACTGCCAATTCAAGTCTCTGGGCCTATGCCTCGTCTAATTCATCGTCTGAATCCGGCAGTCCACCCAATCTCTCGTTTTTTGTAAGCAAACCCTTTTGCTTAGAAAATTTCTTCTTTCCTTTCCTCGTCTGGACCCTCTTATTCAGTCCATCTATCAGTACTGTGATCTTATTAAACAGACTCACAGTAGACTGAGGAACCCAATCTCCAACCGTGGGGTTAAAAACCAACCTTGCCTGCTCTTCCTTTAACCTCCTAAATAGAAATTCTACCCAATCAACCCTTACACCATCAACTATAGCTCTCATACAACACAGCCTAGACTTAGTAACCCCGTCATGTGAACTCTGATCACCCAGAATTGACTTAGTTACTATAGTCATCAACAGCCTATATTTCCTTCTCAACATGTGCTTTTTCAAATCCCTCCTTGTTCCCCTATATGTAACCCTGACGAACAAATCAAAAGATTGTTCTCATTCCTCTTCCTTATATACTAATGGATTCACACCCTCAGCCGATGTATCCAAAGTCCTAGCCACATTTTCTTTAGTATACTCCAACCTAGTCGCCTCTACAGTAGTACTAAACTCGTCATCAGAAAACTCACAGTTTACCAGAAATTCTGCGCCTATGAAGTCCATTATTTTGTTTTCTGCGGATTTGAGTGAACAGAACCCTCGTAGTCTTGATGCTTCCAACAGCCTTAAAATTTCGCTGGATTCCCTGTCCTGAGTGGTTTCAAAGTCGACATACATCTCGGCTTTGAGTTTATTTTTAACTGCTTCAGTATTCATTTTGAAATTTGAGACTGATGCAGTTATATAAGTGGGAGGTCTAGAAGGTTGGGATGAAGAAGAAGCCATTTGAATATCTTTTTGTAAGAAGGGGTTTTGACAGAGGTTTTTTTGATAAGTGAAATGTGAAAGTGAAAAAATTTTAATGAAGAAGGTAAGATTTTAAACTTAGAGGAGAGAGAGGGAAAGTTTGGGAATGCAAAACGTGGCACGATCTCAGAGTTTTTATTTTAAACCGTTGATTTTAGGAGGCGTGTGTAAAACATCGACGGTTTAGCGAGAAAAACGATTGAAATTCAGGCGCATGGCCTTCACGTGTGATTGGAGTGTATAGGGCAAGAGTTATTAAGACCAATTAACAAAAATATCGAACCCAAGGGAAAAAGTATGCATATGAGTCCCTAGGAATACAAGTTATTAGTGACTAGAGTTGCAATAATGGTTTGGAACAAAATCAACAAAACAAAAGCAAAAATACAAAACAAAAACAAGCAAGCAAATGATCGAACACTTAGAATGCGATAACAACAACAACAGTAATTGGTGGGATGGGAGTGCTAGGATTAATATTCATCAATGAATCATCAATCAACAAGCTACAATTGAATCAAATTGCAAATCAACTAAGATAGAAAGCATAAACCATCATGAAATTAATCACTCCATTAAAATCACAATGCCTAATGTGAGTATCCTTAGTCTTTCCCATTTCTCAATGTAGGAATCCCCAATTCATACAATCATGCAAAATTGAAACTCGATCAACACCTAATCACGTTAGCTCAACTCTCGCCTATTGCTATGGTGATCAACCATTAATCTAAAGAGACAATTTTACACAAAGCACAATGAAGAATCACAATTAGGAAGCAATCTACTCAATTGATCTCCAATCATCAACAATTATAGCATCATCAATCAATTCATCATAAATTTCAATTAACCCAAGCACAAGAGAGATTAGCCCATGGTACCACAAACAATACCCATGGGGAGAAGATAGAATTGATCATACACAAAGCAAATCACAACAATTAAGAAATTAAAGAGACAAGAGAGGAAAAACATCACCAAATGATCTTCAATTAACCAAAATAGGAATGCTTGAGTCTTCAACAACAATCTCCAAATGAATTACAAGCTTGAATTGAAAGAATTACAAGGATCTAAAGCTAATCTATGGCTAATCAACCAACAATGAATGGAAATCTAATCCTAAATCTAACTTCTACTCTAATCTAATGAAGAAATTGGCTTGGGGCTTGAGAAATCACCCCAAAACCGCTACTAACTGCTACTATGAAAGATGTCTCCAAGCTCCTCTGCTTCAAGTCTTTAAATACCAAAAAATTAGAAAAACTGCCCCCTCGAGTCGAGGGTCATGTCTCGACTTGAGGTCCCTACAAAAATCCTCGCCCTCGACTCGAGGGTCATGTCTCGAGTCGAGGCTGCTGCCTTTGTCTCATCCCTCGACTCGAGGGTCATGTCTCGAGTCGAGGCTCCTGCTTATATTCTGATTTTGGTCCTTTCTGCATAGCCCTCGACTCGAGGCTCTTGCTCCTCGACCAGAGCTCGAGTCCAGGGCACTTTTCTCGCGCGGGGCTTCGGCCCCGATCCCCGTTTTCATCCCGTATGATCATCTCTTCATTCTAAGCTTAATGGTACTCTCGGTTTGGCAAAAATCCACCGAATTACCTGCAAAATGGACGAAAAATATCAAAATCTTACAAATAATACTTTTTAGGCAAAAGAGTGATACTCTTCACATTTAGGCACAAAAACTAACACTTTAGCTCACTTTTTGCACTAAAATAGGCCCTAAAAACATGCATCAATTCACTCCAATCATACCCCCAAACTTGAATTGTTGCTCGTCCTCGAGCAACGTAGAAACTAAGAACAAAGGAGTGAATTGATTGCAATTATGTCACATGGCACTATAGACGAAATAAAAGACAATCGAACTCATCAATGAACATAAGTATCAATGCAACTATCCATTATCCATCAAGATGAATCATGCTCAAACAAATGCTCAATCAAATACTCAACACATTACTTCTTCCATGGAGTGTTTCACTCTTCACTCAAGTGTATAAAGGTACAAGGCACTCAATCATCAAATTCATGAACTTGCACACCATATGCTTGCCACAAGACTTAATCTCAATCAAAATCAATTATGATCAATCAAGAATCAAAGAGGTCTTTCTTCTAGGTTGTATTGTAGGCTCTTTGGAAAGGTGGAATGTTTATGGATAAGAGTGACTAAGTAGTAGAGACTTGAATGTAAGCTAATCAATACAAATGCACATCTCTTCTCTTTTCATCAAGCACACTCTTCCTTTAGAACTTCAATGATCAATCCACCATTCACTTGAACTTTCTCTTTTTTAAAGCTCACAAATTGAATTTTTCTTCTTTTCATGCATTTTTCTTCACAATTCAACCTTTCACAACGTTTCTTTCTTCTTTCAAGCATCATCACTTAGCACATTATTTTCCCACACTTAGCAATCAAATCACCATCATTAGCCAACATTCAAGCTCAACTAAATATAGGACAAGAAAGGCTCATAAAACTAGGCTAAATGGTTTCAATTTCACTTGGCTTGCCAAAAAATATGGATCATAAGGCTCAACATGGCTCACTAAGGAAATCACATGTATTTGGTAGGAAAATATTTGGCAAAGTAACTCATAATTCCAAACATGGCCTCTTATCACTTTCAAGACATCACACAAAGATCAATATCAACAAATCTAGTGGTAAGTTCTAGCATACAATTCATGAATGATGCACTCTCAAAGGATCAATCAACCGTATAAGATGTACGATTATTAGGCACAAAAGCTTACGGGCTTAAATTGAGCAATGAATCAAGTATCATCAATCACATTCATCCTTACACAATAAATCAAGAAACTAGCATCAAGCTACAAATCTACTAATGATCATATCAAAATCCAACTAGTCTTGCAAATCAAGCACAAATGCTCATGTACATAAGTCCAAGCATACTCACTATATCAATGAATGATACTAAAAAAATATGTCAATGAATCCACAATTAAGCTCAAAATCAATAAATCTCAAAAGCCTAGGAATAAGGAATCCAAAGAAATCATCAAGGAATAATCATCAATAGACCATCAAACTCAATAAGATCAAGATAATAACAACCATAAAAAAAATCATCAAAAATCCAAAACCAATCATCACAACCATCAAGTCAAGAGTACAAGCACCATCAAAAGTACAAAAGAAAACAAGAATATCAGAATCTAAAGATCAACAAGAGGGAATAAGGAATAGGGGATAGCCCTAGTAATCGGATGGCGGTGGTGGAGGAGGGTAGTGTCCCTGCCCGAAGTTCCACGAGCTCATCTGCTGGAGGGGTGCATACATGTCATGCTGAGTCTTCAGAGACTCCTCCTGCATCCTCCGAGTCTCTTCATTAAATCTGCGGGACTCCTCAAGCATCCGGTATATCTCATCCTGCCGGGTCAGACTCTCTATATGCATCCTCTGACTGTCTGCCCACATCTCCTCAGTCAAAACCCACGGTCTGTGAGATGAACTCCACGCCTCGTACTCTCTACTCCTCATCTCATCCTGCCAGTACATATTGATCTCTGGCTGGTAATCCTCGTCCATCTGTACTGGCGGCTCCTCCTGCTCCGGCTCCTCATCATCCTCATCCTCAAAATCATAATCTCCGATCTCTACCTCTGCTCCCTCTGCAGCTCCATCACCCTGATCATCATCTGAACCCGACTGCTGACCCCCATCGTCATCATCATCATCTCTAAGCACATCCCCATGCTCTCTAGTGTAGGCATCTATCACCTCAGTATGACGCTGTGACCACATGCGCAAGTTGATAGTCACAAATGCCTGAGATCCGAAAACTGTCGTCAACCTCTTATTAGGAAGAGGGAATCGGCCACCATGATGCTGCTGTAGGCACCACGTCCTACCGATGCGGTCAAGTGTCCTCATGCGCCGCATGGTATGAAGAGTAAGGTCAGGACCCTCCACTGCTCTGAGGTTATGCGTCGGGATCCCAAGATGCTCAGCGATCAATGTAATCATGCCACCGAAATTAATCTTCTTGAACTTCGTGCTAGTGGCTCTCTCAAATATGTAGCAAAGATAGGCAGCCGCATTGAATCGAACTCCATGTAAGAAGCACCAGATAACGTATAGCTCCTCGGAAACCACAGCTCCTCCCTCTGATCTCGCGAATATGGTACTCGCGAGGATCTTCTCTAAGTATCGGACGACCGGGTTCCAGATATGTGTGCTCTTAGACTTCCCCGGAACAAAATCGGGCTGATTAGGAGCCCCAGAATCTGAAATCCTCCTCCAAAATTGCTTAGCATTATACTCCTTCCTGATGTTCAACAGTGATCGGTCGGGGTCTGTAGGTGCTCCAATAATCTCGTTGACCTCGTCCAGAGTCAACGAGTACTCGTGCCCCATGAGCTCAAATGTAATACTCCTCGGGAATTTGGCCCTCCTGGCCTTATCAACTCTCACCGTGCACAGGAACTCGAGAGTGAGTCCGATATATGTCCGAGGCCTATTCGTCAAGAAGCCCCTGACTTGCTCAAATAAGCGAGGAATATCCTCCTCGATCCCCATCGATATCATGCACTCGTGGTCAACTAATCTCGTCTTGACCACCCAGTTATAGAGCTCAGAGTATAAATCAATATGAGTCCTCCACTGGTGATCATCCCATTGAATTCCGAGCTCAGCGGGCATCCTGTGTGCAAATCTGATGGCAGCTTCTTTCTTGCGAATCTCCGCCTCAGAGAGGTTATGTCTGTCGGCCCCTCTACACATTGTTCCTGCAAAACATTCCCAAAAGCAAAAATCAAATTTAAAAAATGCAATACAAGCTCAGAAAAATATCAAGCATACCCTGATCGAGTCAACAAGCAATCAATATCCAATAACAAAATCCCTAGTGACTAGCAACAAAGCCTCAATAATGGTCAATGAGTCAACGAAACACATATATCCAATAGAAGTGCTCAAAATAATCCTCAAACATGTATACTTACTAGAATGGCCCCACAATTAGCACACAAACAAGCTCAAAAATCACCATGCAATTAAGCTCAATAAAATCCCAAAAAATCATAGGCCAATTAGCAAGTAATTAAACAAATATGCATCATTAATTCATACACTTCTATCATAAGAATAACTCCACTTGACCAAATGATCCAAACAATTACACTAGGAATTCCTACAAATGCCATAATTCACAATTCTAATCCAAATTCACAAATAAACGAGCACAATATCAAATTCAATCCTAAACATGCTCCTATTCTCATCAAACAATCCAAATATACTCATACAAGGCTCCAAATCATCCACAATAATCATGCATAGAAGGTATTTGTCAAAATGTCCACATGAAATTCCAATTTAATTAACAAATGACCTAATTGAATCACCCATGCAATAATCACAATACCACTGCGAAATTGAAGCCAAGATGAGTAGAAATTACGTACCTTGTTTGAAGAATTGGTCCAAAAACGGACTTGGAAAATACCCAATCAATTTCAACCAAAAATCCCCAAATTTGCTTCCAAAAACCCTCAAGATCCTATCTTTATGCAATGTAAATGATAAAATGATGAAAGGATGGTGATTCAATGGTGAAATGATGCAAAAACGACGGAAATGGATGGGGAAGAAACTGGAAAACGGCCTCTCAAACCCTCGAGTCGGGATTCTGTGTTCTGTCTACTGCGTATTTAAAAAAAACACGCGCCTCGAGTCGAGGGTCAGGCCTCGACTCGAGGGATCCAAAAATTTCGACTGCCTCGACTCGAGGTCTCACGCACGACTCGAGGGATATGCAAAAATGACCCCCTCGACTCGAGGTACCACTCTCGACTCGAGGAATGTGTAAAATTCAGAATTTTTGACTAAGTGTAAATCCCTCGACCCGGGGGCCATGCACTCTCGACCCTGGGTCGAGTCCAGGGAATTTTTTACGATTCCCGGGCCTGACCCGACCCCCGAAACTCCTAAAAAATGACCTTTATACCCCTAACGAACCCAAATATGCAAGAAATTACCATGTTGGTCCCTCGATTTAAGCCCGGTCGCTCATTCGATCGAGGAGACCGGGTTCTCTTCCTTTTTGCTCATTTTCACCAACTTTTAAGCTCTTCTTTCCTTCTCGATTCCTTGATTCCCTTGCAAATTCGATCCTTTCCAATCCTCGTAGTGAGTATACCTACACACGGGCAAAACAATTCATCAAAATCATCACTACGAGATGCATTTCTACCCTAAATGACACACACCCCCAAACTTGAATGAAGTCATGCATTCAAGTTTGGCTCCAAATACATGCAACTCATAATGATATCAACAATTAAGCTCAACAATATATAAATCTCAAAGCATAGAGCATCAATCACTAAGCATACGCAATTAAGTAGCAACAAGCCAAATCTCCTAAGAAAAAAAAACAAAAACACTAATCTAAAAAAACACAAGAAAAGAAAATAAAAAGGATGGGTTGCCTCCCATCAAGCGCTATTTTTATTGTCCTATGCCGGACTTATTCTTCACTTCCATCTTCCTTCATCGGAATGACCACGGGTAGCGATCCTCCTTCCCATTGTATCTCGATCGTTGAGCTTCATAATCTAGGAGGTTCACCGAATAGATAGGACAACCACCGATAGATATGCAAAGTGTCCATGGTTGTTCTCCTTTTTCTCTTGCCATCCTTCTCGATTCTTCTTTCCTTTCAAGGATGCCCAAGCGTTTCTTTAATTCTTCCCTATAGTCAAAATTCACAAGAGGCAAAATTAAATCATAAGAAGCATCATTTTCAATCAAATCACAAATTGAAGAGTTAGAGGGTATAGAAATGCTCATTTCGATCTTCAAAGCTTCATTTGATGCTCTTTGATTTTCTTCTTCATTAAAGCTCATGTCCATCAATGGACACTCCTCTTCCTCCTTTTTGACAAGGAAGACTTCTACTTTTACCTCTTTGCTTGGACCCTTCTCTACATCATTCCTTTCACTTTCTTCCTCCCCTTCTTTTTCTTGCTTCTCCATGAAAGTCATATTTTTTACTTGGCGTAGGAAATCCTTGAGTTGACACTTGATAAACATGAAATGCACTCCGGTGATCTCCATGTTACCCTCTATCCATGAATTAATCTTTTCTTTGGTCTCATACATTTCTTCGTACAAGGGAAGAATTTCATCACACCTAACATCATCTTTCTCAAATTTTTCCAACACAAATCAAAGCATCTCTTGCAATATAGCTCTCATATCATAGAGTCCCCATTCTTCAATTTGAGGAGAAGCTTGTGGCATTGGATAATCGTTCTCATAGCTCCTCCTTTCATCATAGTAAGCTTCCTCTTCCGATGCCCCTTGAAATTCGAATCCACAATATTGATTGCATGCTTGATCATAAGGCTCATAGTATGGGAACATCTCTTGAGGTGGGGTAGAAATTTCTTCACTTATCCAATCTTCATAATTGGATGGAACTTGTTGCCATTGATAATTATCTTCATAGTTCCTCCAATCATTGTAGCTCAATTCTTCAAAATGTGGAAAATACACCCTACTATCTTGATAATATTCTTGATTCCACAAGTATGAGTTGTATCCTTCCATCTAGACAAGATTTCAAAGTATCAAATTCAAACAAAAATAACAAAACAAACACAAAGGCAACAAGTAGTCACTTCAAACAATTCCTAGGTCTCACTTAAGGCGCAAAAACTAATTCCCCGGCAACGACGCCATTTGATTGGAGTGTATAGGGCAAGAGTTATTAAGACCAATCAATAAAAATATCGAACCCAAGGGAAAAAGTATGCACATGAGTCCCTAGGAATACAAGTTATTAGTGACTAGAGTTGCAACAATGGTTTGGAACAAAATCAACAAAACAAAAGCAAAAATACAAAACAAAAACAAGCAAGCAAATGATCGAACACTTAGCATGCGATAACAACAACAACAGTAATTGGTGGGATAGGAGTGCTAGGATTAATATCCATCAATGAATCATCAATCAACAAGCTACAATTGAATCAAATTGCAAATCAACTAAGATAGAAAGCATAAACCATCATGAAATTAATCACTCCATTAAAATCACAATGCCTAATGTGAGTATCCTTAGTCTTTCCCATTTCTCAATGTAGAAATCCCCAATTCATACAATCATGCAAAATTGAAACTCGATCAACACCTAATCACGTTAGCTCAACTCTCGCCTATTGCTAGGGTGATCAACCATTAATCTAAAGAGATAATTTTACACAAAGCACAATGAAGAATCACAATTAGGAAGCAATCTACTCAATTGATCTCCAATCATCAACAATTATAGCATCATCAATCAATTCATCATAAATTTCAATTAACCCAAGCACAAGAGAGATTAGCCCTTGGTACCACAAACAATGCCCATGGGGAGAAGATAGAATTGATCATACACAAAGCAAATCACAACAATTAAGAAATTAAAGAGACAAGAGAGGAAAAACATCACCAAATGATCTTCAATTAACCAAAATAGGAATGCTTGAGTCTTCAACAACAATCTCCAAATGAATTACAAGCTTGAATTAAAAGAATTACAAGGATCTAAAGCTAATCTATGGCTAATCAACCAACAATGAATGGAAATCTAATCCTAAATCTAACTTCTACTCTAATCTAATGAAGAACTTGGCTTGGGGCTTGAGAAATCGCCCCAAAACCGCTACTAACTGCTACTATGAAAGATGTCTCCAAGCTCCTCTGCTTCAAGTCTTTAAATACCGAAAAATTAGAAAAACTGCCCCCTCGAGTCGAGGGTCATGTCTCGACTCGAGGTCCCTACAAAAATCCTAACCCTCGACTCGAGGGTCATGTCTCGAGTCGAGGCTGCTGCCTTTGTCTCATCCCTCGACTCGAGGGTCATGTCTCGAGTCTAGGCTTCTGCTTATATTCTGATTTTGGTCCTTTCTGCATAGCCCTCGACTCGAGGCTCTTGCTCCTCGACCAGAGCTCGAGTCCAGGGCAGTTTTCTCAAAGCCCCCGACCCCTGTTTTCGTCCCGTATGATCATCTCTTCATTCTAAGCTTAATGGTACTCTCGGTTTGGCAAAAATCCACCGAATTACCTGCAAAATGGACGAAAAACATCAAAATCTCACAAATAATATTTTTTAGGCAAAAGAGTGATACTCTTCACATTTAGGCACAAAAACTAACACTTTAGCTCACTTTTTGCACTAAAATAGGCCCTAAAAACATGCATCAATTCACTCCAATCAACGTGTCTTGAATTGTGTAAAAAGTAACCGTTTATCCTACGGATTAGACGGCTAATAGACTTACTTTATCAGAAGTAATTAGTATACCTGACGTAAGCAATGAGGTGCCTTACTTAATACTCAGGTATTCTATTTCAGACTTGATCAAATTGATCTTATCTGATATTTTTCAAAAACTCTCTCCTAGTCTGATTTTTGAAAGCCACAAAAATTTAAAATTTACAAAGTATTTTCAGCTTGGTTACAAAGTTCAGATTACTTGAAATACACACACTTAAGGACTTTATTTGAAAACAAAGATTTTGAGAAGAACAAACATGAAGGTTTTCTGAATGAAGAGATTTATGAGACTAATCTGATATACCTGTTCCTACAAACAAACTCATCAAAACTTATTAGTAGCTGAGGTAGATCAGATAGGGTGCAGATAGTCATCTGTTTTTCAAAAAATCAGCTGACTATTGTGCCCTAGTCTGATTTACCATATGTCAGATAAGCAATTATCATGTCAGATAAGGTCAATATGACTAATCCTTGATTCTTGATTCCTAAACAGGAGATCAATGATATCAGCTACCTGATTGTCCTTTGACTCAGATCTAGTCTGATAATTCTTTCTAGATATAATAAACTAAATTGAGAGAGACAAGAATTAAAAAAACAGAATTAGAGAATTACTAACGAAGCATCTAATAATCCTAATTCTACTGATAATTCTTTAAACCTCGTCTCTGCCAGTGGTTTTGTCAATATGTCTGCTCTTTGAAAGTCGGTCAAGATCTTCTCAAGTCTGATATCTCCTTTCTCTACATGGTCTCGGATGAAGTGATGTCTGATATCTACATGCTTGCATCTTGTATGAAGGACTGGATTCTGAGTAATAGCTATAGCACTATTACTATAACAAAAGATAGGTACATCTTTGGTGATAATATTATAGTCCCTTAGCTGTTGACTTATCCAGATCAGCTGTGAACAACAACTTCTAGCTGCCATATACTCAGCTTCAGTTGTGGAAGTAGCTACAGAGGTTTGTTCTTAGACAACCATGAAATCAGCTTACTTCCAAGAAATTGGCAAGTACCAGATGTAGATTTTCTATCTATCTTACACCCACCAAAATCTGAATCTGAGTATCCAGACAGCTCAAAGTTGTCATCAGCTGGATACCACAATCCAACATATACTGTTCCTTTCAAATACTTGAGGATTTTCTTTGCTGCTTCAAGATGGCTTTTCTTAGGATTAGTTTGAAATCGAGCATAGACTCCAACTGCAAAAGAAATATCAGGTCTACTAGCAGTTAAATATAATAAGGAACCAATAAGACATCGATACACAGTTTGATCAGTGTCTTCTCCCTTCTCATCTGGATCCATTGAAAAATTTGTCATCTTAGGTATCTTAGCTTCTCGGCTGGTACCTATTCCATATTATTCAATAAGATCTTTTGTATATTTGGCTTGGTTGATGAATATTCCCTTCTTTGTCTGCTTGACTTGAAGTCCAAGAAAATATGTCATTTCTCCCATCATGGACATTTCAAATATGCTTTTCATAAGACTACTAAATTCTTCACATAAAGATATGTTAGTTGATACAAAAATTATATCATCAACATAAATTTGAACTTACAAAAGATCACAACCAAACTCTTTTCTAAAGAGAGTTCTATCAATTCTACCTTTAACAAAACCATTTTGAATTAAATAATCAGACAAAGTGTCATACCAAGCTCTTGGTGCTTGTTTAAGTCCATATAAAGCTTTCCTTAGTTTATAAACTTTGTCTCCTTTGACAAAACCAGGAGGTTGTTCTACATAAACTTCCTCAGCTTAGATTCCATTTAAGAAAGCTAACTTAACATCCATTTGAAAAACTATGAATCGTTTAAAAGCAGCATAGGCTAAAAACAATCTTACGGCTTCCAAACGAGCTACTGGTGCAAAGGTTTCATCATAATCAATACCCTCTGATTGTGAATAACCTTGAGCAACTAGTCTGGCCTTATTTCTAACCATAATATTGTTTTCATCCCTCTTGTTTTTGAAGACCCATTTAGTTCCAATGAATTTTTGATGATGAGGCCTTTCAACAAGCTCCCACACATCTTGTCTTTGAAACTGATTTAGTTCTTCTTGCATGGCATTAATCCAATTGGAATCAGTTAAAGCTTCTGTAATTGAAACCTTTGGCTGTTTTGCATCTCTTAATCTTCTCTATCCAATCTTTACTAAGAGTCTCTATGATTTCAGTCCTAGCTACTTGGTCAAGATTGTGGACTTTCCTTTCATCATTCGTCAATTCAGAACTCTTCTTTACTTGTCTAGTTCTTGATTCAGCTGTTTCTGCTCCAGTGCTGGTGCCTCCATGATAAAACTTTATAGGACCTTCCTCAAGGACCTCTTCCATTCTATCATGAATGGCCTTCAGATGATTTTCCATCCTAAATTTCCAATAATCATAATCTTCAATGGAAAATTCAGGAAGATTTCTAGACTTATTACTTTTACCTGATGACATAATGAAACAAAGACAAAACACTCCACAAAAACTTATTAGTAGCTCTGTTAGTAAAGAAAGAAAAAAAATGAAGAAAATCAAGATAAATCCAGAATCTTGTTCAAGACCTAAAATCAATATCAGAACAGCTTAACACTGCTCTGATACCACTTGTTGGTCCCGGAAAGTTGAGTTGATTAAAATCTTGAGAAAGCTTCCTAGAACAAAATCTAGAAAGGGGGGGTTTGAATAGATTTTGTAGATTTTTCAAATCTTTCAAAAACCAATTCAAAATATCAGATTAAGCACAGCGGAATATAATTGGATTCTCAACTTGTTATAAGATCAAAAGCAAGGTTGATATTCAGATTTTAGTTAAGATTCTGAACTTTAATCTTGAATTAACAAAATTATAAATTGAACAGAAACTAAAGAAAGCAAGAAATAACACCAGGATTTATAGTGGTTTGGATTTTAATAATCCTACATCCACTCTCATTCTTCAATCTGAAGAAAGGACTCTGCTTACTGCTTACTTTCTTACTTCCAGCTTACAACTTACAACTTGTACAATTCTTCAAATCTTCAATCTCCTAAACCCTTCTTCTAGAAATCTAACTATTACAGTGTGTATTGAATTTTGAAGATTACAAGAAAAGTGTTCTAAAAACACTTAGAACTTTTTGGAAACTCACTAGAAATACTTGTGAAAAGATTGTGATTGAAATCTGAGTAGTGAATAGAGTGAAAAATCAAATATGCATAAGTGTTCTATATCAAGAATGAAAAATCTAGACCTATTTATAAGTCTGGAAAGACAGTTAGTTTGTTAGTTAGTTCTAACAAACTTGAAACTGCTTAACAAACTTAAACTACTCTAGACCTCAGCTGATTCTTCATATTCATCTGCAGCTGACTCGGTGAAAACTCGCCTTTCTTATTCTACTCGGCTTATCTTTACCTCGTCTGAGCTCTTCATAATTGTCTCCTGCAGATGACTAGACTTGAGCTTGTCTTCAGATGACTAGCATAATATCAGACCTCAGCTGACTAGCTTAATGCATGACCCCGTCTGATCAGCTTATATCCTCAGCTGTTCTTCAGGTTGGCTGATCAGTCTAATCTGCTCTTTAACTCATCAAAACCTCTTGATCCAACAATTTCCCCCTTTTTGATGAAGTTAAAACCTATAACAAGGAAACATACTCACAGCTGAAGTTAGTACTAGATTTAGTTAAATCAATCAGATAGATACAGCATATTTTCACACTTCAACAGATTCAGTCACATTAAAACAAAATTTAAGTCTTTTAGACTCTTTTAGAAGAACTTAAAAAATTTAACAAAAATTTTAACTCTGAGATATAAGAATTTCTCAGATGATTTTTTAAAAAAAAAATTTAACTCTGAGAGATAAAAATTTCTCAGATGATTTATACTTAAAAAATTTAAAAAAAAATTTAAGAAACTAATACACAGAATTCACATAAGTCTGAATATATTCATTCACAGAAATTTACAGATTACAAAATAAGAGAACTGATAGAAAATAAAAGATAAGGAAAGAAAAATCCTGTTCTATCAGATTCCCCATCGGTCAGCTTCTGGAATGTTTAGCCAGCTGAAAATCCTTGCTCTAAGCTGTTTCAGATCATTCTCATCTGTGAGCTCGGATTCCCTTTCTGCCTTGGCCACAACTGTTCTGACCCATTCCAGATCAGGAGAACCATCTTCTTTAAGCTTGGGAGTGACCTGCTCGTAGGCTGGTGCGATCAGATCGCAGTTGAACACATTATGTGCCTCATCGAGCAGCTTCCCATAAAGATCTGCGTCCTCCTTCTCCATCCATTCATGCCAGCAGATGTCTTCGTTGGCTGCTCCAGATGGCGATGCCTTCAAGATGTACCAGTAATACATCCATTTGGCATCCAGGGCTTGCTTTTTATACTCGCTGGTGTACCTCCCTGATACCATCTTTGGAGGAGCTGTGGTGCGGTGGACAGGGCGGAAATCAGCTTCATTTGCAGCTTTGGACACCCACTTCCGAGTATCCCTGTCCTACTTCATTTCAGCTTTCCCCATCTTCTTCAGCCTCTTCTTTTCTCTCTTTTCAAACATCTCCTTCTCAGCACTGATTCTTCTGATCTGCTCAGCTGATAAATTGGAGAAGTCTGGTTCCTTTCTTTTGCGCTCGGCTGATCTGGGGCTGATCATCTGCTCAGCTGATGGAGTCTTCTCGGCTGCTGCTGCTGCTGCTTTTCCTTTACCTTTGCCCTTGGGCTCCGGTTCCTCTGATTCTTTCATGCGAGCCAGCAGCTTCTCAGTTTTCTCTTCTTCCTCCTTCTTTCTCTTCTCCTCATCCTCTCGGATGGCCTCTTCAATCTGAGTTACCCTCAGTTGCAAGGCAGCCAACTCGTCTGATTTGATTTTTATTTCCGCCTTGGCTGCCTCCAACTCAGCTGTGTCTGCCTTTGTATCAAGCTTATCTGTTATTGACATGACACCAGCTGTGAGAGTTTCCAGTCTGCTCTCCGCACCTTCCCCTTTTTAACTTCATCCTTGAGGGAACGAAGCTCATCCTCTATCGCTGCACAACGTCGTCTGAAGTCGTTGTGATCAGATGTGAGTGTTGAGACCACGACTTCGTTGTCAGCTGCTGTCTTCTCTTTCAGTGCCTTGACCTCTTCTTCAAGCGCACTCAGTCTGGATCCAACAGCAGTGCTGAGATTGGCTGATAAGTTTCTGGTCATGTTGACCTCAGCAATCTGCATGTTGGCGAGCATAGTGTCTGTGACTGCTCGAATCACCTTTCTTGTTTTCTTCTCCATCATCCTCTGAACTTGGGAAATGATTTTGCTGTGAAGTTGCTCAAACGCAGAGGAGATGGCAAGAATTGGTCTGTCCTCTTCCTCTGAATCAGATGAGGAAGAGGTGGTAGGAGAAGTTGGACTAGGGGAGCTCATGGGGATATCCCCAAAGATATTTGAGGTATCCACATGAGGTTCGGCTGGGATAGATGAGGTGGGAGTGTCTGATGGTGGGGGTGGGATTTCTGGTGGGGGAGATGATGGTAAAGGTGGAATTTGTGAAGTGGTAGGTGGAGGAGATTGAAGTGTTTGTAGTAAGATGAGTTGGGGTTGAGCTGAGGGGATATGGAGATGGGGGTTAGGGAGAATACTGGTCCAGATAAGAAGGACAGCATATGAGATGGGGATGGTGGAGGAGATGAAGTTTGGATTTGGGGGAGAGAAGATGAGGTTGGACTTTGGACACTTTCGGGAGTAGGCTATTTTAGAGGCTCTGAGGTGCCAGCCTGGGACACCTCTTCATTGCCAGTTTGGGTTGGAGATGGGGAGGGGGAGAAATGTACCTGACCTCGGCTGGGGGAGGGGGTCCCTTCAGAACTTATTTCCTGGACCTCCTCCAGCTGAACCACCTGAGCTGCAATCTGCAGCGTGGATACTTCCTCAGGAAGGAGAGTTGGCTGATCTGCAGATGATCCTCCCAACTCGGAGGTTTTCACCAACCTTCGTCTCCTTGGGGCCTTCTCCTTCAGCTTCATCGGCTGTTCAGCCTCAGCTGAGCTCACAGTCGGTAGCTCCGCCTCCACATCTTCTTCCTCCTCCTCCTCCTCAGCTTCTTCTTCAGCTGGAGCTTGAGCTCTAACCTCAGCTCCACCCTCATCAGAATCAGCTAGAGCCCCGAGTGGCTCATCTTTAGTCAGAAGCCCCTTCTGCTTCGTGTAAGATCGGACCCCGTCTGACCAATTTATCTCGGCTGACAGCAAGTCCTCCATAATCACAGTCACTTTGTTAAAAAGACTAGTGATTGACTTCGCCTGCCACTTCCCATTGACTACCTCCAGACGCTTCCTTTCCGTCTCCAGCTTCTCCAGTAACAGACCAGCCCAATTGGCCTGAACCCCATCCAAGATAGTCCTCATTACACAGAGTCTGGGTCTGGTCAGCCCATCGTGGGAGCTCTGTTCTCCCAATATCACCTTCGTGACAATGGTCATTAGAAGGCGATATCGTCGTCGGAGCATTCTCTTCTTCAACTCCGATCGGCGATCCTTCATGGAATTTCGGGCAATCATCTCAAATGATTCTACCCATTCATCAGATTTGTAGGTGAGGGGGTTCACACCCTCACTGCTCGTGTCAAAAATCCTGGCTACCTCCGCCGGAGAAACAGTTAATTCTTCTCCATACACTCTGGTTCTGAAAACTCCCTGTTCATATGTCCCATTGACATAGAACTCCAGCCCTCTCATATCCAATGTCTTATTGGAAGGGGATTTCTTGGAGCAAAATGTCCTCAATCCAGCCCTTTCCAATAAAGACAAAATTTCCCTGGATTCTGCGTCGGTGGTGGTGTCGAAGTCGACATACATCTCAGACTTCACCTTCTTTGCGTAGGTTTCATTTTGTACATCCACCATTGTTGATGTTACTCCTCTTACAGAAATGCTCATATATAGATTTTAGAGAGAGTTTGAAAAAATTTGCAGAGAATTTTAATAAGTTCTGAAAGTGAAAAGAATGAATTTGGAGAAGAAGATGTATTTATAGGGGAATAGATTGGAAAGAGAAACCGCCATTTTTGAAAACTTGAATTAATCTTAGCCATTTATTCAAAAAAATTTTACTGAGTATTAATCAACGGTTAAAAACTAAGATAAGCGATTAGGATTCAGCGCGTGAACTGTAATCGCCTTTGGAATGCGTAAATAGTTACTTTATAGACTGTTGATTTGACAAATGTAGGTTACTTTATGCAGAGAAGTAAGTATACCTGACGTCAGCCTAGGGTTACCTTACTTCGCCTAAGGGTTTGTAAATCAGATGAGTTTGAAAAACAGACTAGTTTTAAAAACAGATGGGTTTAGAAAGTCATCTGATAAAGTAACCTGTCTGATCCTGAAAACCGACAGTTTAGATGTAACTTTTTAGCGATTTCAAAACAAGTTTAAACAAAACAGACTCAGATTTACTTTTCTAAAACAAATTTGTTCTATTATTAAAAAAAATTTATTAAGGAACAAAAGAAATAGAATAAAGGAGTTTGAATAAAAGAACGAAACAGTGTTATCTGTGACCTGTTCCTGCAAAGACATAAACTCAAAAGAAACCATCAGAAGCTTAAGGTAAATCAGATAGGATGTTAATAGTCATCTGTTTTCTTCAGGAGATCAGCTGACTATTGTGTCCTTGTCTGATTTACTCAATGTCAGACAAGTAATTATCAATTCAGATAAGGTCAATATGACTAATCCTTGATTCTTGATTCCTAAAAGGAGATCAATGATATCAGCTACCTGATTGTCCTTTGACACATATCTAGTCTGATAATTCTTTCTAGACATTTTAAGGAAAAGAAAAGAAAAGAAATAAGGAAACAGATGCACACAAATTAGAAACCAGTTAAAGATGCATCAAGTAATCCTAATTCTAAACACATTTCTTTAAACCTAGATTCAGCTAATGGTTTTGTAAGAATGCCAGCTCTTTGTGATTCAGTGGCAATTTTCTCAATTCTAATGTCATTCTTCTCAACATGATCCCTAATGAAATGATGCCTAATATCTATATGCTTACATCTAGAATGTAAAACAGGATTGTAAGTCATTGCTATTGCACTATTACTATCACAAGAAATAGGAACAAATGATGTTTGAATATTATAGTCTCTAAGCTATTGACTAATCCAGAGGAGTTGAGAGCAACAACTTCCACCGCCATGTATTCGACTTGATTGTGGAGGTGGCAATGAGATGTCTGTTTCTTAGATAACCAAGAAATTAATTTGTTGCCTAAGAATTGACAAGTTCCTAAGTGGATTTTCTATCAATCTTACATCCTCCAAAGTCTGAATCAATAACCTCGTCACCAAAGTTGTCATTAGCCGGGTACCATAATCCTACTTGCAAGGTTCCTTTGAGATATCTAAGAATTTTCTTAGCGAGTCTCCGGATGAGTTTTCTTGGGATTAGACTGGAATCTTGCACATACCCCAACCGCAAAGGCTATGTCTCGTCTACTTGCAAAGTGAGATAGAGAAGAGATCCAATCAGTCCACGATACTCCGTTGCATCGGTGGGTATCCCCGCTCATCTCGAATCCATTGAGAAGTTAGTTGCCATAGGTATTTTAACTTCTCTCGCTAGTAGTCATTCCAAATTTCTCAATCGATCCTTAGCATACTTAGACTGATGTATAAATATACCCTTACTCATCTCGTTTAATCTGTAAGCCTAGAAAGTATGTTAATTCTCCCATCATTGACATTTCAAACCTGTTCTTCATGAGAATGCTAAACTCTTCACATAATTTCAGATTAGGTGAACCAAAAATTATGTCATCTACATAAATTTGAACTAGTAAGATGTTGCCATCTACTTCCTTTCTAAACAAAGTTCTATCAATCTTACCTTTAGAAAAACCATTTGATGTTAAGAAATCAGATAGAGTATCATACCAAGCTCTGGGAGCTTGTTTCAGTCCATATAGAGCTTTGTTGAGTTTATAGACCTTGTTATTTGTCTTAAACCCAGGAGGCTGCTCTACATAGACCTCCTCAAGTAACACACCATTAAGAAAAGCAGACTTAACATCCATTTGAAAGACTTTGAAAGACTTATATGCAGCAAATGCCAAGAACAATCTTATTGCCTCTAATCTGGCAACTGGAGCATAGGTTTCATCATAGTCTATTCCCTCGATCCGTGAATAACCTTGTGCAACCAGTCTTGCCTTATTTCGAACAATAATATTGTTCTCATCTGTTTATTTTTAAACACCCATTTGGTGCCTATAATCTTTCTCGTAAAGGGTCTTTCCACTAGATCCCATACATTTTGCCTTTCAAACTCGATGCGATTTCTTCCCGCATGGTCATTATCCAGTTTGGGTCTCGATAATGCTTCCTCAATAGACTTGGGTTCAAGAAGCGACACATAACAACCGAAAAGACTTTCGAGTCTAACATCATTCGTGTTCCGCACACTACTAGATGGGTCTCCTATAATCTGATCGATGGATGATAGCTTCTCATCCTTTTGCCTATATGAGGAGAAAGATCCTCATTTTGAGTCTCGATTGGCAACTCATCCGACTCAACCTCACCGACGTTCCCCTTCATCAGCCTAACCCTTGCCGATCACCGATGTCAAAGGTGTCTCGATTCAAGGAGTCTCGATCGAAGTTGTCTTCGATTATCGGATGGGGATTCTTCTTCATCGATTCTCAATCAAGACTAGGTAGATAGACAATTCTATGTTTAGTCTTGGATAATTCAATTTTATCTAGATTTTCAGAAATTTGATTCACTTTATCTGAGAAGGAATACAACTCATCAAAAACAACATGAGGAGTTTCCTCCACACAAAGGATTGTCCTGTTAAAAACTCTAAATGCCTTTGAAGTATTAGAATATCCCAAGAATATTCCATCAGCTGCTTTAGCATCAAAAGTTCTTAACTTAGATTTCCCATTGTTATGAATGAAACACTTACAACCAAAAGCTTTGAAGTATGAGATCCTTGGAATCTTACCCTTCCAAATCTCATAAGGAGTCTTACCCTTGTCTTTGACAACTAAGCACCTAATCTGGGTATAGCAAGCTGTGTTGATGGCTTCTGCCCAGAACCTATGAGGGGTATTATACTCAGCCAACATGCTCCTGGCTGCTTCCTTCAAAGTTCTATTCCTTCTTTCAACCACTCCATTTTGTTTAGGAGTTCTTGCAGAAGATGTCTCATGAATAATTCCACACTCATTGAAAAAATTAGATAAACAAGAATTCAAAAATTCTGTGCCCTTATCACTCCTTATTTTAATAATATTAACACCCTTCTCATTCTGAATTTGTCTGAACAAATCAGGAATCTTGTTCATAGTCTCATTTTTCTTGAAAAGAAATATAACCCAAGTGTATCTAGAAAAGTCATCTACTACAACAAGAGTATATTTCCTTCCACCGAAACCGAGAGGTGTAACAGTCCAAACAGATCCGGATGAAGGAGTTGCAACACTCTTTCGGATGAGGAGGAGTTAATACTCTTAAATGAGTGTCTAGGCTGTTTACCTTTTTGATAAGCATCACATTTAAGATCAGTTGATAAAAGTTTTTCGTAATCCCTTGACAAGGTTCTTTTTAGCTTGACTTACTAAGGGTCTTGAAATTCGGATGACTAAGCCTTTTATGCCATAGCCACCGATATCTTCTCCACCCTTAGCCATCGATAAGTATCTTGGGGACAACTATTAAAGTTGGCCACATAGACATTACCATGTCTCAAGCCGCTTAATAGTACCTTATCTCGAGGAATTATCCAAAATATCACATTTATCCCTTGAAAATTTTACAAGAAAACCTTTATCACAAAGCTGAGAAACAGAGATAGCAGATTATGTTTCAAACCTTCAACAAAATATACCTCGAGATACCTGAATATCCTTGATAATCAAGGTACCTACACCTTTAGTCTCGACCACAATTATTATCACCAAATAAAACTCTTGGACCATCAATGCTTTGAAAATTTGATAACAGCTTTCTTGTTATGGGTCATGTGTTGTGAATACCACTATCAATGTACCATATTGAAGCTAAGATCTCTTCCTTGAATGATGATCCCTGTGAATCCTGTAAAACAGATTAGTTTTGAGGTACCCTAGTGATCTTAGGTCCTTTTGGGTCAAGAATCACTTTAGGAATCCAAATAAACATCTCATCTGCAGACAATAAATCAGACTCAGATTTTCTACCAAATCTGTCTACAATTATATCATTTTTAAATGACAACTTGTTGTATTCAGATTGAGTAACTTTCCTAAACTTAGGAAATGTAGGATAGCATTTGCTCCTTCCATCAAAAGAATTATAATAAGAAAATCTTCTTATTTTGGTTCTTGGATTCCTTCTAGTCTGATAGGAATTTTTCAAATTTGAATTCTTGGTTTCAGATCGAAGATGTAGTCCTTATCTGACTAGTTGGTTTCCATGGACCAATTTTAATATCCTTTGATTGAACAGATGCTTTCACAAATTTCCTAGGATTTTGAACATCTGATTTATTGTTCCTATCATAACCAAGTCCTGTCTTATCATGAGATTTTTGAGAAGTATTAAAAATATGATCTATTACTGATTGTGAATTATTAAGCTGACTAATTTTGAAGACAAGCTTCTCATTGTCTTTCTTAATTAATTCATTTTCAAAGATGAGACTACTTCAAATTTATCTTTTAAAGTTTTCAGTTCATTTTCTAGCCTTTCGTAAGCTGGCTGATGTACTAGCTTGATCATGAAAACATTCCCCTTGAATGTTTCCTCGCCTCTAAGCTGTTCATCACCTCGCTTGCCTTTATTTAGAATTTGAATCGATTCTTTAAAAATAAATTCTCTCTCTCACTGTTTATAGGCAGCTAAAGATGTCTTTAAATCTCTCAATAACTCATGAATAACGGTTTGATCATGATCGATGCAGATCGACAAGAATCATTATCGAAGATGAATAGTAGATTACCTCATTAGCCATGAGACAGATCTCGTCATCTCGATCCAAAATCGATGAGGATGACGAAGATGATGATGATTTCTTTGGCTCTTTTTCTTCAGCCAACAAAGCTCTTTGATCTCAGAAATCTCCTGTCTCTTTTCTTCCCTTTCTTTAGGAGTCGGTTGAGGACAATCATAAATGAAATGTCCTGGCTTGTTGCATGTATAGCAAATGTCACTCCTATCTCGATCTCGGGGACTGGAAGTATTTCTTCCGACAGTGATCTGTATCTTCTTGTCTCGCTCTTGTTTTTGTCATCATCTCAAGATTTATCCACCTTCCTATCTCGATCTGGATCTTTGTCTATCTCTACCTGCAAATCTCAATTTATTTCTCTTATACTTCATTCTCAATTTATCATACGTTTTTGTAAGTAAAGCCATCTCGCTCTTTCAAAGATAGATCAGCTCCTACAAACTCGTTGACACCTTGTCTTCTTTACTCGACAAAGGCAACAGACTTGGATGAGGTGCTTGACTCCATCTCATCTTCCTCATCTTCTATCTGGATATCATACTCTAGAGCTTTAAGATGAGAAAATAAAGTATGGTGAGTAATAGAGGATAAATCTTGAGTTGCTTTAAGGATATTGGATTTTTCCTCCATCTCTTGGTTAATGATCTCGAATCTTGTTATTAATCTCCTTCTCTCAATAATTCTTTCCAAGGTCACCGCTTTGTTGAGAAGATTTGTCAACCTCATATCAAACCCGATCCACGTACTCATTTTCTTTCATCTTGAATGTTTCAAATGTATGCAATACAGACTGTAGCTTGTTTTCCTTAACCTGATCAGATCCTTCACAAACATTTGCTAAAGTTTGCCACATTTCTTTGGCTGTTTTGCATCTCTTAATCTTCTCTATCCAATCTTTACTAAGAGTCTCTATGATTTCAGTCCTAGCTACTTGGTCAAGATTGTGGACTTTCCTTTCATCATTCGTCAATTCAGAACTCTTCTTTACTTGTCTAGTTCTTGATTCAAATTGTTTCTCTCCGTCTTTGGTGCCTCCATGATAAAACTTTATAGGACCTTCCTCAAGGACCTCTTCCATTCTATCATGAATGGCCTTCAGATGATTTTCCATCCTAAATTTCCAATAATCATAATCTTCAATGGAAAATTCAGGAAGATTTCTAGACTTATTACTTTTACCTGATGACATAATGAAACAAAGACAAAACACTCCACAAAAACTTATTAGTAGCTCTGTTAGTAAAGAAAGAAAAAAAAATGAAGAAAATCAAGATAAATCCAGAATCTTGTTCAAGACCTAAAATCAATATCAGAACAGCTTAACACTGCTCTGATACCACTTGTTGGTCCCGGAAAGTTGAGTTGATTAAAATCTTGAGAAAGCTTCCTAGAACAAAATCTAGAAAGGGGGGGTTTGAATAGATTTTGTAGATTTTTCAAATCTTTCAAAAACCAATTCAAAATATCAGATTAAGCACAGCGGAATATAATTGGATTCTCAACTTGTTATAAGATCAAAAGCAAGGTTGATATTCAGATTTTAGTTAAGATTCTGAACTTTAATCTTGAATTAACAAAATTATAAATTGAACAGAAATTAAAGAAAGCAAGAAATAACACCAAGATTTATAGTGGTTCGGATTTTAATAATCCTACATCCACTCTCCTTCTTCAATCTGAAGAAAGGACTCTGCTTACTGCTTACTTTCTTACTTCCAGCTTACAACTTACAACTTGTACAATTCTTCAAATCTTCAATCTCCTAAACCCTTCTTCTAGAAATCTAACTATTACAGTATGTATTGAAATTTGAAGATTACAAGAAAAGTGTTCTAAAAACACTTAGAACTTTTTGGAAACTCACTAGAAATACTTGTGAAAAGATTGTGATTGAAATCTGAGTAGTGAATAGAGTGAAAAATCAAATATGCATAAGTGTTCTATATCAAGAATGAAAAATCTAGACCTATTTATAAGTCTGGAAAGACAGTTAGTTTGTTAGTTAGTTCTAACAAACTTGAAACTGCTTAACAAACTTAAACTACTCTAGACCTCAGCTGATTCTTCATATTCATCTGCAGCTGACTCGGTGAAAACTCACCTTTCTTATTCTACTCGGCTTATCTTGACCTCGTCTGAGCTCTCATAATTGTCTCCTGCAGATGACTAGACTTGAGCTTGTCTTCAGATGACTAGCATAATATCAGACCTCAGCTGACTAACTTAATGCATGACCCCGTCTGATCAGCTTATATCCTCAGCTGTTCTTCAGGTTGGCTGATCAGTCTAATCTGCTCTTTAACTCATCAAAACCTCTTGATCCAACATCTACCTGATCAGCTGATGTGTTGTTGGTCGTCTGATCAGCTGATGTGTCATTGGTCGTCTGATCAGTTGGTAGATCAGCTGTTGAGGAAGTTCTTTCAGGTTCTCTTCCTTTGTCTGATTCTTCCTCTTCATCTGAATCTGATTCTTGATTGTAGAATTTTATGGTTGATCCTTTGATAGTCATCTGATTCAGATTATCTGATATCTTTGTGATGTCCCCTGTCTTATCAAACTCAAAAGAAGATTCATCAAATACCACATTGGGTGTTTCTTCTACACACAAGGTTATCTTATTAAAAACTCTATATGCTTTTGATATAGATGAGTATCCTAAGAATATCCCATCTGCTATCTTGGCATCAAAGGTTTTTAATTGAGATTTTCCATTATTGTGTATGAAACATTTACAATCAAATATATGAAAATATGAAATTTTGGGAGATCTTCCCTTCCAAATTTCATAGGGAGTTTTACACTTATCCTTGACAATCAAACTTCTATTTTGAACATAGCAGGCTATATTCACTGCTTCTGCCCAAAACCTATGAGGAGTGTTGAATTCAGATAGCATTGTTCTAGCTGCCTCTTTCAAGGTCCTGTTTCTTCTCTCAACAACTCCATTTTGCTGTGGAGTCCTTGCTGCAAATGTTTCCTGAGCTATGCCATTCTCAATGCAGTAATTAGAAATTAATTTATTTAGGAATTCAGTACCTTTATCACTTCTAATTTTAACAACATTTAATCCTTTTTCATTTTGAATCTTTTTAAGAAATTCTGGAATCTTAGTCATAGTCTCATTCTTTTTGTACAAGAAAATAACCCAAGTAAATCTTGAAAAATCATCAACAATTACTAAGGTGTATTTTCTTCCACTAAAGCTGAGAGGAGTTACTGGACCAAACAGATCCATATGAAGAAGTTCTAAAATTCTTTCTGAAGAAGGATTACTTATTGTTTTAAAAGAAGCTTTGGTCTGTTTTCCTTTTTGATAAGAAACACATACATGGTTCTTTGAAAATACTTTATCAGGGAGTCCTTTAACTAAAGATTTCCTTGCAATCTTGTTAAGAGTTTTGAAGTTTAAGTGACCAAGTTGTCTGTGCCACAGCCAACTTAAGTCAATTCTTTTTCCAACTTATCGGTTTTCTCAGATGAGGAACTAGTAGTAGTCTTAGATTGACATTCCCCCTTGAATGTACAATCCAGATTTTTTCTTGTCCCTATCTGATGTTCCTTTGTTAGATTAAGAATTTGATTCTTTAAACTTAAATTTTCAATCTCTATCTGTTTATAAGCAGATAAAGCTGTCTTCAGATCTTTTAGAAGCTTGTTAATAAGACATGGATCAGATTCAGACAAGTTATCATTATCATTGTCTGAGGATGAGTAATAGTTTACCTCTTTAGCCATTAGGCAAATGTCATTGTCTGACCCAAAACTAGATGAGGATGAGGATGATGATGTCTCATGTTTTTCCTCCTTTTCTGCTAAAAGAGCTCGTTGATCTGCATACCTCCTATCCCTTTTCTTCCTCTTTTCTTCTCTCTCTCTAGGAGTGAGTTGAGGACAATCATAGCTAAAGTGACCAGGTTTATTGCAGGTATAACAGATATCTCCTCTATCTGATTTTGGACTATTTTCACCTCGTCTGATTGGTGATTTATACCTTTTCACTGGATCCTTCTTTTTGTCATTATCTGAATACTTCTCTTCCTTGTCTGATTTATAATTTCGGCGATTAAACCTGTCTCTCTTGTTCCTTTTATACTTCATCTTGAGTCTTTCATATCATCTGATTAATAGTGCCATTTCCTCCTTAATTGACAAATCTGATGCCTTAGAAATCTTGTCAGAATCTTCTTGATGAAGAAATGCCACAGTTTTTCCGGATGTAGATGACTCTGCCTCATCTTCTTAATCTTCAATGTGTATATCATATTCCAGTGCTTTAAGATGAGAAAATAGAGTGTGATGTGATATAGATGACAGATTCTGTGTTGCTTTGAGAATATTTGCTTTCTCCCTCCATCTTTTGCTCAATGATCTGAGTACCTTGTTGTTAATTTCTTTCTCAGTGTAGGTCTTACCAAATCAGCAGCTTTGTTCACAAGATTAGTTAGTCTCACGTCCAATTGATCCACAGTTTCTCCATCCTTCATTTTGAACGTGTCAAATGCATGTAAGACGGACTGCAGTTTATTTTCTTTAACCTGATCTGACCCTTCACAGACACTTGCAAGAGTCTCCCACATATCCTTAGCAGTTTTACATCTTTTAACCTTTTCTATCCAATCCTTGCTTAAAGTTTCAATGATTTCAGTTCTTGCAACTTGATCTAAATTGTGAATCTTCCTTTCATCGTTTGTCAATTCAGCACTCTTCTTTTCTTGTTGACTTCTTGTAACAGAAGATTCAGCTCCAGTGCTAACAACTCCATGATAAAATTTTATTGGACCTTCCTCAAGAACCTCTTCCATGCGGTCATGAATGGCCTTCAAATGATTCTCCATTCTGAACTTCCAATAATCATATTCTTCGATAGAGAACTCTGGCAAACTCCTGGTTTTCTTACTTTTAACAGAAGACATCGTAATTCAAGATACTAAAAGACAACTTATCAGAAATGTTAGTGAATCAATAATAAGAAATCAGATTTCAACAAGAACTCAAAAATTTCAAGACCACAAATCTTATATCAGAACAGCTTAACACTACTCTGATACCACTTGTTGGGTCCCTTTAGAAAGAGTTAATCAAGTAATCAAGATGCCTCCTAGTGATAATCTAGAAGGGGGGGATGAATAGATTATCAAAAACTTTTTCAAGCTTTAGATGATCTATCAACTCCAAAGACAGTTTTACAGCGGAAACAACTCTTGATTAAACCCAATTTAATTAGGATCTAAAGCTTATCAGATATTGAATTTTGTGATCAAGAAATAATCAATGTAAACAAGTAAAAAACAATAAGAAGAAACAACACAGGATTTATAGTGGTTCAGATCAAATGATCTTACGTCCACTCTCCTTCTTCAACTTGAAGAAGGGACTCTACTTACTGTCTTTCTTCTTTCTTACTTTCTTCACTTACAATGTGTATCTTCAGCCTTACAATTATGATGCTATCTCTATTTGGCTTTTGAAGATTCAAATGAAATGGTGTTCTCTAAACACCAGAAAACTGAATGAACACTAAGTGTGTTCGTGAGTGATGTGTATACAAATGACTTGTAGAGAGAACTTCTGATAAAGTGTTAAAATTGCTAGAATGCTAAGTTTTTCTATATCCCTAAATATCTGAATTTCTGAACCTATTTATAGATCTTCTGTTGATGACGGTTATAACCTCCTTGTTTCTGTTGAAGATGGTTATAACTGATTAACCAATTCTTGAAACTGCTTCTTGTTCGGTTGTAACTGATTCTTGATTTTAACCAACTCCTTAGCTCGTCTGACTTTTTACCCTGTCTGATTATTCACCCTATCTGATTCTTCACCTTGTCTGTTACTTCATCTTGGTGAGTATCTTGATCTTCCTCCTCATCTGTCTTTGACGTCGTCTGATTTTTATTCCTGTCTTCATCTGACTTCCTTTGGTCAACCTCATCTTACTATTCTATACTTAGTCTATTTTACCATTACATCAGCTGGCTATACATTATCTTTCAGCTGGTCATCTTAGTTTTACACTTTTAACTCATCAAAACTAAGTACATCTTTTTCGTCCTAACACCTCATGCTATGATTGTTGATAATTGTGATCAATTGAATTAGCTTGCTTCCTAATTGTGATTCTTAATTGTGCTTCATGAAAAATTGTCTCTTTTGATTAATGGTTGATCACCCTAGCAATAGGCGAGAGTTGAGCTAACGTGATTAGGTGTTAATCGGGTTTCAATTTTGCATGATTGTATGAATTGGGGACTTCTACATTGAGAGATGGGAAGAACTAAGGATACTCACATTAGGCATTGTGATATTAATGGAGTAATTAATTTCATGATGGTTTACGCTTTCTAATTTGATTGATTTACACTTGGATACAATCATAGCTTGTTAATCATGGATTCCTTGATGGAGATTATCTCTTGCACCCTAATCCCCCATTAATTTTAGTATATTTGATCTTGCATTCTAGGTGTTTGATATATTGTTTGCATAATCTTGCCATTTAATTTCTTGCCATTTTGTAGAGATCTTAGTCCTATATCTTGTTGCAACTTTAGCCATCTAGAACTCTTATCCTTGAATTTCGTTTGCATACTTTCTCCCTTGGGTTTGATATTTTGCGATTGGTCTTAAAAGCTCTTGCCCTATAAACTCCAATCAAATGGCGCCGTTGTCGGGGAGTTAGTTTTTGCGCCTATAAGTGAGATTTGAGGATCTTTTGAAGTGACTATTTGTTACTTTTGTTTTTATTTTTGTTGATTGTGTTGGTTTGAAGTTGATACTTGGATTTGTGGCATTGTAGGTATATGCTAACAAGGTCTAGTGGTGTTCCACCCTTGCCACTAAATCCGGATATTGAGACTACTTTGAGAAGAAATCGTGTGAGAAGAAGAAGGGAAGCTATGGAAGGTGAAGATCAAAGGCATGAGGAATGAGTAGTGGGTGAACCTCAAGTTGAGGAGTTACATGGACAAGGAGAAGGAGGAGTAGAACATGGAGGTAATGGGAACCATTTCCATGCTCAAGTTGGCCCTTTCCCTCAATGGATGCCACCACAAAATTACCCCTACCAAAATCCATATCTTTATCCTCCACAAGCTCATCAATATCCCTACTATCCACCTCATCCACAACAATTTCCACCATACTATCCCCATATGACGTATAACCAAGAGCCACGATATCATGAGCCACCTCACATACCAAATGTCCAACCACAACCCGTAAATGAGCCACCACCTCAAGGAAGGCCGTTGAGAGAATTCTTTGAACCACAACTTAGAGAGCACTATGATGGGATAGCAAGGCCGAGGATAGATGCTAATAACTTTGAGATAAGTCCCGCTTTAGTGAGAATGCTTAGGGAGAAACAATTTGAAGGAAGAGATGAAAATGAGTGCCCACATCAACATATGGCACAATTTCTTGAGATTGCCGACACGACAAAATACCATGGAGTACCCGAAGATGCGAAGAAGTTGAGGCTCTTTGCCTTTACATAGAAAGGAAGAGCAAAAACATGGCTTAATTCATTACCGCCCGGGACCGTACGTACATGGGAGGAGTTGTCTAAGAAATTTTTGATGAAGTTCTACCCACCGTCAAAGACCGTGCAAGCTAAGGAGGCTATTTCCCACTTCCGCCAAAAGAATGGGGAGACCATACCGGAGGCGTGGGAGAGGTATGGCATGTTACTTATCAATTGTCCTCAACACGGTTTTCTGGAGGAGCAAACCATTATGTACTTTTGCAATGGTTTGACGGATGGGGATAGGTCGTTTTTGAATGCTTGTGCTAATGGATCGATTTGGTCTAAAACCATGGGGCAAATGAATGAAATAATAGAGAACATAGATCAAGATTTATTCCAAGTGTCGGTTAATTGGGGAGCACACCATAGGGTGTCACAAGTGGATGAGATCGAGTCGATGAAGAGTATGATGATGACTATGATGGACCGATTGAGAGCTCTTACTACTTCACAAGACCAAGCAAGTGTGAGTCCATCCGTTCCTCATGTTGATGTTTGTCCAAGTCCATTGCCGGTTGAAGAAGTTAGCTATATGGGTAGGCCTCCATTCCAAGGAGGCTATCAAGGAGGAAACTTTCAAGGGAATTATCAAGGAGGAAGGCCTTACCAAATGCCTTATCAAAATAGGCCACAAGGAAGCTACCAACCTCAACCGCAAGCTCAATTTAATGGGAATACATGGAGGAGACACGAAAATTTTTCATATGCCAATCCGAGAGCCGCCGTTCAATTTCCTCCCGGATTTGATCCGGGTGCAAAGGCTCCTAACAATGAAGGAAAGGCTACCACGGAGGAGATTTTGGGGTTGATTATGAAGAAATTGGAAGCTAATGACTCAAGGCTTGATGATATAGGGAAGCAAATGGACACTCGTTTCAAGACGATCGAGCATCAAGTAGGGCAACTTGCTACTACGGTTGGAAAGCTCTCGTCTACGGTGGACCATCTACAAAACAAAGGAAAGTATCCATCCACTACCGAGCCGAACCCTAAAGAGTTTTGTAGTGCAATCAAGCTAAGGAGTGGCACTAGCTATGAAGGTCCAAAAATGTCCAAAGAAGGGGAGTTTGAAGAAGAGGTGGTGAATGAGGAAGAAGTTCGACAAGAAAGAGAGGTTGTGGAGGAGAAGAAAAGTGAAGAAGAGGTGAAAGTGAGGGGAAATGCAAAGAAGGAAGAAAAATCGAAGAATGAATGGGGAGTTCAATTGAAGGCTAATCCAGTTCCGTTTCCAAAGAGACTAGAGAGGAAGAAACTTGATGAAGTGTTTGGTAAGTTTTTAGAAATTTTCAAGAATTTGCATGTTGAGATCCCACTTTTGGAGGCCCTTGAACAAGTTCCACACTATAAGAAGTTCTTGAGAGAAATTATGTCCAAGAAAAGGAGTTGGGATGAGAAGGGGATGCTCAAGCTAGTGGAAGAATGCAAAGAAATCTTGGAGAGACACTTGCCACAAAAGAAAAAGGATCCCGGAAGCTTCATTATCCCATGTGAGATTGGAGAGAAGGTAAACATTCAAGGCTTGTGTGATCTAGGAGCAAGTATTAACGTGATGCCATTGTCCGTGTTCAAGCAATTAGATCTAGGAGAGGTGATTCCTACAAACATCAATCTTCAATTAGCGGATCAATCATATGCTCAACCATTTGGGATTATTGAAGATGTGTTAGTAGGGTTTGGTAAACTCATATTCCCGGTGGATTTTATTGTATTAGACATGAAGGAGGAACTTGAGGCACCGATCATCCTTGGTCGACCTTTTCTTGCAACGGGCAAGGCTATGATTAATGTGGAGAAAGGAGAACTTAAGTTGAGTTCAAATGGTGATGAAGTTACATTTACAAGAGTTCATGAGGAAGAGGTTGCTCAAAGCAAGGTAGAGAAGAAGACGTGTGGATACATAGAGATTGTTGATGAATGCCCTTCAATTGAAAGGGAAGTTTCTACACCTATTACTTCTACTCATCCTTTAGTTAATGAGCATTTCCTTCCCTCTTGTAAAATAATTTCTAACAAGTCTTGTGTTTTCTTTGATGATTGTAGGAAGGAGAAAGCGACAAAGGACCCTTTGCTTGACCCCGGTGAAAAAGGGAAGGAAGAAGGTGAGAAAGATTTGACCAAACTTGAGCAAGGCTCAAGTTTGGGGGTATTAATTGAGAAAAAGGCACCACTTGAGAAAAAGAAGGAAAGCTTTGAAGTAGGATATCAAGTGGTGTGGTGTGAATCAAAATGGAGTCGGCTACTTGGAGTCGAAAGACCAAAGGAGGTGCTTACGGTTAAAGAAATCAAAGAAGGAGGAAAGCTACTCCTAGAGGATAAGTGGGGGTGTTGCCTTTTTGCAAAGGAACATCTAGTGAAGCACAAGTTCGATCCCTACATTGACAAAGAAAGGGAAGCGTGAACTCTTAGAGTTCCGTCCGGCAAAGGACGTTAAACCTAGCGCTAGATGGGAGGCAACCCATTCTTTGTTCTTTGTTGTCTTTGTTGTTTTTGTTGTTTTGTGTGTTGCTTTGAATAATGTGGGTTTTTTGTGATCCTTGTAGGTGTGATAAATTGCTAGGAATTGAGGAGCTCTAGGATGCTTAAAGGAAGATGAAGATTGAAGACTTATGGGTAAAACACTTCCTTTCAAACTTGGACTTGTCTAAGTTTGGGGGAGGTGTTTGTTTGATTGTACTCTTTATTGTGATGATTGTACTCTTGGTGAACTTGATGATGTGATGATTTTGATGTTTTGGATGGTTGATGATTTTATTGATGCTATGATTCTCTTGATCTTTGTAAGCTTATTGTCTATTGATGATTGTGATTTGATGATCCTTTGGATTCCTTATTCCTATGATTCTATATTCTTTGATTTATCTTGAGCTTAGTTGTGGATTCATTGATATATCTTTGAGTATCATTCATGTGGTAGTGAGTATGCTTGGATTTATGTACATGAGCACTTGTGTTTGATTTGCAAGACTTATTGGATTTTGATTTGATCATGAGTAGATTTGTAGCTTGAAGCTAACTTTCTTGATTTATGATGTGAAGATGAATGTGATTGATTATACTTGATTCATTGCTCAATTTAAGCCTGTGAGCTTTTGTGCTTTAATAATCGTACATCTTATACGGTTGATTTGATATCCTTTGTGAGTGCATCATTCATGATTTGTATGCTAGAACTTGCCACTAGACTTGTTGATATTGATCTTTGTGTGATGTCTTGAAAGTGATAAGATGTCATGTTTGATATGTTTAGTCACTTTGCCAAATATTTTCCCCACCAAATACATTTGATTTCCTTAGTAAGCCATGTTAAGCCTTATAATCCTTATTCTTTGGCAAGCCAAGTGAGATTGAAACCAATTTAGCCTATTTTTATGAGCCATTCTTGTCCTATATTTAGTTGAGCTTGAATGTTGGCTAATGATGGTGATTTGATTGCTAAGTGTGGGAAGATGATGAGCTAAGTGATGAATAAAGTGATAAAAGAAAATTAAGGTTGTGAAAAAAGATTGAATTGTGAAGAAAAATGAATGAAGTGAAGGAAAAATTCAATTTGTGAGCTTAAAAAGAGAAAGAAAAGAAACTCAAGTGAATGGTGGATTGATCATTGAAGTTCAAAAGAAAGAGTGTACTTGATGAAAAGAGAAGAGATTGTGCATTTGTATTGATTAACTTACATTCAAGTCTCTACTACTTAGTCACTCTTATCCAAAAACATCCCACCTTTCCAAAGAGCCTACGTTACAACCTAGAAGAAAGACCTCTTTGATTCTTGATTGATAACAAGTGATTTTGATTGAGATTAAGTCTTTTGGCAAGCATATGGTGTACTTATTCATGAATTTGATGATTGAGTGCTTTATACCTTTATACACTTGAGTGAAGAGTGAAACACTCCATGGAAGGAGCAATGTGTTGAGTATTTGATTGAGCATTTGTTTGAGCATGATCTATCTTGATGGCTAGTGGATAGTTGCATTGATACTCATGTTCATTGATGAGTTCGATTGTCTTATATTTCGTCTATAGTGCCGTGTGACATAATTGCAATCAATTCACTCCTTTGTTCTTAGTTTCTACGTTGCTCGAGGACGAGCAACAATTCAAGTTTGGGGGTATGATTGGAGTGAATTGATACATGTTTTTAGGGCCTATTTTAGTGCAAAAAGTGAGCTAAAATGTGATTTTTGTGCATATATGTGAAAAGTATCACTCTTTTGCCTAAAAAGTATTACTTTGTGAGATTTTGAGGTTTTTCGTCCGTTTTGCAGGTAAATCGGTGGAATTTTGCCAAACCGAGAGTACCGTTATTCTTAGAATGAAGAGACGAACATACCGGACGAAAATGGGGGTCGGGCCCGAAGCCCTTCTCGATAAAATTGCCCTGGTCTCGGGCACAGGTCGAGGGAGCACAGACCTCGACTCGAGGGTCAGGCTGGAGGGAAAGAATTTCAAAAAGGCAGAAATCTCGAGTCGAGGGATGGAAAATTGGCAGAATCCTCGAGTCGAGGGCAGGAGATATTTTGAAGAAGTGTGTTAGCGATTCTTAGGCCTCGACTCGAGGGCCTGAAGCTCGAGTCGAGGAGTGCCCAAAATCGAAAATTGCAGTTTTAAAGCCCATAGAAGCCAAAACAGAGCATAACTTGATTCTAGCAGTTTAGAGCAGTTTCCAGGAGGTTCCTTAGGCGAATTTTGCACTTTGTAGCTTGATTTCCATTGTAATTATCATAGATTGTTAGAATTAGATTAGATTCTACATTTAGTCCACTAGATTAGCATTTTAATTGATTGTGATTGAAGATTCCAGCTATGATTTGGGAGTAGAGGAGTTGAATTGAAGCATTGTAGAAGATTAATCATTCCTATTTTTGTCTATTGAAGTTCAATTGGTGATGTTCTTACCCTTTGCTCTCTTTAATTCATTGCTTGTGTTGATTAGATTGTTAATTGCTTTCTTAGATTTTCTACCCATGGCTTTTGCTTGTAGCACCATGGGCTAATAGCTTTGTGCTTGGGATAATTGAAATTAGGGATGAAGTGATTGCCTCATGCTATGATTGTTGATAATTGTGATCAATTGAATTAGCTTGCTTCCTAATTGTGATTCTTTATTATGCTTCATGAAAAATTGTCTCTTTTGATTAATGGTTGATCACCCTAGCAATAGGCGAGAGTTGAGCTAACGTGGTTAGGTGTTAATCGGGTTTCAATTTTGCATGATTGTATGAATTGGGGACTTCTACATTGAGAGATGGGAAGAACTAGGGATTCTCACATTAGGTATTGTGATATTAATGGAGTGATTAATTTCATGATGGTTTACGCTTTCTAATTTGATTGATTTGCACTTGGATACAATCATAGCTTGTTAATCATAGATTCCTTGATGGAGATTATCCCTTGCACCCTAATCCCCCATTGATTTTAGTATATTTGATCTTGCATTCTAGGTGTTTGATATATTGTTTGCATAATCTTGCCATTTAATTTCTTGCCATTTTGTAGAGATTTTAGACCTATATCTTGTTGCAACTTTAGCCATCTAGAACTCTTATCCTTGAATTTCGTTTGTATACTTTCTCCCTTGGGTTCGATATTTTGCGATTGGTCTTAAAAGCTCTTGCCCTATACACTCCAATCAGTACTCTTTGTTTGTTTCAATGATTATCACAGAAATCTTATTGAACAAACGTTCAGTTGTAAGGGATGACCACTCTCCAGTTACTGGGTCATAGGTATGTCTGCCCTTTTCCTCCTTCAGTCTCTTCAACAATACATCCACCTAGTTAACTTGTATACCATCGACAATCACGCTTAAGCAACACAACCTGGGCCTGGATAATCCATCATGTGAACTTTGATCTCCCAGGATGCACGTTGTCACAATGGTCATCAATAATCGGAATTTTCTCCTCAACAAGTTCTTCTTCAAATCCATACTAAAACATTTGCACGAGACTCTCGCTACCATCTCAAACGATCGCTCCCACTCATCCTCCTTGTACTCTAGTGGATTTACACCTTCCATAGATGTGTTGAAGATTCTGGCTAAAGCGATTTTTAAGATAGATAACTAGGTTCCTCCAACCTCTGTTTCCATCCCATCATCAGTAAATTTACAATTAACCAGAAACTCAACACCTAGCATATCCAAAGTCTTATTTTAACTTGTTTTCCTTGAATAGAATCCTTTCAATTGAGATGCCTCTAATAACCGAAGAATCTCTCTTGACTCTCTGTCTCTGGTTGTATCAAAATCGACGTACATTTCGAATTTTAGTTTATTCTTGAATGTATCACCGTGGACTTTGAAACTAGATTGTGAGGAAGATGAAACCATTTGTGAAATTTTGTAAATAAAGGATTTTTAGAGGAGGTAAACTGCAGTAAAAATTAGGGATTTACAGTAAAGTGAACTTGAAAGTGGTGAAGGTAAATTTTTAAATGGGGAGAGAGAGAGAGGGAAAACCGGAGAGTGGGATACGTGGCAAGATCAGATTAATCTTGGCCATTGATTGTATGTTGCGCGTGGAGTATATCAACGACTAAATATAATTAGACGTTTCACCTCTGACATGTGGCATTAACTCAGTTTTGAAAACTTAAAAAGTGACCTCCCAAGCTACCGATTAGACGGTTTATAGGGGGCACTTTATGCATTGTAGTAAGTATACCTGACGTAAGCCGAAATATACCTTTCTTTGCATAAAGATTTCCCTATTTAAGACTGAGTTTTATCAGACTTGGTTAAAAACGACCTTGTCTTATGAAATTTGAAAATATCTTCTAGTCTGATCATTTTGATAACAAAACATTTTTAAATCTGAGTTAATTTTGAGCCATTATTTTAAATAAACTAAAATCTCATACCTTCATATAACTAGTAAATAAAGATATTTAACTCAGCTGGGGTTTTTCAAAGAACAATTCATCTGAAAATTTTGAAATTGATGAATTGTGAGAGTATTTTTGAAAACACATTTCAAAAAACAAGAGTTGGTTTTGTTCAGATGAAGAAGGCTTTCAGATTCAAAGATTTAAACTGATCTAACAATATTGACTAAATTTGTTCCTGCAGATACACAAACTTGAGAAACTATTAGTAACTCGGGTAAGTCAGACAAGATGCACATACTCATCTGATTTTAAGAAAATTAGCCGACTATCTGTTAAGATGTATACTATAAGCCAAGCTTTTTGTATGAACATCTTTATGATATGAGATTCATTATGATCAAAATACTTGCTTTTTATGATTGTTACATATATCATTGTTTTTCTCCAGATTAGTCTATATTATAGATAATATGGTGTGTGGTGTCACACAAAAGATTATGCTATCAGTTCCTTATAGATTATAAATAATAGCTCACAACCAAGATGGATTTGGACAAACTATTAGAACGGTTGTGGTGTAATTTGGTATTAGTCTATCTTGACTATAAAGTTACACTAGTACATTTTGTATGTATTGAGCAGGACCATATGAGGTTGTTCAATTTGTACTGACTATATAAAAGAACAAAACCTCTGTTATTGTGGATGTACATCTTCTTAATCCCTATATAATAACGGGCACGTGTACTCAGTGTTTGTTTCTTTAATTTGCCAATGAGTGAGATTTATTAAATCAATAGGCTCGGTGAATTGGGAGATAGCACTGTTTATATGGTGTGTTGTTGATTATAGAAGCTGTTAGGATTAGAATTTGTATGTTTTGATGATGTTCCTAAAACCTAAGTGTAATAGGACCAGCAGAACCTGTTAGTCAGCTGATGATCTAGATAGGGTTTATGTCTTAGTATAGTTAATCTTGCTAGGCTCGACCTGAAGATCCGTATTGATTGAGAACTGAAGGCTGCTGATAAGAAGACTTAAAGATCTAAGAGAGATCTCATTCGAAGTCATCTAGAAGGGCGTCGTGAAGATAAAGAAGAGATAATAAGGCTTATGCAAAAAGAGTGTTGTCAAGAAAGGTTCAAGTGAAGATAGCAAAGTTGGAATCTGTGCTACAGCAAGCTTTGGAACTGTGTTGGAGCAAGGTGTAAGGTTGCTAGAGTTGACTTCGAGAGATTCATCAGGGTTAACAAAAGTCAGAAGGATAATTCAGAGAGACCCGAAATCAATCTAGACAAGATTGGATTCTCAATCAAGATCAATCAAGATATAATTGATTGATATCAGACAATCAATTATCCAAAGTCAAACAAATCTTCCAACGATCACTTACCATTTCTTGAAGACCTGATTGACAAATTAGCCTAACGGCTAGTCAAATTCAGGATCATATAAACTGAAGTGAAGGATTTTTGAAAGGAACACGCGCGAGAAACATCAAGAGAAATCCATTTTTCACTCATTGCAGTACACGCATAATTCTACGTACCAGAAATCGATTCATTAATTTGATATTCTTAAAGAGGTTTATTTTTGGTCAAGGAAGTGTAAATCACCTTTCATTATCTCTGTACGAGAAAAGGTTGATTGTTTCAGATCTAAGAGTTAACACTCGAAGATCACATTGATTGTACCAAGGGCAGGAACTTGTTAAACTTCCTGTGGTCGAATCCTCAAGGAGATTAGAGGAGACAAGACCAGTTTTGGTGGATTGTAAGGCCCCTGTGGAATCAGGGAGAGTGGACGTAGGATCGTTATATCCGAACCACTATAAAAATCTTTAAGTCTTTACAAGCTTTCTGCATACATACTTATAACTGCTCATTCATCATCGTTTTAATAAACCTGCACTGAAACTTGCTTAGCATTTATCACCAAGGTTTTCATTAAAAGGGTTTTTCAAATACTCACGAGATTAGCTTCCGCATCATCAGAAGACTTCGAGTTTCCGAAGTCTGCTGATCTCACCTAGCACACTCTGAGTACCTTGCTGTAGAAGACTTCAAAGTTTTCTAACCTCACACTCAGCTCACAAAAAGTCAAAAAAGTTTTGAGTGTGGTAAAGTCTATTCAACCCCCCTTCTAGACTTTACACCTCCGTTCACATCTCGTCCGGGACCAAAAAGTGGTATCAGAGCAGTGGTTCAACCGACCACTGGCTTTGGTTACCAATATTCTTTGAGGAAAGACTGTTGTGGTCACCTGAACAGATCTCTTTGAAAAATCATTTTCATAAATCTCATTGCATTATGTGCATATCGTTTTTATTACTAACAATGAGTTCTCTTAAGAGTAGTAAAAGAAAGCTACCAGAGTTCTCTATTGAAGACTATGACTACTGGAAATTCCGCATGGAAAATCATATTGGTGCAATTCATGATAGAATGCTCGAAACTCTTGAAGATGGACCGATAAAGTTTTACTTTGAACCAGTAAGTTCTGAAAGCGGTGGAGCAGAAGCATCTACTCGACAGAAGATTGAAAAGAAAAGGAGTGAGATGTCAAATGATGAAAGGAAACTATTTAATCTTGACCAAGTTGCTCGAACTGAGATCATAGAGACTCTAACCAGAGAGCTTACAGAGAAAGTCAAGATATGTAAGACTGCCAAAGAAATGTGGGAAACTCTAGCACTCATGTGTGAAGGATCGGAGCAAATTAAAGAGAATAAGTTGCAGTCCATTTTACATTCATTTGACACCTTCAAGATGAAGCCTGATGAGACAATAGATCAATTGGACCTAAGACTGTCAAATATCATCAATAAAGCAAGTTCTTTGGGAAAATCTTACACTGAGAAGGAGATCAACAATAAAATATTGAGATCTCTAACAAGCAAATGGAGAGTCAAGATTATAGTGATTAAAGATACGAAAGAACCGAGCAAAATTAGTCATCATGAGCTATTTTCACACTTGAAAGCTCATGAATATGATCTGAAACAAGAAGAAGACGAGGATGAAGGAAATTCAAATTCCACGGGAAACGAAGTTGCTTTCAAGGTCACTTCAAATCAGTCATCTAAAGAACCTATTGGAGAAGATTTAAGCTTGAAAGAACAGATGGCTTTGCTGACCAGAAAGTTTGATAAAATGAATTCAAAATTTGGGAAATATAAAAGACATTGGAAGAATACAAAGAAAGCTGGTTTCAGATCCGGAATCAAATCTTCAGATAAGAGATCAGAAGATTCCAAAGAGGATAGAAGGTTCAAGACTCCAGAAAGAAGAAGAGAAGATAGTCCAAGAAGAAGAGATTTCTCTCCTAAAAGGGATTCTAGCCCAAGAAGATCATCAAGAAGTGGTGTTTGTTATACTTGTCATAAATCTGGACACTTCAACTATGATTGTCCAGAATTAACTCCTAGAGAGAGAGAAGAAAAGAGATTAATGAGGAACAGAAAGTTTGCTGACAAGCATGCTTTAGTGGCTGAAGAGGAGGATACTCTTTCAAGTGATTCAATATCCTCTTCAGACTTCTCTTCAGACAATGATTTGTGTCTTATGGAAAATGGAGATGAGGTATTTTCTGTTTCCTGTTCTTCGTCTGCTTCCCGTGTTTCTTTTGCAGAAGAGTTTGACCATAACTTTGTTGATAAGTTAATGGAAGATCTCAAAACTGCTATAAACGCTTACAATTGTGTGGAAAAGGAGAATGTGAGTTTAAAAGAAAAAATTGATCTGTTTACACAAGGATCTATTAGCAAGACATCTGAGACACTAGCAGACTTTAATCAGATAACTTTAGAAGAGTTAAACACTCTTAAAGTGAAGTACACTGAACAGGGACTGCTGGTAGAAAGGTTGCTTGCTGAGAATCTTGAGAAAACTGATCAGTTGAAAATTTTACAAGCAAAGTTCGATGAACTTTTCCATCAGCATGAGCGTATAAAATCAAGTGAGGAACGTTTAAGTTTGAGGTTGGATCAACTGAACAAAGCTTCTCATGCAGTTCAAACAATAGTTGAATCGTCTCAAACACCTAACATAAAGAAGGGAATTGGTTTTACCATTACCCAATCCTCACAGGTTCAAACAAGTGTACTTAAGAAGAGTACACATGTTAAGGCTAATGATTTGGTAGGAGAGGGTTCCAAACCTAACCTACTGATAAGGGTAAAAAGGTTGCTGACCCAGCAAATCAGTTGAATGGGAAGAAGAGTAGTTATACTCAACAACCTAAACAACTGATGAGGTATCAAAAGAAGGGGGAATCCCAACTAAAGAAACCTCAGCAAGGTCAGAAAAGTAGACATTAGCCGATACCATCTCTGTGGAGACAGTCTCAGCTGAAGACTACACAACCTAAGCAAACTTCAAAGCTTGCTAAACGATCTACTAAGTCTTCTGTGCCTGTGAGATATGAATCTTTTGATGGCTCAAGTAGAACGTAGCCTTATCATCAAAACCCTCGGACCATTGCACAGCGGCTGATCACTCCATACATGTTAGATCAAGATTGTTTTGATGAGTTAAAGGAAGACTGTTCCAGATGAGCAGACTATGATAAAGAACTGGAGACTAAGTTCTAGTACGAAGCTGATCAGACTAGGTCAAGATTAGTTCAAGTCAGCTGGAGACGAGGAATGACAAGTCATCTGGAGAAAACCTCAATCCTAATCATCTGCAGGAGACAAGTATAAAGAGCTCAGACGAGGTCAAGATAAGCTGAGTAGAATAAGAAAGGCTAGTCTTCACCAAGTCAGCTGCAGACGAGTAGGAAGAATCAGTCAAGGTCTCAAGCAGTTTACAAGATTAAGTTTGTTAAGCAGTTTCAAGTTTGTTAGAACTAACTAACAAACTAACTGACTTTCCAGACTTATATATAGGTCTAGGTTTTTCATTTTTCATATAGAACACTTATGCATATTAGATTTTCACTTTATTCACTACTATGATTTCAATCACAATCTTTTCACAAGTATTTCTAGTGAGTTTTCAAAAAGTTCTAAGTGTTTTTAGAACACTTTTCTTGTAATCTTCAAAATCCAATACACACTGTAATAGTTAGATTTCTAGAAGAAGAGTTTAGGAGATTGAAGATTTGAAGAATTGTACAAGTTGTAAGTTGTAAGTTGTAAGCTGGAAGTGAGAAAGTAAGCAGTAAGCAGAGTCCCTTCTTCAGATTGAAGAAGGAGAGTGGATGTAGGATTATTAAAATCCGAACCACTATAAATCCTGGTGTTATTTCTTGCTTTCTTTAGTTTCTGTTTGATTTACAATTGTGTTACTTCAAGATTAAAGTTCAGAATCTTAACTAAAATCAGAATATCAACCTTGCTTTTGATCTTATAAAAAGTTGAGAATTCAATCATAATCCGCTGTGTTTAATCTGATATTTTGAATTGGTTTTGAAAGATTTAAAAAATCTACAAAATCTATTCAAACCCCCCCTTTCTAGATTTTGTTCTAGGAAGCATTCTCAAGGTTTTAATCAACTCAACTTTCCGGGACCAACAAGTGGTATCAGAGCAGTGTTAAGCTGTTCTGATATTGATTTTAGGTCTTGAACAGGATTCTGAATTATCTTGATTTTCTTCATTTTCTTTCATTTTTTAACAGTGCTACTAATAAGCTTTTGTGGAGTATTTTGTCTTTGTTCTCATCATGTCATCAGGGAAAAGTAAAAAGTCTAGGAATCTTCCTGAATTTTCCATAGAAGATTATGATTATTGGAAATTTAGGATGGAAAATCATCTGAAGGCCATTCATGATAGAATGGAAGAGGTCCTTGAGGAAGGTCCTATAAAGTTTTATCATGGAGGCACCAGCACTGGGGAAGAGACAGCTGAATCAAGAACTAGACAAGAAAAGAAGAGTTCTGAATTGACGAATGATGAAAGAAAGGTCCACAATCTTGACCAAGTAGCTAGAACTGAAATAATCGAGACTCTTAGTAAAGACTGGATAGAGAAGGTTAAGAGATGCAAAACAGCCAAAGAAATGTGGCAAACTTTAGCCAATGTTTGTGAAGGATCTGATCAAGTCAAGGAAAACAAGCTACAGTCAGTATTGCATACATTTGAAACATTCAAAATGAAAGAAAATGAGTCTGTGGATCAGTTTGATGTTAGGTTGACCAATCTTCTCAACAAAGCAGCTGATCTTGGAAAGAATTATTCAGAGAAAGAGATTAATAACAAGATTCTGAGATCATTAACCAAGAGATGGAGGGAAAAATTCAATATCCTTAAAGCAACTCAAGATTTATCCTCTATTACTCACCATACTTTATTTTCTCATCTTAAAGCTTTAGTGTACGATATCCAGATAGAAGATGAGGAAGATGAGATGGAGTCAAGTACCTCATCCAAGTCTGTTGCCTTTGTCAGTAAAGAAGACAAGGTGTCAACAGAGTCTGTAGGAGCTGATCTATCTCTGAAAGAGCAGATGGCTTTACTTACAAAAAGGTATGATAAATTGAGAATGAAGTATAAGAGAAATAAATTGAGATTTGCAGGTAAGGATAGACAAAGATCCAGATCAGATAGGAAGGTGGATAAATCTTCAGATGATGACAAAAACAAGAGCCAGACAAGAAGATACAGACCACCTGTCAGAAGAAGTCCTTCCAGTCCCAAATCAGACAGGAGTGACATTTGCTATACATGCAACAAGCCAGGACATTTCAGCTATGACTGTCCTCAACTGACTCCTAAAGAAAGGGAAGAAAAGAGGAAGAAAAGAGACAGGAGATTTGCAGATCAAAGAGCTTTATTGGCTGAAGAAAAAGAGTCAAAGAAATCATCATCATCATCATCATCATCATCCTCATCTGATTTCGGATCAGATGATGAGATCTGTCTCATGGCTAATGAGGTAATCTACTATTCATCGACAGAGAATGATTCTTGTCAGTCTGCATCTGATCATGACCAAACTGTTATTCATGAGTTATTGAGAGATTTAAAGACATCTTTAGCTGCTTATAAACAGCTAGAGACAGAGAATTTGTTTTTAAAGGATCAGATTCAAATTCTAAATAAAGGCAAGCGAGTGATGAACTCGCTCGAGACTGAGGAAACATTCAAGGGGGAATGTTTTCTTCAGACTGAAGCTAGTACATCAGCCAGCTTACCTGAAAGGTTAGAAAATGAATTGAAAACTTTAAAAGACAAATTTGAAGTAGTCTGTGCTGAAAATGAATTAATTAAGAAAGACAATGAGAAGCTTGTCTTCAAAATTAGTCAGCTTAATAATTCACAATCAGTAATAGATCATATTTTTAATACTTCTCAAAAATCTCATGATAAGACAGTCTTGGTTATGATAGGAACAATAAATCGATGTTCAAAACCTAGAAAATTTGTGAAAGCATTTGTTCAATCAAAGGATATTAAAATTGGTCCATGGAAACCAACTAGTCGATAAGGACTACATCTTCCATCTAAAACCAAGAATTCAAATTTGAAAACTCCCTATCGACTAGAAGGAATCCAAGAACCAAAATAAGAAGATATTCTTATTATAATTCTTTTGATGGAAAGAGCAAATGATATCCTACATTTCCTAAGTTTAGGAAAATTACTCAATCTGAATACAACAAGTTATCATTCAAAAATGATATAATTGTAGACAGATTTGGTAGAAAACTTGAGTCTGATTTATTGTCTGAAGATGAGATGTTTATTTGGATTCCTAAAGTGATTCTTGACCCAAAAGGACCCAAGATCACTAGGGTACCTCAAAACTAACTGCTTTTACAGATTCACAGGGATCATCACTCAAGGAAGAGATCTTAGCTTCAATATGGTACATTGATAGTGGTTGTTCACAACATATGACCCATTACAAGAAGCTGTTATCAAATTTTAAAAGCATTGATGGTCCAAGAGTTTTATTTGGTGATAATAATTGTGGTCAGACTAAAGGTGTAGGTACTCTGATTATCAAGGATATTCAGGTATCTGAGGTATATTTTTTTGAAGGTTTGAAACATAATCTGCTGTCTGTTTCTCAGCTTTGTGATAAAGGTTTTCTTGTAAAATTCTCAAGGGATAAATGTGATATTTTAGATAATTCCTCAGATAAGGTACTATTAACTGGCTTCAGACATGGTAATGTGTATGTGGCCAACTTTAATAGTTGTCCCAAAGATACTTGTCTGATAGCTAAGGGTGGAGAAGATCTCAGCTGGCTATGGCATAAGAGGCTTAGTTATCTGAATTTCAAGATCCTTAGTAAGCTGGCTAAAAAGAACCTTGTCAAAGGATTACCTGAAAAACTTTTATCCACTGATCTTAAATGTGATGCTTGTCAAAAAGGTAAACAGCCTAGACACTCATTTAAGAGTATTAACTCCTCTTCATCTGAAAGAGTGTTACAACTTCTTCATCTGGATCTGTTTGGACCTGTTTCACCTCTCAGTTTCAGTGGAAGGAAATATACTCTTGTTGTAGTAGATGACTTTTCTAGATACACTTGGGTTATATTTCTCTTCAAGAAAAATGAGACTATGAACAAGATTCCTGATCTGTTCAGACAGATTCAGAATGAAAAAGGGTGTTAATATTATTAAAATAAGGAGTGATAAGGGCACATAATTTTTGAATTCTTGTTTATCTAATTTTTTCAATGAGTGTGGAATTATTCATGAGACATCTTCAGCAAGAACTCCTCAACAAAATGGAGTGGTTGAAAGAAGGAATAGAACTTTGAAGGAAGCAAACCGGAGCATGTTGGCCGAGTATAATACCCCATAGGTTCTCGGGGTCAAGCCATCAACACAGCTTTTGCTATACCCGCAACAGTGCTTAGTTGTCAAAGACAAGGGTAAGACTCCTTATGAGATTTGGAAGGGTAAGATTCCAAGGATCTCATACTTCAAAGCTTTTGGTTGTAAGTGTTTCATCCATAACAATGGAAAATCTAAGTTAAGAACTTTTGATGCTAAGGCAGCTGATGGAATATTCTTGGGATATTCTAATACTTCCAAAGCATTTAGAGTTTTTAACAAGACAACCCTTTGTGTGGAGGAAACCCCTCATGTTGTTTTTGATGAATTGTATTCCTTCTCAAATAAAGTGAATCAAATTTCTGAAAGTCTAGATAAAATTGAACTGTCCAAGACTAAACATAGAACAGTCTATCTACCTAGTCTTGATTCGAATCGATGAAGAAGAATCCCCATCCGATAATCGAAGACAACTTCGATCGCACTCCATCGAAACGCAGACACCCTTGACATCACCGATCGGGGGTCACCGATGAAGGGGGAACGTCACCGAGGTTGAGTCGGAGGAATTGCCTCTACGAGACTCAAGATGAGGATCCTTCTCCTCACATAGGCAAAAGGATGAGAAGCTATCATCCATCTGATCGATTATAGGAGACCCATCTAGTAGTGTGCGGATTACGAATGATGCTAGACTCAAAGTCTTTTCAGTTGTTATGTGTCGCTTCTTGAACCCAAGTCTATTGAGGAAGCTCTATCAGACCCAAACTGGATAACAGTCATGCAGGAAGAACTGCATCAGTTTGAAAGATAAAATGTATGGGATCTAGTAGAAAGACCTTTACACAGAAAGATTATAGGCACCAAATGGGTGTTTAAAAATAAAACAGATGAGAACAATATTATTGTTCAAAATAAGGCAAGATTGGTTGCACAAGGTTACTCACAGTCTGAGGGAATAGATTATGATGAAACCTATGCTCCAGTTGCCAGATTAGAGGCAATAAGGTTGTTCTTGGCATTTGCTGCAAATAAATCTTTCAAAGTCTTTCAAATGGATGTTAAGTCTGCTTTTCTTAATGGTGTGTTACTTGAGGAGGTCTATGTAGAGCAACCTCCTGGGTTTAAGATCAATAACAAGGTCTATAAACTCAACAAAGCTCTATATGGACTGAAACAAGCTCCCAGAGCCTGGTATGATACTCTATCTGATTTCTTGACATCAAATGGTTTTTCTAAAGGCAAGATTGATAGAACTTTGTTTAGAAAGGAAGTAGATGGCAACATCTTACTAGTTCAAATTTATGTAGATGACATAATCTTTGGTTCACCTAATCTGAAATTATGTGAAGAGTTTAGCATTCTCATGAAAAACAGGTTTGAAATGTCAATGATGGGAGAATTAACATACTTTCTAGGCTTACAGATTAAACAGATGAGTAAGGGTATATTTATACATCAGTCTAAGTATGCTAAGGATCTGATTGAGAAATTTGGAATGTCAACTAGCAGAGAAGTTAAAATACCTATGGCAACTAACTTCTCAATGGATTCAGATGAGCAGGGGATACCCACTGATGCAACGGAGTATCGTGGACTGATTGGATCTCTTCTTTATCTCACTGCAAGTAGACCAGACATATCCTTTGCAGTAGGGGTATGTGCAAGATTCCAGTCTAATCCCAAGAAAACTCATCTGGAGACGGCTAAGAAAATTCTTAGATATCTCAAAGGAACCTTGCAAATAGGGTTATGGTACCCAGCTGATGACAACTTTGAGTGACAGTTATTGATTCGGACTTTGGAGGATGTAAGATTGATAGAAAATCCACTTCCGAACTTGTCAATTCTTAGGCAACAAATTAATTTCTTGGTTATCTAAGAAACAGACATCATCATTGCCACCTCCACAACCGAAGTCAATACATGGCACCGGAAGTTGTTGCTCTCAACTCCTCTGGATTAGTCAACAGCTTAGAGATTATAGTATTCAAACATCAGCTGTTCCTATTTACTGTGATAGTAATAGTGCCATAGCAATGACTTACAATCCTGTTCTCCATTCTAGATGTAAGCATATAGATATTAGGCATCATTTCATTAGGGATCATGTTGAGAAGAATGACATTAGAATTGAGAAAATTGCCACTGAATCACAAAGAGCTGACATTCTTACAAAACCATTAGCTGAATCTAGGTTTAAAGAAATGTGCTTAGAATTAGGATTACTTGATGCATCTTTAGCTGGTTTCTAATTTGTGTGCATCTGTTTCCTTATTTCTTTTCTTTTCTTTTTTATAAACTAATGTCTAGAAAGAATTATCAGACTAGATATGTGTCAAAGGACAATCAGGTAGCTGATATCATTGATCTCCTTTCAGGAATCAAGAATCAAGGATTAGTCATATTGACCTTATCTGAATTGATAATTACTTATCTGACATTGAGTAAATCAGACAAGGACACAATAGTCAGCTGATCTCCTAAAGAAAACAGATGACTATTTACATTCTATCTGATTTACCTTAAGCTTCTGATGGTTTCTTTTGAGTATATGTTTGTGCAGGAACAGGTCACAGATCATACTGTTTCATCTCTTCTTATTCAAACCCCTTTATTCTGATTATTTTTATTCTTAAATAATCTGCATTTTTCTTAAAATTGTTGAACAACCACGTTTTAGAAAAGTAAATCTGAGTCTGTTTTGTTTAAACTCGTTTTAAAAATTGCTAAAAAGTTACATCTAAGCTGTTGATTTGCAAAATCAGACAGGTTACTTTATCAGATGACTTTCTAAACCCATCTGTTTTTTTAAAACTAGTCTGTTTTTCAAACTCATCTGATTTGCAAACCCTTAGCCAAAGTAAGGTAACCCTAGGCTGACGTCAGGTATACTTACTTCTCTGCATAAAGTAACCTACATCTGTCAAATCAACAGTCTATAAAGTAACTATTTACGCATTCCAAAGGCGATTAACATCCACGCGCTGAATCCTAATCGCTTATCTTAGTTTTTAACCGTTGATTAATACTCAGTAAAAACTTTTTGAATAAATGGCTAAGATTAATTCAAGTTTTCAAAAATGGCGGTTTCTCTTTCCAATCTATTCCCCTATAAATACATCTTCTTCTCCAAAGTCATTCTTTTCACTTTCGAAAAATCTCAAAACTCTCTCAAAATTTTCCTAAATCCTTTCTAAATTTGTATATGAGCATTTCTGTAAGAGGAGTAACATCAACAATGGTGGATGTACATAATGAAACCTACGCTAAGAAGGTGAAGTCTGAGATGTATGTCGACTTCGACACCACCACCGACGGAGAATCCAGGGAGATATTGTCCTTATTGGAAAGGGCTGGATTGAGGACTTTTTGCTCCAAGAAATCCCCTTCCAATAAGACATTGGATATGAGAGGTTTGGAGTTCTATGTCAATGGGACATATGAACATGGAGTTTTTCGAACCAGGGTATATGGAGAGGTTTTGACCGTTTCTCCGGTGGAGGTGGCCAGAATTTTTGATACGAGCAGTGAGGGAGTGAACCCCCTCACCTACAAATCTGATGAATGGGTAGAATCATTTGAGATGATTGCCCGAAATTCTATGAAGGATCGCCGTTCGGAGTTAAAGAAGAAGATGCTCCGACGACGATATCGCCTTCTGATGACCATTGTCACAAAGGTGATACTGGGAGAACAAAGCTCTCATGATGGGCTGACCAGACCCAGACTCTGCGTGATGAGAACAATTTTGGATGGTGTACAGGCCAACTGGGCTGGTCTATTACTGGAGAAGCTGGAGACGGAAAGAAAGCGTCTGGAGGTGGTGAATGGAAAATGGCAGGCTAAGTCGATCACTAGTCTTTTTAACAAAGTGACTGTGATTATGGAGGACTTGCTGTCAGCCGAGATCAATTGGTCAGACGGGGTCCGAGCTTACACGAAGCAGAAGGGGATTCTGACCAAAGATGAGCCACTCGGGGCTCCAGTGGTCCCGATGAGGGTGGAGCCGAGGTTGGAGCTCAAGCTCCCGCCAAGAAGAAGCTGAGGAGGAGGAGGAGGAAGATGTGGAGGCGGAGCTGCCAACTGTGAGCTCAGCTGAGGCTGAACAGCCGATGAAGCTGAAGGAGAAGGCACCAAGGAGACGAAGGTTGGTGAAAACCTCTGAGTTGGGAGGATCATCTGCAGATCAGCCATCTCTTCTTCCTGAGGAAGTATCCACGCCGCAAATTGCAGCTCGGGTGGTCCAGTGGAGGAGGTCCAGAAATCGATTACGAAGGGACCCTCCCCCCGGCCGAGGTCGGTACATTTCTCCCCTCCCCATCTCCAACCCAAACCGGCAATGAAGAGGTGTCCCAGCCGGCACCTCGAGCCTCCAAAATGACCTACTCCCGAAATTGTCCAAAGTCCAACCTCATCTTCTTTCCCCCAAACCCAACTCTCATCTCCTCCACCATCCCCATCTCATATCTGTCCTTCCTCTCTGGACCAATATTCTCCCCAACCCCCATCTCCATATCTCCACCAGCCTTACCCACAACTTCTCAACCCCAACTCGTTATACTCCAATCACTTCAATCTCCTCCACCTACCACTTCACAAATCCCACCTTTACCATCATCTCCCCACCGTAAATCCCACCCCCACCATCGACACCCCCACCTCATCTACCCCAGCCGAACCTCATGTGGATACCTCAAATATCTTTGGGGATATTCCCATGAGCTCCCCTAGTCCAACTTCTCCCACCACCTCTTCCTCGTCCCGATTCGGAGGGAGAGAGATGGACAGACCAATTCTTGCCATCTCCTCTGCGTTTGAACAACTCCACAAAGAAAATCATTTCCCAAGTTCGAGGATGATGGAGAAGAAAACACGAAAGGTGATTCGAGATCCACACGAATACTATGCTCGCCAACATGCAGATTGCCGAGGTCAACATGACCAGAAATTTATCAGCCAATCTCAAGATCGCTTCTTGATCCAGATCCGAAAGTGCGCTTGAGGAGGAGGTCAAGGCACTGAAAGAGAAGACAGCAGCTGAAGGCATCACCATCTGGAGCAGCCAATGAAGACATCAGCTGGTATGGGAAGCTGCTCGATGAGGCACATAATGTGTTCAATCATGATCCGATCGCACCACCCTATGAGCGAGTCACCCCCCCAAGCCGAAAGAAGATGGTTCTCCGATCCGGAATGGGTCGAATGCGATTGTTGCCAAAGCAGAAAGGGAATCCGAGCTCACAGATGAGAATGATCTGAAACAGCTTAGAGCAAGGATTTATAGCTGGCTAAACATTCCAGAGGCTGACCGATGGGGAATCTGATAGAACAGGATTTTTCTTTCCTTATCTTTTATTCTCTATCAGTTCTCTTATTTTGTAATTTATAAATTTCTGTGAATGAATATATTCGGACTTATGTGAATTATGTGTATGAGTTTTTTTTTAATTTTTTTAATTTTGTTTTTAAAAAAATAATAAATCATCTGAGAAATTTTATATCTCAGAGTTAAAAAAAATTTTAAAATTTTTCTAAGTATAAATCATTTGAGAAATCTTATATCTCAGTGTTAAAATTTTTTGTAAAAATTTTTTTTAAGTACTTCTAAAAGAGTCTAAAAGACTTAAATTTTTTTTATGTCTTCAATGTGACTGAATCTGTTGAAGTGTGAAAATGTGCTTTATCTATCTGATTGACTTAACTAAATCTAGTACTAACTTCAGCTGTGAGTATGTTTCTTTATTATAGATTTTAACTTCATCAAAAAGGGGGAAATTGTTGGATCAAGAGGTTTTGATGAGTTAAAGAGCAGCTCGATCGATCACCCAACTCAAGAACAAAGCAGAGGATAAGTTTATAAGATAAGCCGATCGAGACGGGGTCAAGCATCAACCTAGTCACCGAGGTCCGATAACATGCTAGTCATCCAAGACGAGCTTGAACCTAGTCATCTGCAGAGACAAACATGAAGAGCTCGGACGAGGTCAAGATAAGCCGAGTAGAATAAGAAAGGCGAGTTTTCACCAAGTCACCGCAGATGAGTATGAAGAATCAGCGAGGTCTCAAGCGATTTTACAAGATTAAGTTTGTTAAGCGGTTTCAAGTTTGTTAGAACTAACTAACAAACTAACCTGTCTTCTCGAGACTTATAAATAGGACTAGATTTTATTCTTCAACTTACTTATGCCTATTCGATTTTTCACACTATTCACTACTCGATTTCAATCACAATCTTTTCACAAGTATTTCAAGAGAGTTCTCAAAAAGTTCTAAGTGTTTTTAGAACACTTTTCTTGTAATCTTCAAAATCCAATACTCACCGTAATAGTTAGATTTTAGAGGAAGGGTTTAGGAGATTGAAGATTTGAAGATTTGTACAAGTTGTAAGTTGTAAGTCAAAGTAAGAAAGAAAGTAGTAAGCGAGTCCCTTCTTGATTGAAGAAGGAGAGTGGATGTAGGATTATTAAAATCCGAACCACTATAAATCCTGTGTTATTTCTTGCTTTCTTTAATTTACTCGTTCAAATTACAATATTGTTAATTCAAGATTAAAGTTCAGAATCTTAACTAAAATCTGAATATCAACCTTGCTTTTGATCTTATTAAAAGTTGAGTTTTCAATTATCTTCCACTGTGTTTAATCTGATATTTTGAATTAATTTTGAAAGATTTAAAAATCTACAAAATCTATTCAAACCCCCCCTTTATAGATTTTGTTCTAGGAAGCTAACTCAAGGTTTTTAATCAACTCAACTTTCCGGGACCAACATCAACAATCATCAACAATCAAAGCATAGGCAATCAAATCATCCTCAATTTCAATTAACCCAAGCACAAGAGAGTTAGCCCATGGTGCCAAGAGCAAAATTCATGGGAAGAAAATCTAATTGAGCAAACAACAATCTAATAACAACAATAAAGGAGTTAAAATGACAAGAGAGGAAGAACATCACCAATTGGATTGAATCAACAAAAATAGGAATGCTTGAGTCTTTAATACACATCTTCTCCAAAGAAATTACAAGCTTGAATTGAGAAAACAACTATGATCTAATGCTAATCTAAAGCTAATCTAATCAACAACAATTGAAATCTAAATCTAAATCTATCATCTACTCTACCTACAAGGAGAATTTAGCTAGGGGCCTAAGAAATCGCCCCAAAACTGCTACTAACTGCTCTACTGAATTATGTGTTTGAAATGCTCTGCTTTGCCCCTTAAATAAACAAATTTTCTGGAAAAATCCTCTCTCTCGAGTCGAGGCTCAGCCCTCGACTCGAGGCTTCCCATTTTACCGATCCCTCGAGTCGAGGCTGCTTCCATTTTTTGAATTTGTCCTTTAGTCTTCACCCTCGAGTCGAGGCCCCTGGACCTCGACCAGAGTTCGAGTCCAAGGCATTTTCTCGACCCGAGCTCTGCCTCCGACACCCATTTTCATCCGTCTCGATCGTCTCTTCATTCTAAGAATGCCGGTACTCTCGGTTTGGCCAAATTTCACCGATTTACCTGTAAAACGGACGAAAAACATCAAAAACTCATCAAGTAATACTTTTTAGGCAAAGAAGTGATACTCTACACATTTATGCACAAAATCTAACACTTTTGATCACTTTTTGCACTAAAATACACCTCAAAATCATGCATCAATTCACTCCAATCAACTTGCCCTTACAGAAGCTAACAAAGTACGAAGGCTCAAATATTGTTTGAAAGTCTTACAAGTTGAAATGGACAGCAACACCTTACAATTTGAAACCATGCACAATGTGGTTCACATTGATGAGATAGTTTTATATAACTAGATCAAATGAGAGGTATTATATGGCCTCAGGGGAGACTGAGCCACATAGGACATGCAAGAGCAAAATGTTCATAACATAAGTCATGTTTATGTGTGTAGTAATAAGACCTCACTATGCAAGTGATGGTTCACTTATTTGAGATGACAAGATTGGGATTTACCCATTCATACAGAAAGAACCAGCAAAAATAAAAAAAAACAGCAAAAATAGATGTTAGATCAGAGAAAGGTTTTGATGAGTTAAAAGAAGCGATTCAGATGATCAGATGACTATGAAGAACAGCTGAGGTCAAGTTCCAGTACTGAGCTGATCAGACTAGGTCGAGGACTGGATAAGTCAGCTGAAGACCGAAAAGTTGCAAGTCATCTAGAGACAAGCTCAAATCTAGTCATCTGCAGGAGACAATTATGAAGAGCTCAGACGAGGTCAAGACAAGCTGAGTAGAATAAGAATGGCAAGTCTTCACCAAGTCAGCTGCAGACGAGTAGAGTAAAATCAGCTAAGGACAAGAGCAGTTTTTCAAGATTAAGTTTGTTTAGCAGTTTTAGTTTGTTAGAACTGACTAACAAACTAACTGTCTTTCCAGACTTATAAATAGGTCTAGGTTTTCACTTGATACACACGAAACACACATTATTCACTATATTCAGATTTCTACTCTCACATCAATTCACAAGTTTTCAAAAAGAGTTTTCAAAAAATTTTAAGTGTTAGTAGAACACTTCACTTTACATCTTCAAAATTTATTACTCACTGTAATAGTTAGACTTCAGAGAAGAATTTAGGAGTTTGAAGATTTGAAGATCTTTGTAAGTTGTAAACTGTAAGTTGGATCGTAAGTAAGTAAGTGGTAAGCAGAGACCCTTCTTCAAGTTGAAGAAGGAGAGTGGATGTAGGATTATTCATAATCCGAACCACTATAAATCTTGGTGTTCTTTGTTACTTTCAGTTACTTATCTGTTCTTCTCAATTTCAGTTTATATTCAAAGATCAATTTCAGAATTAAAGTTAGACAAATTATCAGTGTGCTTTTGATCCAAATAAAGTTGAGTTTAAAAGTATATTCCGCTGTGTAACTTTGGTGTTCTGAATAAGTTAGACAAATTATCAGTGTGCTTTTGATCCAAATCTGTTCTTCTCTAAGTACTTCTAAAAGAGTCTAAAAGACTTAATTTTTTTTTTTACTTTAATTGTGAAATGAATCTGTTGTGTTGTGAAATATGTGCTCTGATATAGCTATTTAATAATCTTGATTAACTATAAACTAACTTCAGCTCTGAGTGTGTCTCTTTCTTGTAGGTTTTAACTTCATCAAAAAGGGGGAAATTGTTAGACCAAGTAGAGTTTTGATGAGTTAAAAGGAGAAATCCAGATGAGCAGACAACGTTGATAAATAGCTCAGATTAGAATTCAATTCTAAGCTGATCAGACTGGGTCAAGAGCTGGTTAAGTTAGCTGGAGATCAAAGTCTACAAGTCATCTGGAGACAAGCTCAAAACTAGTCATCTGCAGGAGACGATCATGAAGAGCTCAGACGAGGTCAAGACAAGCTGAGTAGAATAAGAAAGACAAGTCTTCACCAAGTCAGCTGCAGACGAGTAGGAGAATCAGCTGAGGTCAAGAGCAGTTTTCAAGAATAGATTTGTTAAGCAGTTTTCAGTTTGTTAGAACTATCTAACAAACTAACTGTCTTTTCAGATTTATAAATAGGACTAGATTTTATTCTTTTAGATACTTATGCAAATTTGATTTTCACACTATTCACTATTGATTTCACAAAGTATTTGTCAAGAGAGATTTCAAATATTTTCTAAGTGTTTATAGAACACTTCACTTCACATCTTTAAAAAACACATCTTATTCTTAGAGTTAGATTTCAGAGAGTTGATTAGATTGTTGAAGAGTTGAAGTTCAAGTTATAATTTGTAAGGATTGTACAGTAAGTAAGTAAGTAAGCAGCTAGTGAAGACCCTTCTTCAAAGTTTGGAGAAGGAGAGTGGATGTAGGATTGTTATAATCCGAACCACTATAAATCCTGGTGTTATTTCTTGCTTTCTTTAATTTCTGTTCAAGTTACAATTTTGTTAATTCAAGATTAAAATTCAGAATCTTAACTAAAATCTGAATATCAGCCTTGCTTTTGATCTTGTTAAAAGTTGAGTTTTCAATTATATTCCGCTGTGTTTAATCTGATATTTTGAATTGATTTTGAGAGATTAAAAAATCTATAAAATCTATTCAAACCCCCCTTTCTAGATTTTGTTCTAGAAGGTTATCTCAAGGTTTTAAATCAACTCAACCTTCAGGGACCAACACATAAATTAGCATGCATCATAATTTTAGAATCATAAATAACCAGAGCATCTGGTAGCACAAATTAGAATAAAAAAATCAAGAATCTCATAACAGAATCAATACATAAATTAGCATGCATCATAATTTCAGAATCATAAATAACCTAGCATCTGGTAGCACAAATTAGAATAAAAAAAAATAAGAATCTCATAACAGAAGCAGTACATAAATCACCAGTAATAAAAAAAATCCAAAAAAAAAAGGAATAAAGAAAATCAGAAAAATTACCTTTTGGAAGGAGTTTAATAGCTAGATAGTAAAGAGAGAGAAAATCGAGGACCCATTGAAGGGATTCAGGAACAAGTTCCCCCACAATCTCCTCTGAGTCTGACCTAAGAGAGGTTTTAGGAACAACTTCCCTCTCAAAGTCATACAAATCAAGAACAATAGGACCAGGTGACTCTAGGTCTGAAAAATCATACACATCGGACTCCAACTCTACCTTCTCAATGGTGAAGGGTTTCTCTGGTAAGTTACCACCCATCAAAATGAATAATCGATGCCCAAATCGAAGGAATTTTTTACCAAGTCCAAATTGAAGGACTTTTTCCGATCAAAACCCTAAAAGAAACCCTTGTTTACCGATTGAGAGTGAGTATGATAAAGAGTAGAGAGAGTATGACAAGAGTTTCGAAAGAGAATAGAAAATACATCAGAATTGGGAGCCGTGGAGAAGAGAGCAGAAATGGCAAAGAACAATCGAGAAATTAGGGTTTTTTGAGTTATGAGAGAAATGAAGAAGATTGAGAAATTGATGGGTTAAGAATGGGTAAATGGGCTGGGAGGGGGTAACTATATTGGTCTAATATAATTGGGTTAGTTAATTTTTTAATTGGGCTGTAAGTATTGTTTAAGTAATTAAATTTTTCTAATTGTGTTTTATTGGATAGAGAAAGTAATGGCAATTGTGTAAATAGATGTGTTTTTAAAGGGTGTTAATGGAATTTTTTTTTATTATGGGTGTGCAAACACCTGTGGAACGAACGAATAAGGCAAATGTGCAAACACCTCTGGGACGAAAGGAGTAATATTTTGTTAGATCAAGGAAGGTTTTGATGAGTTAAAATATCAACCCAGATGAACAGACGGCTATGAAGAACAGCTAAGACCAAAGTCTGGTACTAAGCTGATCAGACGAGGTCGAGGACTGAACTAGTCAGCTGGAGACTAGGAGATGCAAGTCATCTGAAGATAAGCTTAAGTCTAGTCATCTGCAGGAGACAATTATGAAGAGCTCAGACGAGGTCAAGACAAGCTGAGTAGAATAAGAAAAGCGAGTCTTCACCAAGTCAGCTGCAGACGAGTAGAGTAAAATCAGCTGAGGAGCAAAGCAGTTTTCAAGATTAAGTTTGTTGAGCAGTTTTCAGTTTGTTAGAACTGACTAACAAACTAACTGTCTTTTCAGACTTATAAATAGGTCTAGGCACTTCATTAAGATACACGATTTATTAATTCGGCAATATATTCTCACAAATCACAAGTTTTCAAGTAGCACAAAATCATTTTCAAGGATTTCTTCATAGATGTTTCTAAGTGTTTATAGAACACTCTTTTACACATCTTCAAATACACTTCTATCACTCTAAAGATTAGATTTTTCAGAATAGTTTAGTAGTTTGAAGATTTGAAGATCTATGTATGTTGTAAGTTGTACGATTGGAAAGTAAGTAAGTAAGCTAGTGGAAGAGACCCTTCTTCAAAGTTTGAAGAAGGAGAGTGGGTGTAGGATTTTTATAATCCGAACCACTATAAATCTGTTGTTCTTTATCGCTTTCATTTACTTATTTGTTTCTTTCAATTGTTGGTTTATTAATCAAAGATTAATTTTAGAATTCAAGTTAGAACTAAAATATCAGTGTGCTTTTGATCTTAGTAAAGTTGAGATTAAATTGAATTTCCGCTGTGTTACTTTGAAGTTTTGAATAAGTTTTAAAACATTTGTTAAAAAATTATAAAATCTATTCAACCCCCCCTCTAGATTTTATCCTAGAAGGCTAACTCAAGTTTTCTTAAATCAACTCAACTAATCGGGACTAACATATTTAGCTGAAGGCAAAGTCTTATATTTTTTATATATACAATAAACTTACGATGTTTAATATTTTAATTTCATCTAATTTTTTATACTCTTGGTAAAAAATATTTGATACTTTTTTGTTAAATATTTGATATTCTAAATGTTATTTTTCAAACTTGATATTTTAAATTTAAATATTATAATAAAATATTTCTTATATTAAATAATCCCTCCGTCCCACATTAGTTTTCACACTTTCCTTTTTTATTTGTCCCACATTAGTTTTCACATTTCTAAAAAGGAAATCTCTTCCTAAACTTCACCCTCACAATATTCACATATTTACACAAAATGTCATTACTTTTACACTCAATCTAACAACTTTTTTTACTTTAATAAAAAAGATAAATTCTTATATGAAATATTTCATGGATCTAGGATCCGTGAAATTATCCAATATAATGAAATTCGCGAATCTTAGGCGGGTTGGGTCGGGCTAGGTCATGTTTAGTAGATATTTCTAAAAAAACTCGCGCAAGGACAAAAATACAATTTTCGCTTCCAGGTGCTCCCATGGGTGTTACTATTATGTTTAATATGTCTTGCTTTAATTTAAATATGTGTTACTGTAAAATAAATAATACGTATTTGCCTAAAAATAATCGCTCAAATGCAAAAATAAAAATAAAAAAAATGGTCAAATAAATCTCTAATCTTATATGTGTGAATCAAATAAGTCACTAATCTTCGACATCTTTATTTTCATTAATAGAATGTGATTTTATTAAGATGAGAGCTTATTTGATCTCAATATTAAAGAAAAATAATTTAAATATGTTAAAATAAAGTTCATGGGTCTATTTGATCCCACGTATAAGATTTTGAAGTAAATATGTGTTATTGTATGATCAAATATGTGTACTAAACTCGTGCTAAGGTAAAAATAAAAACTCAGTCTCAGGTTATTTACTATAAGGTCAAACATGTGTTATTATATGAAGAAAAATGTGTTACTAATGAACAAAATCAGTACAGTAAATATTTTATTCTTTTAAGGACTAGTAACACGTATTTTCCCTTACGGTAACACATGTTTGACCTTATAGTAACACACTTGGGAACGAGATTTTATTTTTGTCTTTGCGCGAGTGTTACTATATGAACACAAACGTGTTACTGTATAGAGAAATATATGTTACTATATGAAAAAAATGTGTTACCAAATGAACACAAACATGTTACTGCATAGAGAAAGTTGTGTTACTATATGAAAAAAAATATGTGTTACTATATGAATACAAATGTGTTACTGTACAAAGAAATATGTGTTGCTATATGAACAAATCAAAAACAAGATAACATTTGCGAATCAATTCCAATTTTTTAGAAAAACATGCAACCGATAACAAAGATGATCCTTACAACAACAGACTTCAATTTGATGTTGTTGATAAACTTTGTTATTTTGTTTGATAAGATATGTAGCAATTATTTGACAATTTTTAAAAAAATATATATAATATTCATATCTTCTCCTTTTTCTTTTTGTACCTCTGCGTGTTTCTTTTCAATTTGATATTTTCGTTGAAGTTCGCTGTTATTTTCGTCGGAATTCTCTGTTGAATCGCCTCCTGATCGCCGCCACCTCTACGCTGGTGGTTGTCATCGCGAATTCTGTCATAATTCGTGCAAATCTGCGTGTTTTCTTATCTTGATCTGAATCCGTATGGATGACCCGCGAATTTTAAATCTTTCTGGTTTTAACTAATATTGCACGGGACAATATTTCATAAGAGACTAGCTCAATAATAAAAGTTTATAAAATTACCCCCAAATACTCCATTATCACACTTTTTCTTAAAATATGTGCCCACATTAGTATGAAAACTAATGTGGGACATATGGAGTATGAATAATTTAAATAGTAAAAATATTCATTTATTGTTGATACTACTAAAATGTAATATGATGTCACCTACCGTAATTGTTGATACTCCTGATGAGATTTTTAATACTCTTGATCAAATATTTGATACCTTATTTCCCCATTCAGATTTGTCAAATTGCACTCAAGCCGATCAAATATTTGATACTTTATTTCTCCATCCAAATTTGTCAAATTCCACTCAATCCCATCAAATATTTGATACTTTATTTCTCCATCCATATTTGTCAAATCTCACTCATGTCGAAAAAGAACACAGCTCTAGATTTTTCAAAAGTGGTAACATAATTTACGGTATATACAAAACACAAAAAACCTACTCTTAGCTGGATTCACAAGAGACCTGAACATGAATGTAATCAAATCAAATCATTTGTAAACTATTCGAGACTCTACTCGAAATATATATTTGTATGAGCTTGTTTAATAAAGCTCATCAACATAAACAAACAAATTCAAATTCAATAGGATTCGATTCATTAGCCTTCGGACATGCTCATTAGTAAGCTCATCAGCTAGTTCGTATAATTTACAATGAATACTTTGATTAATTTATAATTTTCACAATAAATATAATTAAACTCATTTAATGATATGAAATTACATAATTTAGTATATATATTATATTTAAGAAATATATAATTTTATTTTTATAATTAATTGACAAAAAAACTAATTTAAAATCGATATTATTAAGATTAGGCTCGAAAATGCTCATGTATATTCGACTAAAAAGCTCGAGCTCAATCAGATAATGAACAAACTAAGCTCAAACTCGACTCGATTCGGTTACATCCCTACTGATGGATATCATTATGTACGAAAATCATTTTGATCAACTATATAGTGTGGCAATGAAGAGGAGTTGAAGTAGTGCTTGCATTAATGATGTCATGTATGTTTCCAATTGTGTTATTGGAGAAAGCCATCCCTCTTGGCCATTTCATATAGTGCAATAGCCATGAGGGTTTTTGCATCAGGGGTCATGCGCCACAGCTTCTTGTACGGAACTACATGCAGCCTTATCAGCTCACCATGCTCTCGCAGGCCTGTCTCTTTTCCTTGTAGCTGCTTTATTATCTCTTTATCCACACTTCCTCTGTACAAAAACACACCAACATCTTCGTCGCACCCACCCTAATATCCGAAACAACGGTCGGTTTAAATAACATAAGAAATTAGAGTCAGTCTTCTGTGCACTATGCAATTAGACAAAGGGGTGAAACGGACAACTTTGATTAAAATGTGATACTGACTTTGACTGAAACATGCAGACTAATGTAACATTATATGACAAAAAACGTTAAATGAAACGTGATACTAGGTTTGACTGAAACGTGAATTTTGGTGCATATGATACTTTTTCCAGGAATTAGAATTCACAATTTCAATTAAAATTGTATTTTATTTACAATAGACAGCCACTATATCGTTTTGACACTGCCAATATTGTTATGGTTTACATCGGTGAGAGCAGCAAGACAAATGTCTGCTGGAAATTGATGGAAGAAACACACTACTTCCTCCGTTTCATAATAAATATCATTTTAGAGAATTTGTATCAAATTAAGAAACATAAGATTTTGTTTTATTTGCCCTAGGGCAATTTCTTTGTCTCCAATATTCTCTTTTCTTAATGAAAAATAAGAGTTATTTTAGGGATATTGATGGTGTAGATTTTGGAAGAAAAATGGAAAAGTAGCTCAAACAACACTTATTATGAAACAGGGGTAGTATATCAGAACGCATAAGAAGTTCTTTTTCGAATTCTTTTTAATAAGCCCTTTATAAATCACTATCTAAGTCAAGGGGAAATTGCACTTTTAGTCCCACATGACCAAATACTTTTGGTTCCCTATGTTCGAAGGTGGTTTTTTTTTTTTTTTTTTTTTTTGCAAAAGTGGTCCCAACAGTTAAAAAATGACTAATTTTGCAATTAATTTTGTAATTTTGGGACCCAAAATTATAAGTATTTAATGATTGAGACCAATAAAAAAAATGACCACTTTTGAACATAGGAACTAAAAGTGTTTTGGAAACATTCCTATAGGACTAAAAGTGCAATTATCCCAAAAACAAAGTTAATAACTGGATGTTTTGATTCCATCACACCATCAGCAAATCCACGCACATAGTTAATCAAATAATGATGCAAATGTAATAGAAATATCAATCTGAACTTCTATAACAATCAATATAAATAAGTCTCACCGGAGATGGAAATACTCTAGATCCAGTTGATGGATCTAGAAAGGCAGTAAGGTCGACTAAATCTTCCAAATTTAAGTGTAATCCCGTCTCTTCCTGGACCTGTCGAACACCCAATCAAAGAAATGAAATCGAAAGCACGTCTACTTTGGCATTCTTTATAAATGCATCTAAGGTTTTTGCTTGTAAACCATTATAACTTGTGAGGGATCTGAGAGTATGCATTTCGAGCAGTTCCTGATAAATGGACTAAAGCAAAATCATCAGGATATGAACATTTATCAATTATCATTCAACAAAATCCCATCTATAACTGCCTGGTAATAATAATAGATCAAGGATGACTCAGCCAGCCTTGTATAGTGTTGAATCATCTGGCTTAAATTGTAAATTGAAGAAGGAATGCCAGATCCCTAGTAGATCTCTTCCGTTGCATTTGGATGATGAATTTGAATTCATAATAACAAATCAACTGAATTTATTTGGATGAATTGAATTAATAATGGATTTGAATGAACTAATTCAAAGTTTATTTTATAAAGCATTTACAGTGAAGTATTTGGTTTGGGGAGAGAAATTCAAGCAATGTTTCAAAATTTGAGTTATTGATTTCATATACATTATGGCATGAGCTCATTCAATCATCAAACGCAATGGCTTTGCTGTAATGGATTTCAAATCCATCCTTTAAAATTAGATGCAACCTAAGAGATAATTATACTGTGGGATGAGCCAAAAAGGATAAGACACTATAGAATGACCGCTTGAGACTTGACCAACATAGGTAAGAAAGCAATTGCTGTCAGATCAACTCAATGAATAGTTATTAACACATGCAATGATCATATAATTGACGTTAATGATAAGTCCACAGATGTGTCCGCAAACATTTCACGATCTCATAACCAGGTTAAGTAATTTCACAGATTTCAATACACAAAGACTGCAGGTCATCACTCTGTTTAAGAATATATCCAGGAAATTCAGTAGATTTATTTTGTATCTTCTTTGAAATTGCAAATTTATTCAGAGGGAAAATAAAAGGAAGAAGAAAGATAATGAAGAGGAAGAACTATCTCCTATCCTTATAGCATATCTGATGCTAAATGGAAAAAGAAGAAAGAAACCTGAAAAATAGTGTGCCTTGATAAAACATGCGTGTAAGCCTTATTCAAGAACTGCATCTTGGCCTTGAAAACGCACAAGGTTTGTGCTTTGAACACAGGATTGTGCCTTGTTCACTTTCAACAACTACAATAAGATAATTTGAGATATTACAAATTCTAAAGGATCATGAAATTGTTTCTATGGCTTCAACACTATCCCTATATTGAGGTCATTTTAAAGCCTTACCACTTATTGACTAGTATCATTTTACATCAGAATCTTTCATTCATCCCCTAAATGTTCTACCAAACCTTCAATCTGACGTAAATCCAAAATACTGAAATACTTGAACTTTAGCTTCATCACAACATTAATTTAAAATTTTCAAGCACAACTTAAATTATTAGCCCTTTCATCAACCATAAGCGACGTCACCTATGTATGTTCAATACAATAAAGCTGTGTCAATGTTTTGTGAAAAACTAGGATGCTCCCATCAGATATACTAAATTCAGATGAAGCAGGTTGGACAGATGTAGACAAAGCCAACGAAGATAGCAAGCACTTGGTCAAGCATGTAAAGCTTCATTTGCAAGTCATGCAATGCTTTTTCATTTACAAGGTACAAACTCTTAAGTTCTAGTAGTAGTATCTTTACCATCAAATTAAGCTGAACAATATCGAATTTACTTACAATTTATTCATATGCCAGAATCAAATATATCAAACTTGCTGAAGAGTATGTTATGATCTTTGTTTTCTAGTTAAATTGTTCTACGTTACGTAGGTAGGTCGTAATTTATTTTTTTCTTACTTTGATTGTAACCTTAGGTTTTTCTCCCACTATTATAGGGGAGTCTCCCTACATCAACAATATACACTGCTCTCATGAATTCCCTACTCGACTACTACTGTCCTTTTTACTTAGTATTAGAGCAGGTTAAAATCCCTCTGAATTCCTAGTTTATGTCCCTCCTTCCTCGTTTTGAATTGTTCATAAATGGAAAAAAAAAAATGAGTAGTGCAATGGAAAAGAAACCTTAACCCTACCTTCTCTGAGCCGCCGCCGTCCCACTAAAATTCATAACATAGTCTTCAACAAAACGAACCTCTTATTAGATTTCATCATGTATTCATAATAAAAAAAATCTTGCATGGTATACCTATTGATGCTGCAAAAGTCTGAACTCAAATTCAACAAGATGTTGAAGTAGTGTGCAATTGAAACTAATATATACTGAAGCCGTGAGTCATACTAATTATTTAGTGGACTATATATCAGTGAGTGCCGACAGAAGACGCTTGCTATTTAACGAATGCAAGAGAGAGAGTGAGAGAGAGAGACCTCACGAACAGCTGTTCCAACTATATCACCATTCTCATCATCCAACATTCCAGCTGGTAACTCCAATACAAGCTTTCCAACTGGGACCCTAACCTTCAATTGCCACCAAAAAAAAAAATCAGAGTTAGGGAGGTATAAGTACAATAAAGTTAATCGTTTACAGCAACAAAAATTACAAAAAACTACCTGCTCAGTCAGCACTGCATAGGATTCTCCATCTGACTCCAAAAGGATTAGCACCGTAACAGCTGGTCCTCGTGCAAAAACAATTCCTGGAACCTGTCCAAGTTATATACAAATAAACTACACGATCCTAGTGGGCAAAACAAATAGAGAAATACTCCTAACCAATGTTGTGAAGTCATATCTCGGGAAAATCAGTAATTCAATCAGCTTCCCTCTGTCAAAATTTTATACTCGCTCCGACCTATTTTAATTGTCTTTCTAGAGAAGATTTTTTACCCAAAAAAAATTGTCATTTTGTTCCAATTTAAGAGAACTAAATATCATATTCCAGTTTTGCCCTTTATGACTTCTATACTTGCCTTTTGTGCTAGTATGCATTAAATAAGACAAAATATACTCCCGGTAGATGAACCAAACGGTAAAAATGTCACATTACACATATATTTATTGCTATTTAATGAATTTCTTAATTCGTGCAAAGTATCCTTAAACGACAATTAAAAAGGGTCAGAGCCAGTACTTTCTAGGAAGCCTACATTATCCTAATAGCTTAGTAACCAATAGAAACTCCAGAAGGAGATATTCATAAAACAATCATAATTTGAGTTGTTCTCCATTGTCCATCCACAAGATCCATTCACCACTTGCAGTTGAGGCTAAATAGGAAAAGTACATGGCAGAAAGATTGATAGGCAAATATTGCAATAGTCAAGATAGTCTTATTGCAGGAACACGAGAGACCTTATTCCCCGTTTCTTTATCAATTACATCTGCTTTAAATTTCAAAAATCCAACACGCTTCCCAAACATATCTACACCCTGTTCAGCAACAATTAGAAGAAGTCACGCAATTTGACGATAAGAGTTAGTCCACATTAACAAGTAAAATTATTGGCATCCATCATCTCATAATTATCTTACCTTAAAACAAAGTTGCATTGACAACTAAGGCAAAAAGTTGATCATTTAATTACACTTTATATCACATATATAATGAGTAAGAATGTGAATCCTAACTCTCTTCAGTTATGTGTAGGCATGAGCACTTTCATCATGTTTCTCATAATATCATCATAACATGAAAATTAAACAGGAATATCCAACTCCGATTCCCCCTAAGGATCCTTGAATCCGGTTCTACGAACTATGTGATCCATACTCCAAATAATTTTAAAAGCTAAAACCCACGTCCCAGCAATAGAAAGATTGTTTTGCTGGTTCTACAACCACACTAACAGAATATGAGATGTCCAGGTTTCATAAAACTGGTTTTTTAAATTGTTCTTCAAGTTCTACAGTTATCCCCAAATTTGGTTTCCATGCAAAAGCTTACCAAAGATCTAACTGGTTGTTTTATATTCAATGATTCTTGTTGTGAATTCTAGGACCAGCGTTTGAGGAAGACGATCAGACTTCCTAAGGAGCATAATGGACTCTATAACTTGGATATATGACCTCAATTTCTCATATCTGCTAATCTCTACAAAGCACCATATGTAACAAAACTCAGAGTCAAAATAGATAACAAGCACCAGAAAGAGCAATAGAATACTATCCATATAATCCCTAACAAATATTAGCCTGACCAATTCAATTCAACTCTACCATAATCAAGCTCTTCTGGCACCATGTGAAAATGAAAAAAATTCTTCATGACAAAGAAATTGACTTAGATGTAGATATGCAGTATGAAAACTTAGCCCACCGGACAGAGCTGTAATCTTGAAAATAGGTTGAGATTTGTTGGAACAGACCTGAATGAGTACTTGTGTAACAGACATGGCTCCATTAGAGAGCAGTCCATTTTCTGTTTGTATGTTCTTCAACCACTGTTTGAATAAAGTGCATTCTATGGCATTCCTGAAACAGCAATAGAATCAGTAAAACTAGACAAATGGGAAATACATGACCAAACACAATGTAGCTAGTTATATATACATAAACCATTTCCATACCTTCATATTTATGCTATGCACAAGTTCAAGTGGCGTGTACACACTTAAGGAGCATAAAATCAATTCTCCACACTATAATTTAAGATAGGCATCTTTAGAACTGTCCATATGTCTGCTACATGCTATGCTGTCTTTAAGTGTCCATATTATCATATAGCTTAACAGATTAACAGATGACATGTAGAACTCTAAAGATACATCCTAAGCGGTTCAGCTCAAGGATATAATATTAATCTTGTATTTGATATCAGATCATCATTTTTTTCTTCCAAAAACACCACAGTCCTCTCATTGCAAGTTTGGAAGTGCTATCCGTCTTTTCCTCCCCATCCACAACGAACAACCCCCCAAGCCCCAACCAACCGAAATAAAACATATAAATAATTTGATCATTTCTGGAAAAAATTAATCTCATCTAAAATTCTGAACTTACAGAAGGGTGTGAATAAATTAATTTATATTAATTTCCTAATACTCTCCCTTTGCTAAGCAGGATTTGAACCAGGATGAGAGAAATTAATTCATTTATATTTGTTCCCTAGCACCTCCCATTGCAAGTAATGTGGAAGCATAAAGCACAATATCACATAGTATCATACAAAAACTCAAGATAGCACTTCCACAAGCAACTATGATATTGAACAACCCGAATTGATCACTACCTCTAACTCAATAAAATCCAAAAGAAGCAGAATAACATCAATTCACTACTCAAAACACGGCTTCCAGTAGAATCTTTCAAAAAGCATGAGAAATCGTAATATAAAGAATGTGATGGAACGCATACCTAAAATCAGTGTCTGAAACACCTGCGGCAGCTATGACGGTGAGAGGTTGGTCGAGTTGACCCGGGAGGGTGATGGTGTGAGTGAGTTGGTTTGAGGTCGAGTTGGAGGTCATTTTTAAAGCGATAACCTGAGTAGATTTGTGAAGATGACGAGTGGGAGATGAATTTAGATGTGGATTAACAAAGAATTTGATGGGAAGAAGAATGTGCCTGTAAACTGGAAGAAGCTGCATCCTCAATTTTTCGAGATACTTTATGCTCGCGCTTCTCTATTCACTGAATAAATATTACTCTCACTCCCTATAATTTAAACTAGTTTTTGCCCGTACTTAATACTCACCTGGTCCCGAAAGTGTTTAGTGGGCACACTTTTTAAAAAATAAGTATAATGAGTAGAATTTTAAAGGATAATTTGGTAAATTTGTATGTATAAAATAAAAAAAATTGGTTGGATTGAGTGTAATGTGAGGCCAAAAAGTAATGACATTTGATGTAAATATGTAATATTGCAAGGGTGGAATTTATGAAAAGATTTCCTTTATTGGGTGGACAAACAATTATAAAACGTACGAATAAGGTAAATATGTAAACAATTATGGGACGGGGTTGTTTATTGAGTTTTAATCTATAAATTTTAATCAATATATAATATATATGTGTCTGTGTATTACTCCCTCTGTCCACCAATAGTATGCTTGTACTATTTTTTTCATTAATTTGTTTTGCTTCACCATTTAACCATCACTTGTTATTTTCATATGTTGTTGATTTTATATTTATAAACAACCACTTAACTCATAAATAGACCATACAATACCCTAAAATACCCTTACTTTATCGACTTTATCTACCTTTTTTTAAAACCTGTCAAAACCAAACGAACATATTTTTAGTGGACGGAGGGAGTATTTGTTAATATTATACATAGTCAATCATGCATTATTTAATAATAATAAAATTTATTTAGATTGTTATCTTAACATTTATTCTTCAATTAATTAACAAATTTCTTTTATAATTTTAAATGCATTTAATAGGATTTATAAATATTATTATTTATGACAATTTGATAGACGTAAATAAGAAATTATAATTTGATAGGCATAAATATGAAATTAAATTTATTTACATTAAGTCGATTACAATACAATAATTTTCAATAAGTATACATTCATCAATAGAAATTCATTCAAAAGATTACATTAGTTTACACATTCATAATCTATACACAGCGCTTATACTAACTTTTATCCAAATTTAGGTCATTCCTGAAAAAAAAAATATCTTAGCTTGCAAACATGGAATTGAAGAATTTAAATTTTTTCACCTCTTCACTGGAAGACATAAGAAGCATTTCAATTTTCATGGTCACCACAAATCTCTCTCTCTCTCTCTCTCTCTCTCTCTCTCTCTCTCTCTCTCTCTCTCTCTCTCTCTCTCTGAGATAGACACATTTAACATGTTGATTATGCGTACTAAATAATTGGTTTCTTCAAATGTATTTCGTAAGAATTTAGAGTTTGACTGCGTGCATCAATGATGGATGAGGAAAAAGAAATTATATAGGGATAAAGTTGCACCAACAATTAATTGGAACAATCAAGCAATTAATTGATTGATTAATGACACCCATAAATAATTTTTTTTATTAAATTTAGATTATTATTAAAATTTTAAAATAATAAAAAGAAAAACTTCCTAAATTAAAATATATGGCTAAGATTAAATCAAGAGACTATTTACATTTTATGACTTGATTTGATGTTTAAACAATGTATGATGATGAATTGATTTCTATTTTAATGCTTATTTTTAATTTTATATTATTGTCCAATTAAATAATTCACAACAGAAAAAAAAACTACAATAATGGCTAAGATAACGGAAAAAAACTGTAGTCATAGTCTTTAACATTAAAGACAACGGGTCCTTCAACAAAAGACAACGGTAAAAAAGATTTCACAACGGATTTCACAATGGATTTCACAACGGTTAATGAAGTTATAACAACGGTTTTTAACCGTTGTGGTAAACACCTACGACAACGGTGAAAAACCGTTGTCATAACTTCATTAATCGTTGTGGTAAACACCTACGACAACGGTGAAAAACCGTTGTCATAACTTTTTAACCGTTGTGGTAAACACCTACGACAACGGTGAAAAACCATTGTCATAACTTCATTAACCGTTGTGGTAAACATCTACGACAACGGTGAAAAACCGTTGTCATAACTTCATTAACCGTTGTGGTAAATACTTAAGACAACGGTGAAAAACCGTTGTCATAACTTCATTAACCGTTGTGGTAAATACTTACGACAACGGTGAAAAATCGTTGTCATAACTTCATTAACCGTTGTGATAAACACCTACGACAACGGTGAAAAACCGTTGTCATAACTTTATTAACCGTTGTGGTAAATACTTAACTTCATTAACCGTTGTGGTAAACACCTACGACAACGGTAAAAAACCGTTGTCATAACTTTATTAACCGTTGTTGTAAACACCTAAGACAACGGTGAAAAACCGTTGTCGTATGTCCAGACCCTAAGACATCGGGTTGATAGACGACGGTGGAAAACCCCCTACGACAACGGGGATTCACCGTCGTCGTAGCCAATTTTTGGCATAGTGAGAATTAATAGTAGATTTTGATGCTAAAATTATGGAGTGAAATTGAGTGATTGATAGGTGATTAACACTACCCAATTTAGCGATTTGACCAAATGAACGGACCGAATGATGTCGATGAAGTCAGATCGACGAATGGGGTGAAATGACGCCAAAAATAAAAAAAGACAACTTATTGAAAATTATGGATAATTGGATGATTAGATGATTAGTTGACAATAAAAAATATATTTTTATAATTTTTGGATAATTATTAAAATTCAAAATAGAAAAATAAATATTCCTAAATTAAACTAAACGGTTATGATTAAATTATGAAATCAACATCAATGGTCAGAAATTTTTCCCGCCCATTCCCAGAAAGGAAATCAGTTGTTGTATTATATATTTATAGATAAATAGATTGCTCCAAATCAAATGATACTAAAATTGGTAAAAGAATTATTTATTAATAATAAAAGGTGTTAAGTAAATAGTAAAAATGTATTTTCAATTTGATTGGAGCGAGTAATTGAGTAAAAGAAAGTTAATAGAAGTGTTGTTTATTAGTATTAAAAGGTATAAAGTGTGTTGGTCCCTCGGCTGAGTTTACAGGATAATCTAGAAAGGAGGTGTTTGAATAGATTATCTAAAAATTCTTCGAATTTTCAGATTAGTCTACTCAAGACAATCTTCTAGATCAATCAGGACACACAACAGATATTTTTATATTCAACCTTTGAAGTTAATCGATTTTATTTCTCAGATTGATTTAAAAAACAAAGTAATCCACTAGATATATAGTGGTTCAGATATAAATATCCTACATCCACTCTCCTCTACAAATCTACAGAAGAGACTCTACTATCTTCTTACTTACTGTTAGATCAGAAGTAGTTTTGATAAGTTAAATTGTATAGACTAGGCTGAGCTCATGTAAGAAAGATGACCAGCTGAATGTGTATAGAACAGCTGATGTAATGGATTCTAGTGCTAGGCTGATCAGACTAGGTAGAACTAGAATAGTCAGCTGATGGAAGAGAAGGTCATCTGAAGACGATCTTGACAAAGTCATCTGTTGGAGAAAATAATGAAAAGTTCAAGACCAGTTGAGTAGAATAAGAAAGGCAAGTCTTCACCAAGTCAGCTGCAGACGACTAGTTCAAGACTAACTGAAGTCAAGGCAGTTTTCAAGAATAAGTTTGTTGAACGGTTTTAGTTTATTACAACAAACTAACCGTTTCACAAGCTTATAAATATGTTTATAGCACAGTTCTGAATAGAGGAATCAACACTCTCATTTTCAATACTCACAAATCTTCAAAGAGCACCCACTAAAGTTTTCAAAAGAATCTTCATAAGTTTTTAAGTGTTTGTAGAACACTCACTTGTACATCTTTAAACTTTCTGCACTGTAACTTTCAGATTTCTGGATAGTTTGATAGGTTGAAGATTGAATTGAAGAGAAGGATCTTCATTGCATTGTAATTGTAACTCTGTAAGTAAGTAAGTAAGGTAGTAAGTCAGTTGAGGCCCTTCTTCAAGTTGAAGAAGGAGAGTGGATGTAGGATCAGTTTGATCCGAACCACTATAAATCCTGGTGTTCTTTACTTCTTATTTTACTTATTTGTTATTCATCAACTATTCAAACAAATTGATTTCAGATTAATTCAGATTGATTTTTGATCCTTTAAAGATTGAGATAAAATTTATTTCCGCTGCTTAGCTTTGATATCTTGAATAGATAATCTGATCTTCGAAAAAGATTTGATAATCTATTCAACCCCCCCTCCCCTCTAGATTATCACTAGGAGGCGATATAAGCTTGTTTACTCTCTCAATCTCTGGGCCAACAAGTGGTATCAGAGCAGTGTTAAAGTTGTTCTGAATATTTCTTTTGGTCTAAGTAATCTTTGATTTTCTAAATCTTGAAATAAATTTGTTCTTGAACATACTCTGCTGATTTTCTTGTTGTTTACTAACCATGTCTCTAAGTAATGATAGAAAGGTTAAAAACCTTCCAGACTTTGATATAGAGGACTATGACTACTGGAAGTTCCGCATGGAGAATTATCTGAAATCGATCCATCCTCGAATGGAAGATATCTTGTCTGATGGGTCAATCAAGTTCTACCATGGTGGAGTAAGTGATGGAGCGAGCAGCTCAGAATCACGGACTCAGACGGTGAAGAAAGTGTTAAAGTGTATAACCTGGATCAGGTGGCAAGAAACGAGATTATTGTCACACTTAGCAGGGAATGGTATGAAAAGATTAGGAAGTGTAAAACAACCAAAGAGATGTGGGACACCCTAGCTAACATGTGCGAAGGCATAGATCAGGTGAAGGAGAACAAGCTCCAAGCTGTTCTCCATCTTTTTGATGTCTTTAAAATGAAAGAGGGTGAAACTATTGATCAGCTGGATATGCGAATGACCAATCTGATCAATAGAGCCACTGATCTTGGAAAAATCTACACTGAAAAGAAAATCAATAATAAAATTCTTAGATCTCTAACCAAGCGTTGGAAAGAAAAAAGAAACTTAATTAAAGCCACAAAAGATCTTTCTACTATGACACATTACTTTGAAGGGTTATGAGTTTGACATTCAGGTAGAAGATGAGGAAGATGAGATGGAGTCAAGCACCTCATCCAAGACTGTTACCTTTGTCAACAAAGAAGATAAGACTGTAACTGAACCTAAAGGAGCTGATCTATCCTTGAAATAATAGATGGCATTGCTAACAAAGAGGTATGATCGTTTAAGGATGAAATATAAGCGTAACAAGTTAAAATATGCAGAGAAGGACAGATCCAGATCAAGATCCAAGAGAAAAGATGATAGTGAATCAACAGATGATGACAAAAGAAGAAATCAGACAAGAAGGTATAAATCTCATGTTAAGAAGAACCCTATCAGTCTTAAATCAGACCGGGGAGACACTTGTTACACCTGTAATAAGCCAGGGCACTTTAGCTATGACTGTCCCCAGCTGACTCCTAAAGAAAGAGAGGAGAAAAGGAAGAAGAGAAATAGACGCTTTGCAGATCAGAGAGCCCTTCTTGCTGAGAAGAAAGAATCAAGAAAATCATCATCATCATCTTCATCTGATTTTGGATCAGATGATGAAGTGTGTTTAATGGCCAAAGAGGTAGATTACTATTCCTCAACTGATAATGAGTCTTACAAATCTATCTCAGACAATGACCAAACTGTAATCAAGGGTCTTTTGAAAGATTTAAAAATGTCTCTAAGTGCTTATAAATAATTAGAGACTGAAAATTTAACTTTGAAAGACCAGGTTCAAATTATAATTAAAGGCAAACAAGTTGTAATCTACTCTGAGTCTGAGGAAACATTCAAGGGGGAATGTTTACCCCAGGCTGAGGCTAGTACTTCAGATAGTCTGCCTGAAAGGTTAGAAAATGAATTGATGTCTTTGAAAGCTAAATTTGAAGTGGTCTGTAATGAAAATGAGTAAATTAAGAGGGCCAATGAGAAGCTTGTCTTCAAAATGAGTCAGCTTAATAACTCACAATTAGCCATAGACCATATCTTTAGAATTTCTCAAAAATCCCATGATAAAACAGGTCTTGGTTATGACAGGAATAATAAATCAGAAATTCCAAAACCAAGGAAATTTGTGAAGGCTGCTAAAACATCAAAAGAAATAAAAATTGGTTCTTGGAAACCACAGAGTCAAATAAGGACTACATCTCCTAATCTGAAAAATAAAATTCAGACGAGGAATCCAAATTTGATAAAGAAGGTTTCAAGAACCAAGACTAAGAGGAATTCTTACTATAGTTCTTTTGATGGGAGGAGCAGTGATGAGAGTGAATTGATGCATGATTTGATGTGGTATTTTTGTGCAAAAAGTGGTGAAAAGTGTTAGTTTTTTATCTTTGGCAAGCTTATGGGGTACATGTTTGTGAATTTGATGATTGAGTGACATTTTACCTTGATACACTTGAGAGATGAGAGAAACACTCCATGGAAGGAGCAATGATTTGAGTATTTGATGTTGCATTTGTTTGAGCATGATGTATTGTGATTGCTAGTTGAAAGTTTGCATTGAGACTTGAGATCATTGATGAATTCAGTTGTCTTATTTTCTTCTATGGTGCCATGAGACATAATTGCAATCAATTCACTCTTTTGTACTTATTTGTTTCGTTGCTTGAGGACGAGCAACACTTTAAGTTTGGGGGTATTATGATGAGAGTGAATTGATGCATGATTTGATGTGGTATTTTTGTGCAAAAAGTGGTGAAAAGTGTAAGTTTTTTATCTTAAAAGTGTAGAGTATCACTCTTTCGCATGAAAAGTATCACTTGTATAGAATTAATGGATTTTGATGTTTTTCATCCCGTTTTCAGGTAAATTGATGGAATTTAACCAAACCGAGAGTACCGGCATTCATACGGCGAAGAGACAAACGAGACGGGCAAAAACGGGGGTCGGAGGTGGAAGTCGGGTCAAGAAAATTCCTTGGACTCGACCTCTGGTCGAGGTCGAGGTCCAGGAGCCTCGACCCGAGGGTGCAGCCAAAGAAAGAGATTTGCAAAAATTGAAGGAACCTCGACTCGAGGGCCTGAAGCTCGAGTCGAGGGTGGCAAAAAATCGGCAAGCTCAACTCGAGGGCTGGAAGCTCGAGTCGAGGCAGGGCATTTTTAAGAGAAGCATGGGCACGACTTAAGGAAGCTCGACTCGAGGGCACCAACCTCGAGTCGAGGGTACATATTTTCAAAAAACTTCCTTTTTAACCCATTTGAGCGGAAAACAGAGCATAACCTTCCCCATAGCAGTTACTTACAGTTTTTAGGGCGATTTCTCAAGCCCCAAGCCAAATTCTCCTTGTGGGTAGATTAGATTGTTAGATTTAGATAGATTTCCATTAATTGTTGATTGGATTACACTTTGATCCATTAGTTTTCTCAATTCAAGTTGTAATTCAAGTGAAGAGAAGATTCCATTTGAAGATTCAAGCATTCAATCTATTGATCATTTGGTTCAATTGGTGATGTTCTTCCTCTCTACTCATTTCTCTTTTTTAATTATTGTGATTGACATTGTGATTAAGCAATTAACTTTTTCACCCATGAATTTTGCAATTTGCTCCATGGGCTGATTCACTCGTGCTTGGGATAATTGAAATTGAGGATGAATTGATTGCTTGTGCTATGATTGTTGATGATTGTTGATCAATAGAGATAGTTAGTGCCCTAATTGTGATTCTAATTATGCTTCATGCATTTTTATCTCTTTAGATTAGTGTTTGATCACCCTAGCAACATGCGAGGGTTGAGCTAACGTGATTAGGGATTAATCGGGTTATAATTGTGTATGATTGTATGAATTGGGTGCTTCTTAATTGAGAGATTAGTTGCACTAAGAATACTCACATTAGGCATTGTGTGATTAATGGAGACTTAATTGCATGATGGTTCTATGCTTTCTATCTTAGTTGAATGATAATTTGATTCAATCATAGCTTGTGATCATTGATTTCTTAATGGATATTATCCCTAGCACCCCTATCCCCAATTGATTTTTGCTATTTGTTCTAGCCTACCACTTGTTTGATTAATTGCTTGTTGTGTTGTTTGATTTCAATTCTTGCATTTGTATTGTGTTTTTGGTTCAAAACCGTGATTGCAACAATAGTCATTGAAAACTCACATTTCTGGGGACTCATGACCATACTTTTCCCTTGGGTTTGATAACTTGGTTGTCTTCATATCACTTACCTGATTTACCGCAATCAAGCAGATGCTATCCCTTATTTCCAAAGTATAAGAAAGTCACCAAATCTAACTTCAATAAATTCTCATTTAAATGTGATATATTTGTGGACAGATTTGGTAGACAACTTCAATCTGATTTGTTATTGAATAATAAGATGTTTGTTTGGATACCCAAAGTGATTGTTGACCTCAAAGGACCCAAGATCACTAGGGTACCTCATACTTAATCTGTCTTACAGGAATCTCAGGGACTATCATTAAAAAAAGAGATACTAGCTTCCATCTCGTACATAGACAGTGGTTGTTCTCAGCACATGACTTGTGAGAAGAAGCTTTTATCAAATTTTCAGAATAGAGTTGTTCGATTGGTGAACAAGATCGATGGATGAACCAGATTCCAAATCGATGGCGTACAAAATCGATGGATCGATTGGCGTACAGGATCGATGGATTGTTTTTTTCTAACGGGGCGCTGCCCCGCACCCCGTGACCTGACAGTTGACGGCGAACATTCAAGAACACTGGATTATCAAAGAGGCCATAATAGTTGGAATTTATGTTTTTATATTTATTCCTTTTTATATGTGTTGTTTTATGCATGTTTTTATGTGTTTCATATGTTATGTATGTTAAAATCCCTCATGATAAATAACTAAGTGGGAGAGGGATTAACTTCAATAAATTCCATAGCCTCCATTTCTGGTTTGTAAGTGATGCATTCAAACATAAATGTTGGCTTTAAGTGCTTTCTTCTATATCATATATGTTTGTTTGTGGATTACTAGATCAAACTTCCTTATGGATAATTATAAGAAAATTATTTAGGAGCGTGTTATCTTCTCCATCTATTAGATCAAGAAAGTTTTGATGAGTTAAAAGAAGTAATTCAGATGATCAGATGACCCTGAAGAACAGCTGAGACCAAGTCCCAGTAGTAAGCTGATCAGACTAGGTCATTGACTGAGCAAGTCAGCTGAAGATTATAAAGTTGCAAGTCATCTGGAGACAAGATGATCAGATGACCCTGAAGAACAGCTGAGACCAAGTCCCAGTAGTAAGCTGATCAGACTAGGTCATTGACTGAGCAAGTCAGCTGAAGATTATAAAGTTGCAAGTCATCTGGAGACAAGCTCAAATCTAGTCATCTGCAGGAGACGAGTATGAAGAGCTCAGACGAGGTCAAGACAAGCTGAGTAGAATAAGAAAGACGAGTCTTCACCAAGTCAGCTGCAGATGAGTAGGATAAATCAGCTGAGGAGCAGAGCCGTTTTCAAGATTAAGTTTGTTGAGAAGTTTTTAGTTTGTTAGAACTAACTAACAAACTAACTGTCTTTCAGACTTATAAATAGGTCTAGATTTTCATTTTTCAAATATTTTACACATCATGAATTGCGCATTGCTCACTTTTCAGATTTCAATCTTCACAATCAATTCACAAGTTTTTCAAAAGAGTTTTTCAAAAAGTTCTAAGTGTTTATAGAACACTTTACTTGTAATCTTCAAAGTTCACTACTCACTGTAATAGTTAGATTTCAGAGAAGATTTTAGGAGTTTTGAAGATCTGAAGATATTTGTAAGCTGTAAATTGTAAGTTGGATCGAAAGTAAGTAAGTGGTAAGCTGAGTCCCTTCTTCAAGTTGGAGAAGGAGAGTGGATGTAGGATTATTCATAATCCGAACAACTATAAATCGTGGTGTTCTTTATTGCTTTACTTTACTTATCTGTTTCTTTCAATTTTCAGTTTATCAATCAAAGATTAATTTCAGAATTGAAGTTAGAACCAAAATATCAGTGTGCTTTTGATCTTAATAAAGTTGAGTTTAAAATTGAATTCCACTGTGTATCTTTGGTGTCTTGAATAAGTTTTTAAAGATTTGTAAAAATCTGAAAATCTATTCAACCCCCCCTTCTAGATTTTTTCTAGAAGGCTTGTTCAAGTTTTCTTTAAGATACTCAACCAAGTGGGACCAACAATAGGTATCAGAGCAGTGTTAAGCTGTTCTGATATTGATTTTAGGTCTTAACTAAGACTCTGAAATTAATTCTTGATTATCTTCATCTTCTTTGTTTCGCTAACTGTGCTACTAACAAGATCTTGTAAGTTTTTGGTTTTCTATCTCAACATGTCATCTGTTAAGAGCAAGAAATCAAGGAGTCTACCTGATTTCTCAATCGAAGAATATGACTACTGGAAATTTAGAATGGAGAACCATCTCAAAGCAATTCATGATAGAATGGAGGAGGTTCTTGAAGAAGGACCTATCAAATTTTATCATGGAGGTACAAATGACGGTACTGCGGCTGCTGAAACAAGAGTTAGGTAAGAGAAAAAGAGCTCCGAACTCACAAGTGATGAAAGAAAGATCCATAATCTGGATCAGGTTGCTAGAATAGAGATCATTGAAACATTGAGTAAAGACTGGATCGAAAAAGTGAAAAGATGCAAGACTGCCAAGGAAATGTGGGAAACTCTTGCTAGGATTTGTGAAGGATCAGATCAAGTCAAGGAAAACAAACTACAGTCAGTATTACATATTTTTGACACTTTCAAGATGAAGGAAGGAGAATCCATTGATCACTAGATGTTAGACTGACTAATCTTCTAAATAAGGCAGCTGATTTGGGTAAAACTTATTCAGAGAAAGAAATCAACAATAAGGTGTTGAGGTCATTAAGCAAAAGATGGAGAGAGAAAGCTAATATTCTTAAAGCTACTCAGAATCTATCTTCAATTTCACATCACACTTTATTTTCTCATCTCAAGGCATTAGAGTATGATATCCAAATCGAAGACGAAGTAGATGAAGCAGAATCTTCAACATCTGGAAAGACTGTAGCATTTCTTCATCAAGAAGAATCCGAGAAAATCTCCAAGGCATCTGATTTATCTATAAAGGAGGAAATGGCTCTTTTATTAAAACGATATGAAAGGCTTAGAATGAAGTACAAAAGGAATAAGAGAGATAGATCAAGTCGAAGGAATTATAGATCGCATAAAGAGGAAAAGAGTTTAGACAATGAAAGGAAAAATGATCAGATAAGAAAGCACAAGTCACCAATTAGAAGAGGAGATAGTAGTTCTAAGACAGACAGGGGAGATATTTGTTATACATGCAACAAACCTGGTCACTATAGTTATGATTGTCCTCAACTCACTCCAAGAGAAAGAGAAGAGAAGTGGAAAAAACGAGACAGAATGTATGCTGATCAGAGAGCTCTTCTAGCTGAGAAAGAAGAAGTTCATGAAACATCATCATCCTCATCCTCATCTGATTTTGGATCAGATGACGACATCTGTTTAATGGCAAAAGAGGTACATTACTATTCATCCTCAGATAATGACTATGATACCTTATCTGAAACTAATCCTAGTCTTATAGAAAAACTTTTGAAAGATTTGGAGACTGCTCTATCTGCTTATAAACAGATAGAGACTGAATATTTTAATTTAAAGAATCAAATTACTGATCTAACTAAAGTCAATCAAACAAAGAATAGTGAGAAACCAGACTGTACATTCAAGGGGGAATATCAGACTGAGACCATCACTAGTACCTTGTCTGATAAGACAAACAAGTTAGAAAAGGAATTGAATTCCTTACAAATAAAATTTTCAAACATCTATTCTGAAAATGAGAATTACAAAAGAACTAAGAGAGAATTAAATCTCAAGTTAAGACTTTTAAATAACTCTCAGATCACAATAGATAAGATCTTCAATACTTCACAAAAGATTAATGACAAGACTGGATTAGATTTTGATAGGAGTAAGAAAAATGATCCGATAAAACCGAGAGTTTTTGTTAAAGCAACTAAACCAAAGATAGAAACTAGATTTAGTCCATGGAAACCTAAGGAATTAATTACCTCATCTGATACTTCTGAAAAGAAAACACAGACGAGGAAAGTTGCTCCTAAGGTCAAACCTAAGACTAAGTCAAAGTCCTATCCTAGGTATAATGGCTTTGATGGAAGAAGTAAAACATATCCATTTTTACCAAGATACAAGACAATTTCAAAAGATCAGTTAAACAAGATTGATCTTGAAAGTCTTATCTTAGTGGATAGATACGGATGTAGACTCCAATCTATGGTTTTAAGGAACATTGATATCTTTGTCTGGATACCTAAATGTCAACTTAACATAAAAGGACCCAAAGTACAAAGGTTACCTAAGCATTATATTTGTGATTGCAGGAAGACAAGAAGATAGTTGAAAGAGGAGACATTCTTGAGGTCATCTGGTACATTGACAGTGGTTGCTCCAAGCATATGACCTATGAAAGACATCTTCTTTCTAACTATCAGACTATAGACGGACCAAGAGTAATATTTGGAGATAACAATTATGGACTTACCAAAGGAGTAGGGACATTGATGATATGTGATATTCAAGTAAATGAAGTTTATTTGTGGAAGGATTGAAGCACAACTTATTATCTGTTTCACAATTTTGTGATAAGGGGTTAAGTGTAAAATTTACTCATAATGCATGCTATGTGTTAGATGGTATTAATGAAAATATTCTATTAGCTGGAGTGATTGGAGTGAATTGATACATGTTTATAGGGCCTATTTTAGTGCAAAAAGTGAGCTAAAGTGTGATTTTTGTGCCTAAATGTGAAAAGTATCACTCTTTTGCCTAAAAAGTATTACTTTGTGAGATTTTGATATTTTTCGTCCGTTTTGTAGGTAAATCGGTGGAATTTTGCCAAACCGAGAGTACCGTTATTCTTAGAATGAAGAGACGATCATACGGGACGAAAACGGGGGTCGGGGCCGAAGCCCCATGCGAGAAAAGTGCCCTGGACTCGAGCTCTGATCGAGGGACATGAGCCTCGAGTCGAGGGCTATGCAGAAAAGGATCAAATTCGGAAAAAGGCAGGAGCCTCGACTCGAGGCATGACCCTCGAGTCGAGGGAGGTGAAAAAGGCGGCAGCCTCGAGTCGAGGCCTGACCCTCGACTCGAGGGGGAGGATTTTCTAAAATTCGTATTTAAAGGAGCTGAGCTGAGCATTTCAGAAAGGGAGTTCATAATAGCAGTTAGTAGCGGTTTTGGGGCGATTTTTCAGGCCCCAAGCCAATTTCTTCATTAGGTAGAGTAGATTGGTAGATTTAGGAGTAGATTTCATTTGATGTTGCTAGATTAGCATTAGATTAACATTTGATCATTGTAATTCATTCAATTCAAGCTTGTAATTCATTTGGAGATTGCTGTTGAAGACTCAAGCATTCCTCTTTATGTTGATTGAAGATCAATTGGTGATATTTTTCCTCTTTTGTCTCTTTAATTTCTTAATTGTTGTGATTTGCTTTGTGTTTGATCAATTCTATCTTCTTCCCATGGATTTCACCATGGGCTAACTCTCTTGTGCTTGGGTTAATTGAAATTGATGTTGATTTGATTGATGATGCTATGATTATTGATGATTGGAGATCAATTGAGTAGATTGCTTACTAATTGTGATTCTCATTTGTACTTCATGCATAATTATCTCTTTAGATTAGTGTTTGATCACCCTAGCTATAGGCGAGAGTTGCGCTAACGTGATCTGGGATTAATCGGGTGATAATTGTGTATGAATGTGTGGATTGGGTGCTTCGGAATCGAGAGATTAGTTGCACTAAGGATACTCACATTAGTTTGTTTCCTAATTGTGATTCTTAATTGTGCTTTGTGTAAAATTGCTTCTTTAGATTAATGGTTAATCACCCTAGCAATAGGTGAGAGTTGAGCTAACGTGATTAGGTGTTGATCGAGTTTCAATTTTGTATGATTGTATGAATTGGGGATTTCTACATTTAGAGATGGGAAAGACTAAGGATACTCACATTAGGCATTGTGATTTTAATGGAGTGATTAATTTCATGATGGTTTATGCTTTCTATCTTAGTTGATTTGCAATTTGATTCAATTGTAGCTTGTTGATTGATGATTCATTGATGGATTTTAATCCTAGCACCCCTATCCCACCATTTATTGTTGTGTTTGTTATCGTATTCTAAGTGTTCGATCATTTGTTTGCTTGCTCCTTGTTGTTTTGTATTTTTGCTTGTGTTTTGTTGTTTTTGTTCCAAACCATTGTTGCAACTCTAGTCACTAATAACTTGTATTTCTAGGGCCTCATGTGCATACTTTTTCCCTTGGGTTCGATATTTTGTTGATTAGTCTTAATAACTCTTACCCTATACACTCCAATCATGGAGTCAGACAAGGTAACATTTATGTTGCTAATTTTAAAAGTTGTCCTAAAGATACTTGTCTTGTTGCTAAGAGTTCAGATGATTTAAGTTGGCTGTGGCACAAACGTCTTGGTCACTTAAACTTCATAACTCTTAACAAAATAGCAAGGAAATCTTTAGTTAAAGGACTCCCTGATAAAGTATTTTCAAAGAACCATGTGTGTGATTCTTGTCAAAAAGGAAAACAGACTAAAGCTTCTTTTAAAACAATAAGTAGTCCTTCTTCAGAAAGAATTTTGGAACTTCTTCATATGGATCTTTTTGGTCCAATCACACCTCTCAGCTTCATTGGAAGAAAATATACTTTGGTAATTGTTGATGACTTTTCAAGATTTACCTGGGTTATTTTCTTATACAAAAAGAATGAGACTATGATTAAGATTCCAGAATTTCTTCAAAATGTTCAAAATGAAAAAGGGCTAACTATTGTTAAAATTAGAAGTGATAAAGGTACTGAATTCCTTAATAAGCTTGTTACTAACTACTGCATTGAGAATGACATAGCTCATAAAACATCTGCAGCACGGACTCCACAACAAAATGGAGTAGTTGAAAGGAGAAACAGAACCCTGAAAGAGGCAGCTAGAACAATGTTATCTGAGTACAACACTCCTCACAGGTTCTGGGCAGAAGCTGTTAACACAGCTTGTTTTGTTCAAAATAGAACTTTGATTGTTAAAGATAAATGCAAAACTCCCTATGAAATTTAGAAGGGAAGATCCCCCAAAATTTCATACTTTCATATATTTGGTTGTAAATGTTTCATACACAACAATGGTAAATCTCAATTAAAAACTTTTGATGCCAAGATAGCAGATGGAATATTCTTGGGATACTCATCTGTATCAAAAGCATATAGAGTTTTTAATAAGACAACCTTGTGTGTAGAAGAAACACCATATGTTGTATTTGATAAATCTTCTTTTGAGTACAGTAAGACAGGGGACATCACAAAGATATCAGATGATCTGAATCAGATGACCATTAAAAGATCAACCATAAAATTCTACAATCAAGAGTCAGATTCAGATGAAGAGGAAGAATCAGATTCAAACAAATAAAAGGAACCTGAAAGTTCTTCCACACCAGCCGATCAGACGACTAATACCACAGATGATCAGGTAGAATCATTAGAAGGTAACATATAATCATCTGAAATAAATAATTCAGACAAAACTTCATCCATTGTAAAAGATAAAGGTAAGAAAGTAATGTCATATCACCCAGTTGAACATATAATTGGAGATTTAGACTCTGGAGTCCAGACGAGGACCCAACTAAATCAAGATTGCATGTTCAGTTGCTATGTGTCATTACTTGAACCTAAATCTATTACAGAGGCTCTAACTGATTCCAACTGGATTAATGCCATGTAAGAAGAACTAAATCAGTTTCAACGACAAGATGTGTGGGAGCTTGTTCAAAGGCCTCACCATCAAAAAGTCATTGGAACTAAATGGGTCTTTAAAAACAAAAGGGATGAAAACAATATTGTGGTAAGAAATAAAGCCAGACTAGTTGCTCAAGGTTATTCACAATCAGAGGGGATTGATAATGATGAAACCTTTGCACCAGTAGCTCGTCTGAAAGCCATAAGATTGTTTTTAGCCTATGCTGCTTTTAAAAGATTCATAGTTTTTCAAATGGATGTTAAGTCAGCATTTCTAAATGGAATCCTAGCTGAGGAAGTTTATGTAGAGTTAACCTCCTGGTTTTGTCAAAGGAGACAAGGTGTATAAATTAAGGAAAGCTCTATATGGACTTAAACAAGCACCTAGAGCATGGTATGATACCTTGTCTGATTATTTAATTCAAAATGGTTTTGTTAAAGGTAGAATTGATAGAACTCTTTTTAGAAAAGAATTTGGTTGTGATCTTTTGTTAGTTCAGATTTATGTTGATGATATTATATTTGGATCAACTAACATATCTTTGTGTGAAGAATTTAGTCATCTTATGAAAAGCAGATTTGAAATGTCCATGATAGGATAGATGACTTATTGATTGGAGTGAATTGATACATGTTTTTAGGGCCAATTTTAGTGCAAAAACTGAGCTAAAGTGTGATTTTTGTGCTTAAATGTGAAAAGTATCACTCTTTTGCCTAAAAAGTATTACTTTGTGAGTTTTTGATGTTTTTCGCCCGTTTGGCAGGTAAATCGGTGGAATTTTGCCAAACCGAGAGTACCGGTATTCTTAGAATGAAAAGACGAACATAAGGGACGAAAATGGGGGTCGGGCCCGAAGCCCTTCTCGATAAAAATTCCTTGGTCTCAGGCTGAAGTCGAGGGTGCACAGACCTCGACTCGAGGTTCATGCTGGAGGGAAACAATTTCAAAAAGACAGCGAGCTCGACTCGAGGGAGGAGCCTCGAGTCGAGGGATGAGAAAATTGCAGGATCCTCGACTCGAGGGCTGAGCCTCGACTCGAGACGGGAGATATTTTAAAGAAACATGTTAGCGACTCTTAGGCCTCGACTCGAGGGCCTGAAGCTCGACTCAAGGAGTGCCAAAAATTGAAAAATTCAGTTTTTAAGCCATTGGAAGCCAAAACAGGGGAGAGATTCATTCTAGCAGTTTAGAGCAGTTTCTAGGAGTTTCTTTGGGCGAATTTTGCATTTTGTAGCTTGAATTCACTTGTAATTGCCATAGATTGTTAGAAATAGGATAGATTCTACATTTAGTCCACTAGATTAGTAGATTGATTGATTGTAATTGAAGTTTGCAGCTGTGAATTGGGAAGAATTGAAGTTGGATTGAAGCATTGTAGAAGATTAATCATTCTTATTTTTGCTTATTGAAGCTTAATTGGTGATGTTCTTACCCTTTGTTCTCTTAAATTCATTGCTTGTAGTGATTAGATTGTTAATTGTTTTCTTAGATTTTCTATCCATGGCTTTTGCTTGTAGCACCATGAGCTAATAGCTTTGTGCTTGGGATAATTGAAATTAGGGATGAAGTGATTGCCTCATGCTATGATTGTTGATAATTGTGATCAATTGAAGTAGATTGCTCCCTAATTGTGATTCTTAAGTGTGCTTCATGAAAAATTGTCTCTTTTGATTAATGGTTGATCACCCTAGCAATAGGCGAGAGTTGAGCTAACGTGATTAGGTGTTAATCGGGTTTCAATTTTGCATGATTGTATGAATTGGGGACTTCTACATTGAGAGATGGGAAGAACTAAGGATACTCACATTAGGCATTGTGATATTAATTGTGTGATTAATTTCATGATGGTTTATGCTTTCTAATTTGATTGCTTTGCATTTGGATACAATCATAGCTTGTTAATCATGGATTCTTTGATGGAGATTATCCCTTGAACCCAATTCCCCCATTGATTTTAGTATATTTGATCTTGCATTCTAGGTGTTTGATAGATTGTTTGCATAATATTGCCATTTAATTTCTTGCATTTTGTAGTGATTTAGTCCAAAAACTTGTTGCAACTTTAGCCATTTAGAACTCTTATCATTGAATTTCGTTTGCATACTTTCTTCCTTGGGTTCGATATTTTGTTGATTGGTCTTAATAACTCTTACCCTATACACTCCAATCAAATGGCGCCGTTGCCGGGGAGTTAGTTTTTGCGCCTATAAGTGAGATTCGGGGTTTGTTTGAAGTGGCTATTTGTTGTTTTTATTTTTGTTTTTGTTAATTTTGTTGGTTAGAATTTGATACTTGGATTTGTGGCATTGTAGGTGTATGCTAACAAGATCAAGTGGTGTTCCACCCTTGCCACTAAATTTGGAAATTGAGGCCACGTTGAGAAGAAATCGTGTGAGAAGAAGAAGGGAAGCTATGGAAGGAGAAGATCAAAGGCATGAGGAGAGACTAGTGGGTGACCCTCAAGAAGATGAGGTACATGGACAAGGAGTAGGAGGAGGAGAGAATGGAGGTAATGGAAATCATTTCCATGCTCAAGTTGGCCCTTTCCCTCAAGGGATGCCACCACAAAATTATCCCTACCAAAATCCATATCCTTATCCACCTCAAGCTCATCAATATCCCTACTATCCACCTCATCCACAACAATTTCCACCATACTATCACCATATGCTGTATAATCAAGAGCCACGATATCATGAGCCACCTCACATACCAAATGCCCAACCCGTAAATGAGCCACCACCTCAAGGAAGACCTTTGAGAGAGTTCTTTGAACCACAACTTAGAGAGCATTATGATGGGATAGCAAGGCCGAGGATAGATGCTAATAACTTTGAGATAAGTCCCGCTTTGGTGAGAATGCTTAGGGAGAAGCAATTTGAAGGTAGAGATGAAAATGAGTGCCCACATCAACATATGGCATAATTTCTTGAGATTGCCGACACTACAAAATACCATGGGGTACCAGAAGATGTGAAGAAGTTGAGGCTCTTTGCCTTTACATTGAAAGGAAGAGCAAAAGCATGGCTTAATTCACTACCGCCCGAGACCGTACGTACATGGGAGGAGTTGTCGAAGAAATTTTTTTGATAAAGTTCTACCCACCATCAAAGACCGTGCAAGCTAAGGAGGCTATTTCCCGCTTCCGACAAAAGAATGGGGAGACAATACCGGAGGCGTGGGAGAGGTATGGCATGTTACTAATCAATTGTCCTCAACACGGTTTTCCGGAGGAGCAAACCATTATGTACTTTTGCAATGGTTTGACGGATGGGGATAGGTCATTTTTGAATGCTTGTGCTAATGGATCGATTTGGTCTAAAACCGTGGGGCAAATGAATGAAATAATGGAGAACATAGCTCAAGACTCATTCCAAGTGTCGGTTAATAGAGGAGCACACCATAGGGTGTCACAAGTTGATGAGATCGAGAGTATGAAGAGTATGATCATGACTATGATGGACCGATTGGGAGCTCTTACTACTTCACAAAGTCAAGCAAGTGTGAGTCCATCCGTTCCTCATGTTGATGTTGGTCCAAGTTCGTTGCCGGTTGAAGAAGTGAGTTATATGGGTAGGCCTCCATTCCAAGGAGGCTATCAAGGAGGAAACTATCAAGGGAACTATCAAGGAGGAAGGCCTTACCAAATGCCTTACCAAAATAGGCCACAAGGAAGCTATCAACCTCAACCGCAAGCTCCATTTAATGGGAATACATGGAGGAGACACAAAATTTTTTCATATGCCAATCCGAGAGCCGCCGTTCAATTTCCTCCCGGATTTGATCCGGGTGCAAAGGCTCCAAACAATGAAGGAAAGGCTACCACGGAGGAGATTTTGGGGTTGATTGTGAAGAAGTTGGAAGCTAATGATTCAAGGCTTGATGATATAGGGAAGCAAATGGACACTCGTTTCAAGACGATCGAGCATCAAGTAGGGCAACTTGCTACTACGGTTGGGAAGCTCTTGTCTACGGTGGACCATCTACAAAATAAAGGAAAGTATCCATCCGAGCCTAATCCTAAAGAGTTTTGTAGTGCAATCAAGCTAAGGAGTGGCACTAGCTATGAAGGTCCGAAATTGTCTAAAGAAGGGGAGTTTGAAGAAGAGGTGGTGAATGAGGAAGAAGAGAGACAAGAAAGAGTAGTTGTGGAGGAAAAGAAAAGTGAGGAAGAGGTGAAAGTGAGGGGAAATGCAAAGAAGGAAGAGAAATCGAAGAATGAATGGGGAGTTCCAATGAAGGCTAATCCGGTTCCTTTTCCAAAGAGACTAGAGAGGAAGAAACTTGATGAAGAGTTTGGTAGGTTCTTAGAGATTTTCAAGAATTTGCATGTCGATATCCCACTTTTGGAGGCCCTTGAACAAGTTCCACATTATAAGAAGTTCTTGAGAGAAATTATGTCCAAGAAAAGGAGTTGGGATGAGAAGGGGATGCTCAAGCTAGTGGAAGAATGCAAAGACATCTTGGAGAGACACTTGCCACAAAAGAAGAAGGATCCCGGAAGCTTCATTATCCCATGTGAGATGGGAGAGAAGGTAAGCATTCAAGGCTTGTGTGATCTAGAAGCAAATATTAATGTGATGCCATTGTCCGTGTTCAAGCAATTGGATTTAGGGGAGGTGATTCCTACGAACATCAATCTTCAATTAGCGGATCAATCATATGCTCAACCATTTGGGATAATTGAAGATGTGTTAGTAGGGGTTGGTAAACTCATATTCCCGGTGGATTTTATTGTATTAGACATGAAGGAGGAACTTGAGGCACCGATCATCCTTGGTCGACCTTTCCTTGCAATGGGCAAGGCTATGATTAATGTGGAAAAAGGAGAGCTTAAGTTGAGCTCAAATGGTGATGAAGTGACATTTACAAGAGTTCATGAGGAAGAGGTTGCTCAAAGCAAGGTAGAGAAGAAAATGTGTGGATACATAGAGATTGTTGATGAATGCCCTTCCATTGAAAGGGAAGTTTCTACACCTATTACTTCTACTTATCCTTTAGTTAATGAGCATTTCCTTCCCTCTTGTAAAATCATTTCTAACAAGTCTTGTGTTTCCCTTGATGATTGTAGGAAGGAGGAATCGATAAGGGACCCTTTGCTTGACCCTGGTGAACAAGAGAAGAAGGAAGAAAGTGAGAAAGAGTTGACCAAATTTGAGCATGGCTCAAGTTTGGGGGTATTGATTGAGAAAAAGGCACCACTTGAGAAAAGGGATGAAAAATTTGAAGTAGGAGATCAAGTGGTGTGGTGTGAATCAAATTGGAGTCAGCTACTTGGTGTTGAAAGACCGAAAGAGGTGCTTACGGTGAAAGAAATCAAAGAAGGAGGAAAGCTACTCTTAGAAGATAAGTGGGGGTGTTGCCTTTTTACAAAGGAACACCTAGTGGAGCACAAAGCCGGTCTCTACATGGACAAAAAAAGGGAAGTGTGAACTCTTTTGAGTTTCGTCCGACAAAGGATGTTAAACCTAGCGCTAGATGGGAGGCAACCCATCATTTTATTGCTTTGGTGTGTTTGTTTTGTGTTGTGTTTTGTTCTTTTTGTGGATTTTTGCCTTGGATTCTTGGGAATTGCTCATGCTTAGGAGAAGATGTTAGTTAATGGATAGTGTATTTGGGATATTGAGCTTAATTGTTATATCATTTAAGGGTTGCATAATTGTATCATTCCCATACTTAATTTTGAATGCATATCTTCATTCAAGTTTGGGGGTGTGTGTTATTTAGGGTAGAAATGCATCCCTTATTGATGATTATTTGATGACTATGTGTGCCCGTTTGTAGGTATACTCACTACGGAGATTGACAAACGAGGGAATTGAAAAAAGGAATCAAGGAATCGAGAAGGAAGGGAAAGCTTAAAAGTTGGTGAAAATGAACATTAAGGAAGAGAACCCGGTCTCCTCGATCGAATGAGCGACCGGGCTTAAATCGAGGGACCAACACGGTAATTTTTTGCATATTTGGGTTCGTTAGGGGCGTAGAGGTCGATTTTAGGAGTTTCGGGGGTCGGGTCGGGACCGGAAATCGTAAAAAATTCCCTGGTCTCGACCCTAGGTCGAGCTTGCATAGTCCTCGAGTCGAGGTATTGAGACTTAGAAAAATTTGTGAAAACGGCACATCCCTCGACTCGAGGGAGGAACCTCGAGTCGAGGCCTTTGAAAAATTGGTGTTCCTGGAGTCGAGGCCTGACCCTCGACTCGAGGCTGGTGTCTGTTATAAAATCGCGATTCAGTTTTCAGAAGGCACGACTTGAGGGTTTCTCTCTTTCACGTTCCTCTTCGCCGTTTCTCCATATTTTCGACATTTTCCAGATGTTTTCACCGATTAATCATCACAATATCATCTTATTATTATATCATTGCATCCAAGATTGGAATTTGAGGGTTTGTTCATCCAAATTTGGGGTTTTTAGTGGAGAAGAGCGTAGGTGTCCCATTCTTAGCATTCCAAGCCGAATTTCCTCAATAAGGTATGTAATTTCTTCTCTTTTGGATTTCAATTTCATTATTGGTGCTGAATTGATGCTTGGGTGTTGATGAAATTGCATGAATTTATTTGAATTAGAATTTCATTTGGGCATTTTGTCAAAAACTTGGTATGCATGATTGATGTTGATAAATTGAAGCCTTTAGGGAGTATTTTTGAGTTACTTGAGGATTGTAGGAGCATATTTAGGATTGTAGATATTGTGTTGCTCGTTTATTTGTGAATTTGGCTTGAGTTGTGATTATTGAGCATGATAGGATTTCCTAGTGCATTGTTGGATAGTTGGTCTATTTGAGGTTTTTGATGATGATAGAAGTTGATTGTGAGTAATGCTTAATTGTCTAAATACTTGCTAGTTGGTTCATGTTTGGAGATATGATTTTTGGGAGATTAATTGCATGAATATTTGTTGATCTTAGTTTCTTTGGTGTTTATTGTGAAGCCATCTAGTTAAGTATGCATATATTTTGAGGATTAGTTGAGCACTTCTATTGATTTTGTGTGCTTTGATTGACTCATTGACCATTTGTTGAGGATTTATTGCCTAGTCATTAGGGATGTTGTTGAGATTGGATATCGTATTGTTGACTCGTCCATGGTAGAATGATATTTTGAGCTCGCATTTTGATTGTTGGACTAATTTGTGCTATTTAGATTATTCGTGCAGGAATCATGTTTAGGGGAGTGGATGGCCACAATTTTTCGGATGCTGAGATCCGAGAGAGAGAGGAAGCGATAAGATTTGCACACCGGATGCCCGCTGAATTGGGAATTCAGTGGGATGATTATAAGTGGAGAAAACATATCATATTGTATGCTGAGTTGTATAAGAAGGTGGTCAAGACTCATCTCGTTGATCATAATTGCATGCTTTCTATGGGGATTGAAGATGATATTCCTCGGTTGTTCGAGCAAGTAGGCATGGGAGGTTTTCTAGCTAAGAGGCCTCGGACCCATCTTGGACTCACTCTCGAGTTCTTATGCACAGTTAAAGTCCACAAGGCGAGGAGGAATAAGTTTGTAAGAAAGATCACTTTTGAGCTTATGGGGAACAAATATGAATTGACGTTGGACGAGATCAATGAGCTACTCGGAGCGCCTACTGATCCTGATAGATCTTTGCTCAACATTAGAGAGGAGTACAACTCCAAAAAGTTCTGGAGGCGTATTTTTTATTCGGGGGCTCCGAGTCAACCCGAGTTTGTGTCGGGGAAATCTAAGAGCACGCACATTCGGAACCCGGTGGTCCGATACTTAGAGAAGATCCTCGCGAGTACTATATTCGCGAGATCAGAAGGAGGAGCCGTGGTCTCTGAATAGCTATATGTATTGTGGTGCTTCTTACATGGAGTGAGGTTCAACGCGGCTGCATACCTCTGCTATTTGTTTGAGAGAGCGACGAGCACAAAGTTCAAGAAGATCAATTTTGGTGGGATGATTACTCTGATAGCTGAGCATCTTGGGATCCCGACTCATAACCTTGCGGCACTAGATGGTCCAGATTTGACTACAGACACTATGAGACGCATGAGGACATTGGATCGTATCGGGAGGACGTGGTGTTTTCAGCAGCACCATGGTGGCCGGTTTCCTCTTCCTAATAAGAGGTTGACGACGGTTTTTGGATCCACAGCTTTTGTGACCATTAACCTGCTTATGTGGTCGCAGCGTCACACCGATGCCATAGATGCCTACACGAGGGAGCATGGGGACGTGCTTAGAGATGAGGGGGATGATGATGATCAGGCAGGCTAGCAGTCAGGGTCAGATTCCGATTCTTCTGATGATGATGATGGAGATGCATTTAGAGCAGAGGTTGAGGAGGAGGTTTAGTCTGAGGACGAGGATGACGAGGAGCCGGAGCAAGAAGAGCAGCCTGTCCAGATGGAAGAGGAGTATCAGCCAGAGATCAATATGTATTGACAGGATAAGATGAGGAGTAGAGAGTACGAGGCGGGGAGTTCATCTCACAGACCGTGGGTCTTGACTGAGGAGATGTGGGCAGACAGTCAGAGGATGCACATTGAGAGTCTGACCCGTCAGGATGAGATGTACCGGATGATGGAGGAGTCTCGTAGGTTCAATGAAGAGACGAGGAGGATGCAAGAAGAATCAATGAAGACTCAAAATGATATGTATGCCCTCCTTCAACAAATGAGGTCATGGAATTTCGGGCCGAGCTACCCTCCTCCACCGCCGCCGTCCGACTACTAGGGCTACCCCCTATCCTCATTCCCTCTCCTTAGATTTTAGATGCTTATGTTTTGGTGAATTGTACTCTTTTATCTTGGTGATTGTTGATTGATTGACTTGTGGATGATGTGATGACTTGATGATTTGATATTTTGGATTGTGGATGATTTTATTGATGCTATGATTTCCTTGATCTATTTGAGCTTGTTGTCTCTTAATGATTGTGACTTGATGATTTCTCTGGATTTCTTTATTCCCATGATTCCATATTCTTTATCTTGAGCTTAATTGTGGATTCATTGACATATTTTTTAGTATCATTCATGTGTTAGTGAGTAAGCTTGGACTTATGTACATGAGCATTTGAGCTTGATTTGCAAGACTAGTTGGATTTTGATATGATCATGAGTAGATTTGTAACTTGATGCTAGCTTTCTTGATTTATGGTGTAAGGATGAATGTGATTGATGATGCTTGATTCATTGCTCAATTTTAGCCGTGAGCTTTTGTGCCTTATTGATCGTACATCTTATACGGTTGATTAATCCTTTGAGAGTGCATCATTCATGATTTGTATGCTAGAACTTGCCACTAGACTTGTTGATATTGATCTTTGTGTGATGTCTTGAAAGTGATAAGAGGCTATGTTTGGAATGATTAGTCACTTTGCCAAATATTTTTCCCACCAAATACATGTGATTTCCTTAATGAGCCATGTTGAGCCTTATGATCCTTATTCTTTGGCAAGCCACGTGAGATGGAACCATTTAGCCTATTTTTATGAGCCTTTCTTGTCCTATATTTAGTTGAGCTTGAATGTTGACTAATGATGGTGATTTGATTGCTAAGTGTGGGAAGATGATGAGCTAAGTGATGAATGAAGTGATAAAAGAAAAGAAAGGTTGTGAAAAAAAATTGAATTGTGAAAAATGTGACATTGAAGTGAAGAAAGATTCTATTTGTGAGCTTAAAAAGAGAAAGCTCAAGTGAATGGTGGATTGATCATTGAAGTTCAAAAGAAAGAGTGTGCTTGATGAGAAGAGAAGAGATGTGTATTGAAATGATTAGCTTACATTCAAGTCTCTACTATTTAGTCACTCTTATCCATAAATATCCCACCTTTCCAAAGAGCCTACATTACAACCTTAGAGAAAGACATCTTTGATTCTTGATTGATCATAATTGATTTTGATTGAGATTAAGTCTTGTGGCAAGCATATGGTGTACTTATTCATGAATTTGATGATTGAGTGCTTTATACCTTGATACACTTGAGTGAAGAGTGAAACACTCCATGGAAGGAGCAATGTGTTGAGTATTTGATTGAGCATTTATTTGAGCATGATTCATCTTGATGGCTAGTGGATAGTTGCATTGATACAAGTGTTCATTGATGAGTTCGATTGTCTTATTTTTCGTCTATGGTGCCATGTGACATAATTGCAATCAATTCACTCCTTTGTTCTTAGTTCTACGTTGCTCGAGGACGAGCAACAATTCAAGTTTGGGGGTGTGATTGGAGTGAATTGATACATGATTTTAGGGCCAATTTTAGTGCAAAAAGTGAGCTAAAGTGTGATTTTTGTGCTTAAATGTGAAAAGTATCACTCTTTTGCCTAAAAAGTATTACTTTGTGATTTTTTGATGTTTTTCGCCCGTTTGGCAGGTAAATCGATGGAATTTTGCCAAACCGAGAGTACCGGTATTCTTAGAATGAAAAGACGAACATACGGGACGAAAATGGGGGTCGGGCCCGAAGCCCTTCTCGATAAAAATTCCCTGGTCTCGGGCTGAAGTCGAGGGTGCACAGACCTCGACTCGAGGTTCATGCTGGAGGGAAACAATTTCAAAATGACAGCGAGCTCGACCCGAGGGAGGAGCCTCGAGTCTAGGGATGAGAAAATTGCAGGATCCTCGACTCGAGGGCTGAGCCTCGACTCGAGGCGGGAGATATTTTAAAGAAACGTGTTAGCGACTCTTAGGCCTCGACTCGAGGGCCTGAAGCTCGACTCGAGGAGTGCCAAAAATCGAAAAATTCAATTTTTAAGCCATTGGAAGCCAAAACAGGGGAGAGATTCATTTTAGCAGTTTAGAGCAGTTTCTAGGAGTTTCTTTGGGCGAATTTTGCATTTTGTAGCTTGAATTCACTTGTAATTGCAATAGATTGTTAGAAATCGGATAGATTCTACATTTAGTCCACTAGATTAGTAGATTGATTGATTGTAATTGAAGTTTGCAGCTGTGAATTGGGAAGAATTGAAGTTGGATTGAAGCATTGTAGAAGATTAATCATTCTTATTTTTGCCTATTGAAGCTTAATTGGTGATGTTCTTACCCTTTGTTCTCTTAAATTCATTGCTTGTAGTGATTAGATTGTTAATTGCTTTCTTAGATTTTCTATCCATGGCTTTTGCTTGTAGCACCATGGGCTAATAGCTTTATGCTTGGGATAATTGAAATTAGGGATGAAGTGATTGCCTCATGCTATGATTGTTGATAATTGTGATCAATTGAAGTAGATTGCTCCTTAATTGTGATTCTTAAGTGTGCTTCATGAAAAATTGTCTCTTTTGATTAATGGTTGATCACCCTAGCAATAGGCGAGAGTTGAGCTAACGTGATTAGGTGTTAATCGGGTTTCAATTTTGCATGATTGTATGAATTGGGGACTTCTACATTGAAAGATGGGAAGAACTAAGGATACTCACATTAGGCATTGTGATATTAATGGAGTGATTAATTTCATGATGGTTTATGCTTTCTAATTTGATTGCTTTGCATTTGGATACAATCATAGCTTGTTAATCATGGATTCCTTGATGGATATTATCCCTTGCACCCAATTCCCCCATTGATTTTAGTATATTTGATCTTCATTCTAGGTGTTTGATAGATTGTTTGCATAATATTGCCATTTAATTTCTTGCATTTTGTAGTGATTTAGTCCAAAAACTTGTTGCAACTTTAGCCATTTAGAACTCTTATCCTTGAATTTCGTTTGCATACTTTCTCCATTGGGTTCGATATTTTGTTGATTGGTCTTAATAACTCTTACCCTATACACTCCAATCACTTATTTTCTTGGACTCAAAGTCAAACAGACAAAGAAGGGAATATTCATTAATCAACCCAAATACACAAAAGATCTCATTGAAAAATTTGGAATAGGTACTAGTCGAAAAGCCAAGATACCTATGATGACAAACTTTTCAATGGATCCAGATGAAAAGGGAGAAGACACTGATCAAACCGAGTATCGAGGTCTAATTGGTTCATTATTATATTTAACTGCTAGTAGACCTGATATTTCATTTGCAGTTGGAGTCTGCGCACGATTTCAAGCTAATCCTAAGAAAAGCCATCTTGAAGCAGCGAAAAAAATTCTTAAGTATCTAAAAGGTACAGTAAATGTTAGATTGTGGTATCCAGCTGATGACAACTTTGAGTTGTCTGGATACTCAGACTCAGATTTTGGTGGGTGTAAGATAGATAGAAAATCTACATTTGGTACTTGCCAATTTCTTGGTAGTAAGCTGATTTCATGGTTGTCTAAGAAACAAACCTCTGTAGCTACTTCCACAACTGAAGCTGAGTATATGGTAGCTGGAAGTTGTTGTTCACAGCTGATCTGGATAAGTCAACAGTTAAGGGACTATAACATTATCACCAAAGATGTACCTATCTTTTGTGATAGTAATAGTGCCATAGCTATTACCCAGAACCCAGTCCTACATACTAGATGAAAGCATGTTGATATTAGACATCATTTCATCCGAGACCATGTTGAGAAAGGTGACATCAGACTAGAGAAGATTCTGACTGGTTTTCAAAGAGCTGATATCTTGACAAAACCACTGGCAGAGACAAGGTTTAAAGAACTATCTGTAGAATTAGGATTATTAGATTCTTCTTTAGTTAATCTATAATCTTTTCCAATGTTTTTCATTCTTTATCTCTCTTAATTTAGTTTACTATGTCTAGGAAGAATTATCAGACTAGATATGAGTCAAAGGACAATCAGGTAGCTGATATCATTGATCTCCTACGAAGGAATCAAGAATCAAGGATTAGTCATATTGACCTTATCTGACTTGATGATTACTTATTTGACATTTGGTAAATTAGACAAGGACACAATAGTCAGATGACTTCTATAGATACAGATGACCATTGCATCTTATCTGACTTACCCTAGCTACTAATGGTTTCTTCAAGTTTATGTCTTTGCAGGAATAGATCACAAATCAGGTTAATAGATCAAACAGCATCTACTCATCTGTTACAAACCTTCTCATCTGATTACCTCTATGTGAAAAATTTGCAAATTCTCTAATTTTTTTTCCAATATCATAAACAAATTCACCATGGCCTCTTCTTCTAAAACTACCAAAATCCACAAACCCACATATATTTCTACAAACACCTCTCGTTTTAAAATGAATGAAGAACTATTCCAAAACCGATTAAAAGCAGAGATGTATGTAGACTTCGAAACCACTCGAGATCCAGAATCCGCAGAGATACTTCGATTATTGGAAGCGTCAAGGTTAAGGGGATTTTTGTCAATGAAATCTCCTCAGAATAGAACTGTCGATTTACTCGGAGTAGAGTTTCTAGTCAATATGAAGGATACCCAGGATGGGTTCGACACAACTGTTGACGGAACAGTTCTCTCCTACACCAGAGAGAATGTTGCGAGGATTTTTGATACATCAATGGAGGGAGTCAATCCATTGACGTACAAAGAGGACGATTGGGAGGAATCATTTGATGTAATGGCGAGGGTTACTTACAGAGGAACCCGAAGGGATTTAAAGAAGAATCTTCTAAGGAGGAGGTTTCGTTTACTAATGACGGTGGTCACGAAATCTGTGTTGGGTGAGCAGAGCTCACATGATGGGTTAACCAAACCCAGATTGTGTGTCATGAGGGCGATCTTGGATGGAGTCCAAGTGAATTGGGTGGATATGCTGATTCACAAATTAATGGAATAAAAGAAAAGGCTTTCCTTCAAATCATCTGCTGAGGGTTGGGTACCTAACTCGATAGTCAGTCTGTTCAACAAAATCACCATACTGATCGAAGGGCTGAACCGTGCAACTGACTGGAGAGTGGGTACTAAGAAGTACTCCAAGCAGAAAGGGATTCTCACAAAGGATGAGAGACTTGGAGGAGTACCAGACTCAGACGATGAATATGACGCCGCCAGAGATCAGAGGCTGGAAGCAGCAGCTGAAGAAGCTCAGAGACCAGCAGCTAAACCAGAGGCAGTACCTACAGCTGAGGTAGAAGCAGTGGAACCTGAGGAGGAGGCAGCTGGGGTCGCAACTCATGAGGAAGCAGTTGTGATTCCAACCCAGGAGACAACTGCTGTAATTCCAAGGGTCTCCCAGAGGCAGAAGAGGAGACGGCTGGTGAAAGCAGCTGAAAAAAGGAAAGGGGAAAGCACATCTGCTGTCTCTACCAGAGAAGCCTCAGAAGAAGAAGAAGAGGTTGAAATTCCATTGGTAAGGAGGCCCAGAAGAGCATCTCAAAGCTCTGAAGGCTCCACCAAGTCTGGAGGGTCAGAGCAGCAGACGGACACAACAACCCTGTTACCAGAGGAGGTTCCAGTGCTGAAAATAGCAGCAGAGGTTGGTCAGCTTGAGGTTCCCCCCTCCCCAACCAAGGAGGCTGCTCTTCCCTCTATTCCTGAGACAAGTACAAGCTTATCTTCATCTCCTTCATTATTCCCCCACCTGGCAATGAAGAAGTGCCCCAGGCTGGCACTTCAGAGCCTCAAATTCAGCCTACTATCCCATCTGTCCAAACAGGCAATGAAGAGGTAACCCAGGCTGGTACCTCAGAGCCTCTCCAACAGCCTACTCCCTCAACAGTCCAAGCTCAAACCCCACCCATTGAAACAGAACACACCTCACCTCAACCACCAACACCACTCATCCAAACCTCTTCTCCCACCCCCACCCCCACTACACAAATTCAACCATCACCTCCCCCATCAACTGAACCAATTCCTCTCCCACAAGTCCAAGCCTCATCTATTCCCACCATATCTTACTCCTCTCTTCCAACCATCCAAACACATCCTATTCCTCTCCCACCTACTCAAAGAGAACAGCCTCCTTCTTCGTCTGATTCCTCATCTGAGGAAGACGACAGTGACCTTAGTCCTGCTTCTGCTATATCTTCAATCCTGACTTAAGTGGAGAAAAAGATAAACTTAACCTTCAAGAGGAAAATGAAAAGGAGGACACAGAAGATGGTGGAAGCAGTGACAGAGACAATGCTTGCCAGCATGAGAGAAGTGGAGGTAAATCTATCTGATAAAATTATTTCTGTCACTAACTCTGTGCTGGCTGAAAAAGTAAAAGCAATGGAGGAAGAGCTGAAGGCGCTGAAGGAAGAAGTGAAAAGGTATAATCAGATGGTTGTCAATGAAATGGCAGCAGACCAATCTGACTTCAGAGTCAAGTGCAATGATCTCGATGCAAAACTGACTAACTTGGCTTCTGAAGTTAAAAAGGGGGAAAGAGACGAGCAAGAAAAGAGACAAGCCCTCACAGCTGTGGTCGAGGAGACCAGAAAAGAAGTAGGCACGAAGGCCAACACAGCTGATCTGGAGGCAGCTAAGGAAGACTTGAAACTCAAGTCTGATGAGCTAGCTGCTCTACAGCTGAGGGTGAGTCAATTGGAGGAGGCGGTGAAGGAGGATGAGGAGAAAATGAGAAAGGAGGAAGAGGAAAGAACTGAAAAGCTTTTGTAAAAGCTGAAAGAGTCAGAGCAAGAAGGAGAGAAGAGCAAAGGAAAGCAAGCAGCCGAGGTCGTATCTAAGGGCAAAGACAAAAGAGAAGCCGGTTATTTAAATCTTGCCGAAGATCAGATCAAAAGAATCAGAAGAGAAAAGGAATTCTATGGTAAGAAAGAAAAAATGAGGCAGAAGAAAAAGAAGGATGCCAATGTCTTCTGGAGCACTGGTGAGCGAAAATGACTGATCAGAGATCAAGGCAGTGATAAATTCAAACCATTTCATACGACGTCTGCTCCTCCTAAGCTGACTTGTGGTAAATATGCAAATGAGTACAAAGAGAAGAATCTGGAAGGAATGTGGATATACTTCTGGTATATTCTCAAAGACCCCGGAGCAACTCAGCGAGACCCTGACTTAGCTTGGCACGAATGGATTGAAAAGGTAGATGCGGATTTCTATCATCGGCTGTTGAAAGAAGCAGATGTGGAGTTCAACGTCAACCTGATCTCTCCAGCTTTCGAATATGCCATCCCTGCCAAGAAACCTGATGGTTCCCTGGACCTAGACTGGGTCAGGGAAATTGTAAAGAAGGCAGAGGCTGAGTCTGGACTTGTTCAAGAAGAAGACCTTAAGCAGCTTAGAAGGAGGGTATTCAATTGGCTGATGATTCCAGACGAAGACCAGTGGGGAGTCTAATAGAAACAGGATCTTACTTTTCCTTACTTTTCTTTTCTATTAGTCCTCTTTTGTAATCTTTGTAAATTTGATATGAATATACTGTGTTTTGTCTGGTTTACCCTGCTTCACAGTTTTAAGTTTTTTTTTTGTTTCTAAGAAACCTTAAAAATTTTCTAAGTATTAATCATCTGAGGAAATTATCTGGTAGATCAAGTAAAGTTTTGATGAGTTAAAAGAAGCTGCAGTCCAGATGAGCAGACAACTATGAAGAACAGCTGAGATCAGGACACAATCATGAAGAGCTCAGATGAGATCAAGACAAGTTGAGTAGAATAAGAAAGGCAAGTCTTCACCAAGTCAGCGGCAGATGAGGGTGATAAAATCAGCTGAAGAAGAAACAGTTTTCAAGATTAAGTTTGTTGAGCAGTTTCAGTTTGTTAGAACTGACTAACAAACTAACTGTCTTCTCAGATTTATAAATAGGTCTAGTTTTATTTTTCAATACACTTATGCAAATTTGATTTACACACTATTCACTACTCAGATTTCAATCACAATCAATTCACAAATATTTCAAGAGAGTTTTCACAAAGTTCAAGTGTTTATAGAACATTTTTCTTGTAATCTTCAAAAATCCACTACTCACTGTAATTGTTAGATTCACGAGAAGAAGTTAGGAGTATTTTGAAGAATTGAAGAAAGTTGTAAGTTGTAAGTAGTAAGTAAGAAAGTAGTAAGCTGGTCCCTTCTTCAAGTTGGAGAAGGAGAGTGGATGTAGGGTTATTCATAATCCGAACCACTATAAATCTGTTGTTCTTTATTGCTTTCTTTTACTTACTTGTTATTTCAATTTCCAGCCTATTAATTGAAGATTAATTTCAGAATCAAAGTTGAAACCAAAATATCAGTTTATTTTTTATCTTAATAAAGTTGAGTTTAAAATTGAATTTCCGCTGTGTTACTTTGGTGCTTTGAATAAATTTAGAAAGATTTGGAAAATCTGAAAAATCTATTCAACCCCCCCCCCCTTCTAGATTTTTCTTAGAAGGCTGATACAAGTTTTACCCAATCTGCTCAACTAATCGGGACCAACAAGTGGTATCAGAGCAGTGTTAAGCTGTTCTGATATTAATTTTAGGTCTTAACTAAGATTCTGAAATTTTCTTGATTTTCTTCATCTTCTTTATTGTTACTAACTGTGCTACTAACAAGTTTGTGGAGTGTTTTATTTTTCTATTTCATCATGTCTTCAGGCAAGAGCAAGAAATCCAGGAATCTACCTGGATTTTCAATTGAAGAATATGATTATTGGAACTTCAGGATGGAAAATCATCTCAAGGCTATCCATGATAGGATGGAGGAGGTTCTTGAAGAAGGACCTATAAAATTTTATCATGGAGGCACTAGCAATGGTACTGAATCAGCTGAATCGAGAGTCAGACAAGAGAAAAAGAGTTCTAAACTGACAAATGATGAAAGAAAAATCCACAACCTAGATCAAGTAGCTCGAACTGAAATCATTGAAACTCTGAGTAAAGACTGGATTGAGAAGGTCAAAAGATGCAAATCAGCCAAAGAGATGTGACAAACTCTGGCAAATGTTTGTGAAGGATCAGACCAAGTAAAAGAGAATAAGCTGCAGTCTGTATTACATGCCTCTGATACCTTCAAGATGAAGGAAAATGAAACTGTAGATCAGCTAGATGTAAGACTGATGAATCTCCTCAACAAAGCAGCTGATCTGGGAAAGAACTGTACAGAGAAGGAGATTAATAACAAGATATTGAGATCTTTAACCAAGAGATGGAGAGAAAAATCCAATATCCTTAAAGCAACTCAAAATTTATCTTCTATTACTCACCATACCTTATTCTCTCATCTTAAAGCTTTAGAGTATGACATTCAAATAGAAGATGAGGAAGATGAGATGGAGTCAAGCACCTCATCCAAATCTGTTGCTTTTGCCAGCAAAGAAGACAAGATGTCAACTGAATCTGTAGGAGCTGACCTATCTCTGAAGGAGCAGATGGCTCTGCTCACCAAAAGGTATGACAGATTAAGGATGAAGTATAAACGTAATAAATTGAGGTTTGCAGGTAAGGATAGATCTAGATCCAAATCAAGAAGAAAGGAAGATGAGTCTACAGATGATGACAAGAATAGGAGCCAGACGAGAAGATTCAGATCCCCTGTTAAAAGAAATCCTTCTAGCCCTAAATCAGATAGGAGTGACACTTGCTACACGTGCAACAAGCCAGGACACTTCAGCTATGATTGTCCTCAGCTGACTCCTAAAGAAAGGGAAGAGAAAAGGAAAAAGAGAGACAGGAGATTTGCAGATCAAAGGGCTCTTCTAGCCGAAGAAAAGGAATCAAGAAAATCATCATCATCATCATCATCCTCATCTGATTTCGGATCAGATGATGATTTTTGTCTCATGGCTAAAGAGGTAGTCTATTATTCATCTTCTGATAACGATTCCTGTAAATCTGTCTCTGATAATGATCAAACTGTTATTCATGAATTATTGAGAGACTTAAAGATATCTCTGGATGCTTATAAACATCTAGAGACAGAGAATTTGACTTTAAAGGATCAAATTCAAATTCTAATTAAAGGAAAGCAGGTGATGAACTACCCAGAAACTGAGGAAACATTCAAGGGGGAATGTTTTCCCCAGACTGAGGCTAGTACATCAGCCAGTTTACCTGAAAGATTAGAAAGTGAATTGAAATCTTTAAAAGACAAATTCGAAACAATCTATGCTGAAAATAAATTAATTAAGAAAGACAATGAGAAACTAGTCTTCAAAATTAGTCAACTTAATAATTCACAATCAGTAATAGATCACATCTTTAATACATCTAAAAAATCCCATGACAAAACAGGTCTTGGTTATGACAGAAATAGTAAATCAGATGTTCAAAAACCTAGGAAATTTGTAAAAGCATCTGATCACTCAAAAGAGATTAGAATTAGTCCTTGGAAACCAATTAGTCAAATAAGGACTGCATCTCTCAGCTTGAAAACAAAAATTCAGCTGAGGACTCCTTATCAGACTAAAAGAACTCCAAGAACCAAAATAAGAAGAAATTCTTATTACAATCCTTTTGATGGGAGAAGCAGATGTTATCCCACATTTCCTAAGTTCAGGAAGATTACTAAGTCTGAATACAATAGGTTATCATTTAAAAGTGATACAATTGTAGACAGATTTGGTAGAGAGACCATGTCTGATTTATTATTTGGAAATGAGATTTTTGTCTGGTTACCTAAAGTGATGCTTGACCTTCAAGGACCTAAGATCACTAGGGTACCTTATAACTAATCTGTTTTTCAAGATTCACAGGGATCATCACTCAAGGAAGAGATCTTAGCTTCTATATGGTACATTGATAGTGGTGGTTCACAACACATGACTTATAACAAGAGGCTACTATCAAATTTCCAGAACATTGATGGTCCAAGAGTATTATTTGGAGACAATAATTGTGGACAGACTAAAGGAGTAGGTACTCTGATTATCAAGGATATTCAGGTATCTGAGGTAAATTTTGTTGAAGGTTTAAAACATAATCTGCTATCTGTTTCCCAACTTTGTGATAAGGGTTTTCTTGTCAAATTTTCTAAGGATAAATGTGATATCTTAGATAGTTCCTCAGATAAGGTACTTTTAACTGGCTTCAGACACGGTAATGTCTATGTGGCCAACTTTAATAGTTGTCCTAAAGATACCTGTCTGATAGCTAAAGGTGGAGATGACCTCAGCTGGCTATGGCACAAGAGGCTTAGTCATCTGAATTTCAAAACCCTTAGTAAGCTGGCTAAAAAGAACCTTGTCAAGGGATCACCTGAGAAACTTTTATCTACTGATCTTAAATGTGATGCTTGTCAAAAAGGTAAACAGCCTAGACACTCATTTAAGAGTATTAACACCTCTTCATCTGAAAGAGTTTTACAACTACTTCACCTTGATCTGTTTGGACCTGTTTCTCCTCTCAGTTTCAGTGGAAGGAAATATTCTCTTGTTGTAGTAGATGATTTTTCTAGATACACTTGGGTTATATTTCTTTTCAAGAAAAATGAGACTATAAACAAGATCCCTGATCTGTTCAGACAGATTCAAAATGAAAAGGGTGTTAATATTATTAAAATAAGAAGTGATAAGGGCACAAAATTTTGAATTCTTGTTTATCTAACTTTTTCAATGAGTGTGGGATTATTCATGAGACTTCATCAGCAAGAACTCCTCAACAAAATGGAGTGGTTGAAAGAAGGAATAGAACTTTGAAAGAGGCAGCCAGGAGCATGTTAGCTGAGAATGAAACCCCTCACAGGTTCTGGGCTGAAGCCATCAATACAGCTTGTTATACTCAGAACAAGTGCTTGGCTGTTAAAGACAAGGGTAAGACTCCATATGAGATTTGGAAGGGTAAGATTCCAAGAATCTCATATTTCAGAGCTTTTGGTTGTAAATGTTTCATCCATAACAATGGAAAATCTAAGTTGAGAACCTTTGATGCTAAGGCAGCTGATGGAATATTCTTGGGATATTCCAACACTTCCAAGGCATTTAGAGTTTTCAACAAGACAACCCTTTGTGTGGAGGAAACCCCTCATGTTGTTTTTGATGAGTTGTATTCCTTCTCAGATAAAGTGAACCAAATTTCTAAATGTCTATATATGATTGAACTAACCAAGACTAAACATAGAACTGTCTATCTACCTAGTCTTGATTCAGACTCAGATGAAGAAAAATCCCTATCTGATAATCAGAAGACAACTTCTGATCAGACTCCATCAGAACAGACACCCTTGACATCAGCTGATCAGTGGGGGTCAGCTGATGAAGGGGGAACGTCAGCTCAGGTAGCGTCAGAAGAGTTGCCTACTTAGTCTCAAGATGATGATCCTTCTACTCATATAGGCAAAAGGATGAGAAGCTACCATCCATCTGATCAGATTATTGGAGACCCATCTAGTAGTGTGCAGAAACGAATAATGCTGGACTTTGAAAGTCTGTTCAGCTGTTATGTGTCGCTTTTTGAACCCAAGTCTATTGAGGAAGCTCTATCTGATCCAAACTGGATAACAGCCATGCAGGAGGAACTGCATCAGTTTGAAAGGCAAAATGTTTGGGAATTAGTGGAAAGACCCTTACATAGAAAGATTATAGGCACCAAATGGGTGTTAAAAAACAAAACAGATGAGAACAACATTATTGTTCGTAATAAGGCAAGATTGGTAGCTCAAGGTTACTCACAGTCTGAGGGGATAGACTATGATGAAACCTATGCTCCGGTTGCCAGATTAGAAGCAATAAGGCTGTTCTTGGCATTTGCTGCTTATAAATCTTTCAAAGTCTTTCAAATGGATGTTAAGTCTGCCTTCCTTAATGGTGTGTTACTTGAGGAAGTCTATGTGGAGCAGCCTCCTGGGTTTAAAACCAATAACAAAGTCTATAAACTCAACAAAGCTCTATATGGACTAAAACAAGCTCCCAGAGCTTGGTATGATACCATGTCTGATTTCTTGACATCAAATGGATTTTCAAAAGGCAAGATTGATAGAACTTTATTTCGAAAGGAAGTAGATGGTAACATCTTATTAGTTCAAATTTATGTAGATGACATAATCTTTGGTTCTCCTAATCTGAAATTATGTGAAGAGTTTAGTATTCTCATGAAAAACAGGTTTGAAATGTCAATGATGGGTGAATTAACATATTTTCTAGGCTTACAGATTAAACAAATGAGTAAGGGTATTTTTATACATCAGTCTAAATATGCTAAGGATCTTATTGAGAAATTTGGGATGACTACTAGTAGAGAAGTTAAAATACCTATGGCAACTAACTTCTCTATGGATTCAGTTGAGCAAGGGATACCCACAGATGCAATGAAGTATCGTGGACTGATTGGTTCTCTTCTCTATCTTACTGCAAGTAGGCCAGACATAGCCTTTGCAGTTGGGGTATGTGCAAGATTCCAATCTAATCCCAAGAAAACTCATCTGGAAACTGCTAAGAAAATCCTTAAATATCTCAAAGGAACCTTGCAAGTAGGGTTATGGTACCCAGCTGATGACAACTTTGAGCTGGCAGGTTATTCAGACTCAGACTTTGGGGGATGTAAGATTGATAGGAAATCCACTTCAGGAACTTGTCAATTCTTAGGCAACAAATTAATTTCTTGGTTATCTAAGAAACAGACATCTGTTGCCACCTCCACAACTGAGGCTGAATACATGGCAGCTGAATACATGACAGCTGAAAGTTGTTGCTCTCAACTCCTCTGGATTAGTCAACAGCTTAGAGATTATAATATTCAAACATCATCTGTTCCTATTTACTGTTATAGTAAGAGTGCAATAGCTATGACTTACAATCCTGTTCTGCATTCTAGATGTAAGCATATAGACATTAGACATCATTTCATTAGAGATCATGTGGAGAAAAATGACATTAAGATTGAGAAGATAGCCACTGAATCACAAAGAACAGATATTCTTACAAAACCATTAGCTGAGTCTAGATTTAAAGAATTATGCTTAGAATTAGGATTACTTGATGCATCATAGGCTGATTTTTAATTGCTTGCATCTGTTAAATGTATTCCTTATTTGTTTCTTTCTTTTCTTTAAATCAATGTCTAGAAAGAATTGTCAGACTAGGTATGAGTCAAAGGACAATCAGGTAGCTGATATCATTGGTTTCCTTCTTAGGAATCAAGAATCAAAGATTAGTCATATTGACCTTATCTAACTTGATGATTTCTTATCTGACATTCGGTAAATCAGACTAGGGCACAATAGTCACCTGATTTTTAGAAAACAGATGACTATCTGCACCCTATCTGATCTACCTCAGCTACTAATAGTTTTGATGAGTTTGCTTGCAGGAACAGGTGTAGCAGCTCTATCTCTAAATCTCTTCAATCAGAAAACCTTCACCTTTGTTTTTCCTCAAGACTTTTGTTTTCAAATAACTTTCTTATGTCTGCTTATTTCAAAATAATCTGTACAAGTGACTAAATTGGAAATACTGTGTTAAGTGTTGCTTTAAAAATTTTATGTTTTTCAAAATTAGACTAGGAGAAATTTTTCAAAAATACAAGACAAGGTCACTTTTGACCAAGTCGGATATAAACCCAGTCTGTTTTAGAAAACCTTTATACGAAGTAAGATAACCCTAGGATGACGTCAGGTATATTAATTACTTCTGTATAAAGTAGACCTATTAACCGTCTAATCCATAGGATAAATGGTTACTTTTTACACAAATCAAGACGCGTAGAGGTCACGCGCCTGAAGTTGAAGCGGTTTTCTCGCTTAACCATTGATGTTTGACACACGCTTTTTAAATCAACGGTTAAAATTCATTTTTCTGAGATCGTGCCACGTATCATCTTTCCAACTTTCCCTCTCTCTACCTTTCGTTTAAAAACTTACCTTCATCGTTTTAAAATTTCACTTTCACATTCCCCTGTTCAGAAAATTACTGCAAAAAAATTTCCATACACTCAAAAATTATTTAATGGCATCTTCTTCTTCCCAAAGACCAAAACCCCCTACTTATATAACCTCTGCAAAATCTGATTTCAAAATGAATTCAGAGACTGTGAAGAATAAACTCAAAGCTGAAATGTTCGTCGATTTTGACATAACCAATGACAGAGAATCCAGAGAGATCTTAGGGTTATTGGAAGCTTCGAGATTGAGAGGATTTTGTTCACTTAAGTCTCCACAAAATAAAATGGCAGATTTCATTGGAGCAGAGTTCCTCGCCAACAGCGTATTCACAGAGAATAGCTTCACAACCACTGTAGAAGGTACTCAACTGGAGTATACGAAGGAGAATGTGGCAAGAATTCTTGATACATCAATGGAAGGGGTAAATCCTCTGACTTATAAGGAAGATGAATGGGAGGAGTCATTTGACATTTTTGCGAGAATAACTTACAGAGGGACAAGGGGAGATCTGAAGAAACATCTTCTTAGGAGGAAATTCAGATTACTGATGACAATCGTGACAAAGTCAATCTTGGGAGATCAAAGCTCTCATGATGGAGTGACTAAGTCGCATTTGTGCTGTATGAGGGTCATATTCGATGGTGTTAGAGTGGATTGGGTTGATTTGCTGTTTCGAAGGCTGAAGGAGGAGAAGTTGAGGTTACTATATAACCCTGATGGAGGAGACTTGAATGCTTCTTCAACTGTGAGCCTTTTTAATAAAATCACAGTATTGATGGAGGGTCTAAATAAGAGATTTGAGACGAGGGAAGGGCTGAAAAAGTATTCTAAACAGGAGGGTTTGTTAACCAAAAATGAGAGGATAGGTGGATTGCCAGACTCAGATGATGAGTCAGATGATGCGAGGAGGCAGAGAGAACAGGCAGCAGCTGCGGTGGCTCAAAGACAAGCAGCTGACATTCCAGCAGTTGAGGCTGCAGAGCCTGCGACACAAGTTCTACCAGCCAATGATCCAGCTGAGGAGGCAGCAGTTGCAGTAAGGTCTCCAAGGAGGAGGTCGAGAAGAAGGCTAGTCAAAGCCTCTGAAAAGAAGCCAACTGCAGAGCCATCTGAAGCTATTTCCAGCCAACAATCAGATGAAGATTCAGATGAGGATAATCAGTTTATCCTTCAGAGGAGGCCCTCCAGGACATCTCAAACATCTGAATCTTCAGGGAGCTCAGGACGTCAGATGGAAGCCTCAACCCTACTTTCTGAAGAGGTTCCAGTTCTAGAGATTACAGCTGAGGTTGCTCAGTTGGAGGTTTTTGCTTCACCAGCTAAGGAAACTGCACTCTCTCCTATTCAGGAGGAAGGTACCAACTCATCTCTCTCTTTAACACAATCTCCACCTGGCAATGAAGAGGTGTGCCCGGCTGGCACCTCAGAGCCTCTTCAACAGCCACAGTTGCCCCAAATTACCAGTCCAACTCCCATAGTCCAAACCCAACCTGAAACCACCACAACTCCATCTGAAACCATCCCTTCTTCCACCCAACCTGAAACCAGCCCCACTCCCACCATCATCCCACAAACTGAACAACAAACCTCATCTACCATACCCTTATCTGAAACCCAACCTTCCACCTCTCCACAAACACAAACCATACCTCCACCTGAAATAGAAATTCCTTCCTACTCTTTCCTGGAAGATATCCAGATGAGCTCACCAGTCCCTCTCCCCCAAATTTCTGAACCCCATACTCCCACTTCCTCCTCATCCGAATCCTCTTCTAAGGATGAGGACAGTGACCTTAGCCCCACTTCAGCCATCACTTCCATCGTAGCTCAAATGGAGAAGAAAATAAAACAAACTTTTGCGAAAAAGATGAAGAAGAAGACGAGGAAGATGGTGAAGGCAGTTACTGAAACGATGATCTCTAACATGAGGGAAGTAGAGGTAAATCTCATTCAAAAGATTACTTCTATTACTAACTCTGTTCTTGCTGAGAAGGTGAAAGCCTTGGAGGAGGAGGTACAAGGGCTGAAAAATCAAGTCACAGACTACAATGCAATTGTAGTAGACTCGTTGGCTTTGGATAAATCAGACTTCAGAGTCAAATACAAAGATCTTGAGACGAAGCTGACTATCCTAGCTGATGAAGTAAAACAGGGGGAACAGGAGGTGAAAGAAAGAGAGCAGACCCTCACAGCTGTTGTGAATGAAACAAGAAAAGAAGTTGGCACTAAGGCCAGCACAGCTGAGCTGGAGGCAGCCAAGGAAGAAGCTCGCATCAAATCTGATGAACTGGCTGCACTACAGCTGAGGGTCAGCCAACTGGAGGAAGCTTTGAGGGAAGACGAGGCCAGAAGGAAGAAAGAAGAGGAGGATAGGTCTGCCCAGCTGCTTGTAAAAATAAAAGAGTCAGAAAAATCAGCAGCTGAGGTGAAAGGAAAGGGCAAAGGGAAGCTTATTGAAGAGCCAGCTCCAGTCAGAGCACTGAGTCTCAAGCCCACCCTGACTGAAAAAAGGAAAAGGGAGCCCGACTATTCAAATCTTCCTGAGGAACAGATCAGCAGGATAAGGAAAGAACATGCGTGGTATGGAGAAAGGGAGAGGAAGCGCCTGAAAAAGAAGAATAAAGGGTTAGAGATGAGGTGGAGCAAGGAGGTCAGGAAATGGGAAATGAAAGGGGCAGATGAAGCCGACTTCAGACCATATCATAGGACACTCAATCCTCCTAAGGTCGTCGCTGGAAAACTGTTTAAAGAGTACAAGGAAAAGAATCTAGACGCCAGATGGATGTACCATTGGTACATCTTGAAGTGGTCTGATTCTGCAGCTCAGGACGAGGACCTCAGGTGGCATGAGTGGATTGAGAAAGAGGATGCAGATCTTTATCATAGGCTTATCGTCGAAGCAGACAAGTTCTTCAATGCTGATCTATGCGCCCCAGCCTATGAGACAGGTAGACCCAAAACTAATCCTGATGGCTCTATTGACATGAACTGGATCAAAGGCATCATTGCCAAAGCAGAAGTAGAGTCGGGATTGAAAGATGAAGAAGAGCTTAAGAAGCTAAGGAAAAGGGTCTTCACCTGGTTGGCCATTCCTGAAGCATATCAATGGGGAGTCTGATCACAGGATCATTTTCTTTTCTTTATCTTCTTACTTTTCTGATCTTTTTGTATCATGAAATTTGATGTGAATAAACATATGTTTGACTGATTAGTTTTACTTGTCTTATTTTCTTAAAGTTTTTTTTCTTGCTTTAAGAAAACTTAAATTTTTTTTTCTAAGTATAAATCATCTGAGAAATTTATCATCTCAGACTTAAAATTTTCAAAATTTTTCTAAGTCTAAAAATTTTCTAAGTCCTAAGACATAAAAGTTTTATTTCTTTGAAAAAGTCTAAAAGACTTAAAATTTTTTTTTAAAGTGCTTTATGTTGGATGAATCTGATTAAAGTGAAAATATGTTCTGATATACCTATCTGATAAATCTTGAATAACTCTAAACTAACTTCAGTTGTGAGTGTGTCTCTTTCTTGTAGGTTTTAACTTCATCAAAAAGGGAGAAATTGTTAGATCAAGTAAAGTTTTGATGAGTTAAAAGAAGCTGAAGTCCAGATGAGCAGACAACTATGAAGAACAGTTGAGATCAGGAGACAATCATGAAGAGCTCAGACGAGGTCAAGACAAGCTGAGTAGAATAAGAAAGGCAAGTCTTCACCAAGTCAGCTGCAGATGAGGATGATAAAATCAGCTGAAGAAGAAACAGTTTTCAAGATTAAGTTTATTGAGCAGTTTCAATTTGTTAGAACTGACTAACAAACTAACTGTCTTCTCAGACTTATAAATAGGTCTAGTTTTATTTTTCAATACACTTATGCAAATTTGATTTACACACTATTCACTACTCAGATTTCAATCACAATCAATTCACAAATATTTCAAGAGAGTTTTCACAAAGTTCAAGTGTTTATAGAACATTTTTCTTGTAATCTTCAAAAATCCACTACTCACTGTAATTGTTAGATTCACGAGAAGAAGTTAGGAGTATTTTGAAGAATTGAAGAAAGTTGTAAGTTGTAAGTTGTAAGTTGTAAGTAAGAAAGTAGTAAGCTGGTCCCTTCTTCAAGTTGGAGAAGGAGAGTGGATGTACGATTATTCATAATCCGAACCACTATAAATCTGTTGTTCTTTATTGCTTTCTTTTACTTACTTGTTATTTCAATTTCCAGCCTATTAATTGAAGATTAATTTCAGAATCAAAGTTGAAACCAAAATATCAGTTTGCTTTTGATCTTATTAAAGTTGAGTTTAAAATTGAATTTCCGCTTTGTTACTTTGGTGCTTTGAATAAATTTAGAAAGATTTGGAAAATCTGAAAAATCTATTCAACCCCCCCTTCTAGATTTTTCTTAGAAGGCTGATACAAGTTTTACCCAATCTGCTTAACTAATCGGGACCAACATTATCATCTCAGAATCAAATTTTCTAAAAAAAAAAAATTTTCCCAAGTTTTAAAAATTTTCTATGTTTTTAAAATTTTCTAGAATGTGAATTGAGTACTTTAACTTGAATGAATCTGATTCAAAGTATGAATGTGTTTTAAAATACCTATTTGATTATCTTAATTAAACTTTAACTAACTTCAGCTGTGAGTGTGTCTCTTTCTTGTAGGTTTTAATTTTATCAAAAAGGGAGAAATCGTTAGATCAAGAAAGTTTTGATGAATTAAAAGAAGTAATTCAGATGATTAGATGACCCTGAAGAACAGCTGAGACCAAGTCCCAGTACTAAGCTGATCAGCCTAGGTCATTGACTGAGCAAGTCAGCTGAAGATTATAAAGTTGCAAGTCATCTGGAGACAAGCTCAAATCTAGTCATCTGCAGGAGACGAGTATGAAGAACTCAGACAAGGTCAAGACAAGCTGAGTAGAATAAGAAAGGCGAGTCTTCACCAAGTCAGCTGTAGACGAGTAGGATAAATCAGCTGAGGAGCAGAGCAGTTTTCAAGATTAAGTTTGTTGAGCAGTTTTTAGTTTGTTAGAACTAACTAACTAACAAACTAACTGTCTTTCAGATTTATAAATAGGTCTAGATTTTCATTTTTCAAATATTTTACCCATCACGAATTGCGCATTGCTCACTATTCAGATTTCAATCTTCACAATCAATTCATAAGTTTTTCAAAAGAGTTTTTCAAAAAGTTCTAAGTGTTTATAGAACACTTTACTTATAATCTTCAAAGTTCACTACTCACTGTAATAGTTAGATTTTAGAGAAGATTTTAGGAGTTTTGAAGATCTGAAGATATTTGTAAGCTGTAAATTGTAAGTTGGATCGAAAGTAAGTAAGTGGTAAGCTGAGTCCCTTCTTCAAGTTGGAGAAGGAGAGTGGATGTAGGATTATTCATAATCCGAACCACTATAAATCGTGGTGTTCTTTATTGCTTTACTTTACTTATCTGTTTCATTCAATTTTCAGTTTATCAATCAAAGATTAATTTCAGAATTGAAGTTAGAACCAAAATATCAGTGTGCTTTTGATCTTAATAAAGTTGAGTGTAAAATTGAATTTCGCAGTGTATCTTTAGTGTCTTGAATAAGTTTTTAAAGATTTGTAAAAATCTGAAAAATCTATTCAACCCCCCCTTCTAGATTTTTTCTAGAAGGCTTGTTCAAGTTTTCTTTAAGATGCTCAACTAAGTGGGACCAACACCATCTGAAGAGGCACAAACCTAGATAATTGACTTGGTATTAAGAAATGGTATACATTTAGGTGCATGTGATAGTATCCTCCTCATCGGAGTAAGTGCTATTATTTGTATGGCTAAAGATAAACCAACTATTAATTTTATTTTGTTTGACAAAATAATGATATTAATGGGTAAAATCTCCTCTTACAAATGTTTGAATTAGTATACGCCCACACTATCGTGGCATGCAAAATTCACTGTGTTTTGAGGTGTTGGTGAATTTAATTGTATTGTTTGAGGGAAATGATATTGATTTAAATTCTTATGTTTTGATCTGTGTATTTACGTGTTTCTCAGGATATTATCTATGGTTTTCAATCCTCTTGCTGTTATACTTAAAGAAAACAAACTTACTGGTCCAAATTATATTGATTAGAAAAGGAACCTGGACGTTGTCTTGACTGCTGAAGAGTACAAGTTTGTACTCACTGAGGTCTGTCATGAAAAGCCCGATGAAAACTCTAGTGAAGAGGAGAAATAGACTTATAAGAAGTAGATCAAGGCAAATGAGATGGCGCGGTATTACATTTTGGCTTCTATGTCAAATGTGCTGCAACATTAGCATCAGACCATGACCTCTGCTTATGAGATGATGCTTAATCTCAAAGAAATCTTCGGACACCAGAGTCGGGCTGCCAGGCAAGAGGCCATGAGAAACTTAATGACGACCACCATGGCTGAGGGGACACCCGTAAGGGATCATATCCTTAAGATGATGGCTCATTTGAATGAGATGGAAATCTTATGAGCTGAAATCGATGGGGAAACCCAGGTCGATATTGTTCTCCAGTAGCTGCCTAAGAGTTTTGAGCAGTTCCGCCTGAACTACAACATGAACAAAAGGTTGTATTCGTTGGCGGAACTTCTTACAGAACTCCAAGCGGCAGAAGGGATACTTCGTCAAACTTCTCAAGCTTATATTGCTAAAAATATTTCTACTTCTAAGCCAAAAGGCAAAGTGATGAAGAAAAAGAAACAAGCTGGTTTGACAAAGAAAGCGAGTGAACCAAAGAAAATTGGTCCACAAAATGGCATGAAGAAGCGAAAGGGCAAATGCTTTTTATGCAAGCAGCCAGGACATTGGAAGGTAGATTGTCACCGTAAAAAGGAAAACATAGAAGGTATATCTTATTCACTAACTATTGAAATATGTTTAGCGGTGTTATCTACCGGCACCTGGTGTGTAGATACGAGAGCCACTGATCATGTCTGCAATTCTTTGCAGGGGTTCTAGGAAACCAGACAACTTAGTGAGGGCGAGATTACCATCTACATGGGTGAGGCTACGAAAGTAGCAGCTGTTGCAGTGGGAGATGTTTATTTATCTTTTGATAGGAATAAGACTTTGGTTTTGAGGAATTATCTTTACGTACCTTGTTTTAGAAAGAACTTGATTTCAGTTTCTAAGTTATTTTTAGATGGATATTCTGTTTCTTTTGATAGCAAAGTGGTTGTCAAGAAAAATAGTGCTATTATCTGTTTTGGTACGTTAATTGGCAATTTATATACTCTTAATCCAATAACTCCTACGAAGCAACAAATGGAAATTAATAGTACATCTTCTAACTTAAATAAGAGAAAAGAATCTTCAGAAAAGAACCGAACATATCTTTGGCATCTAAGATTAGATCACATTAATTTGAGTAGGATTCAAAGGTTGATAGCCGATGGACCTTTGAGCTCATTGGAAGTGGAAAACTATCCGACCTGCGAGTCCTGCTTGGAAGGAAAAATGACCAAAAGACCTTTTAAAGCCAAGGGGTATAGAGCCAAAGAAGTGTTGGAATTGGTTCATTCTGATTTATGTGGTCCTATGTCTACTCAAGCAAGAGGTGATTTTGAATATTTTGTCTCTTTTATAGATGATTATTCAAGATATGGATATATTTGTTTGATGCGCCGCAAGTCTGAATGCTTTGATAAATTCAAGGAGTACAAGGCTGATGTGGAGAAGTGTCATGGTAAATATATCAAAACACTACGGTCTGATTGTGGTGGCGAGTACCTCTTAGGAGAGTTTAGAATTACTTATCAGAAGCTGGGATTCAATCTCAATTGTCTGCACCTGGTACACCCCAACAAAATGATGTGGCAGAACGAAGGAATAAGACTCTTTTGGAAATGGTTAGATTGATGATGAGCTATTCGGAATTACCGAGTTCGTTTTGGGGGTATGCCCTGGAAACGGCAGCGTACATTCTGAACTTGGTACCTTCTAAGACAGTATCTTCTATTCCCACAGAATTATGGAACGGGCGTAAGCCTAGTTTGAAACACATTCGGATTTGGGGTAGTCCAACACATGTGCTGAAGGGAGATGCTGATAAGTTGGAATCTCGTAGGGAAGTTCGACTGTTTGTGGGCTATCCTAGAGGAACGAAAGGTGGTTTATTTTATAGTCCTAAAGATCAGAGGGTAATTGTTTGCACAAATGCCCGATTTTTAGAAGAGGACTATGTAATGGACCACAAGCCCATGAGTAAAATTATTTTAAAAGAAATAAGGGGAGAAACTTCTACCTTAGTACCAAGAGTACAAGATGAGATACCACATGGGTCAGCACCATCTGTTACTAATGATACACTATTACCCCAAGTGCCTCATCGTAGTGGGAGGGTTGTTAGACAACCTGATAGATTCATGTTTTTGGGAGAGTCTTCGGACTTAGTATCTGGTGAACATGAATCTGATCCTTGGAGCTATGACGAAGCACTCCAAGATAAAGATGCAGAATCTTGGCAAAAAGCCATGAAATCTGAATTAGAATCTATGGATTCTAATCAAGTCTGGGAGCTAGTAGAACCACCAAATGGTGTAAAAGCCATTGGTTGTAAGTGGGTCTACAAAAGAAAAAGAGGATCAGTGATTGGAGTGAATTGATGCATATTTTTGGGGTGTATTTTAGTGCAAAAAGTGATCAAAAGTGTTAGATTTTGTGCCTAAATGTGTTAAGTATCACTATTTTGCCTAAAAAGTATTACTTGATATGTTTTTGATTTTTTCGTCCATTTTACAGGTAAATCGGTGGAATTTGGCCAAAACGAGAGTACCGGCATTCTTAGGATGAAGAGACGATTGAGACGGATGAAAACGGAGGTTAGAGGCGGAGCCCGGGTCAAGAAAATTCCCTGGACTCGACCTTTGGTCGAGGTCCAGGGGCCTCGACCCGAGGGTGAAGGCAATGTGATGAAATTCCAAAAATCAGAGCAACTTTGAGTCGAGGGATAGGGTGAAGAGAAATCCCTCGAGTCGAGGGCTAAAGCTTGACTCGAGGCTGGCGGCGAATTTGCAAAAGCGTGTTAGCGACTTGAAGGCCTCGACTCGAGGGCCCCAACCTCGAGTCGAGGGATGCCCAAAATGGAATTTTTTGCATTTAAGCCATTTTGAGCATAAAACAGAGCATATTCTTCCTAGTTTAGATTATAGCAGTTATTAGACAGTTTCTTGGGCGAAAATCTTATTCCATAGCTTAATTCTCTTTGTTATACTCAATCCTTAAATTGGATCTAAAAGCAATTTCATCGAATGATTAACACAAATTATAATCGACTGAAATTTAAAGACAGAAAGTAAAGAACACCAGATTTATAGTGGTTCGGATCTTAAAATCCTACATCCACTCTCCTTCTTCAACCTTAAAGAAGGGTCTCTTCTTACTTTCTTACTTACTGACTTTACTCAATTACAAATTACAAATGATGAAGATCTTCATCTTCAATCTCCCTCTAACTATCAATCTATCTTCTAATTCTACAAATTACAGTGCAGATGTGTATAGAAGGATTTACAAGAAGTGTTCTATAAACACTTAGAAAATATCACAAAAATAGTTTTGAATGCTTAAGAGTGCTTTGGAAATGTTTGTTTCAGATAAGTGCAAAAGTCCTTCTAAGGACTGTGCTTAGGCCTATTTATTGACTCTTAAGACGGTTAGTTTGTTGTAACAAACTCATAACCGCTTAACTGACTAATCTTGAAAACTACCTCAACCTAAGCTGATCTTCTTGTGTACGTCGTCTGACTTGACTTAGTGAAAGTCCGCCTATCTTATTCTACTCAGCTGACTTTGACCTTGTCTTGAGCTCTTCATTATCCTCTCAATCAGATGACTTCTCTAAGACTGTCTTTAGATGTCCTTCGAATCAATGGCCTCAGCTGACTTTCCTATCTTACCTAGTCTGATAAACTGATTGTAGGATTCCGGGCAAGCGGTATTAAGACCAATTAAGTATATCGAACCCAAGGGAAAAAATATGCAATGCGGCCCTAGGAATACAAGTTCTTGGTGACTATTGTTGCAAAACAGGTTCGAAACAAAAACACAACAAAATGCTAGAAATAAACTCAAACAACACAACAAGGCAATTAAACACACACTTGGAAGGCAAGAACAAATAACAACAATAAATGGGGGATAGGGGTGCTAGGGATAATTTGCATCAAGGAATCAATGATCAACAAGCTATGATTGAAACAAATTGCAAATCAACTAAGATCAAAAGCATAGAACCATCATGCAATTAATCTCTCCATTAATCACACAATGCCTAATGTGAGTATCCTTAGTGCAACTAATCTCTCAATTAAGAAGCACCCAATTCATACAATCATACACTATTATAACCCGATTAATCCCGGACCACGTTAGCTCACCTCTCGCCTATTGCTAGGGTGATCAAACATTAATCTAAAGAGATAAAAATGCATGAAGCACAATTAGTATCACAATTAGGAAGCAATCTAACTCAATTGATCAACAATCATCAACAATCATAGCATAGGCAATCAAATCATCCTCAATTTCAATTAACCCAAGCACAAGAGTTTTAGCCAATGGTGCAAAGAGCAAAATCCATGGGTAGAAAATCTAAGTGAGCAATTAACAATCTGATCACAACAATTAAACAATATAAATGAGAAGAGAGGAAAAACATCACAAATTGGATTGAATCAACTAAAATAGGAATGCTTGAGTTTTCAATACACTTATTCTCCAATGGAATTACAAGCTTGAATTGAGAAAACAAGATCTAATACTAATCTAATGCTAATCTAAACAACAACAATTGGAAATATATCTGAATCTAACAATCTACTCTACCTACAAGGAGAAATTGGCTTAGGGCCTAAGAAATCGCCCAAAAACCGCTGGTAACTGCTCTATGGAATGTTCTTCTGATTATGCTCTGTTTCCTGCTTTAAATAGACGAATTTTGAAAAATCTGATCCCTCGAGTCGAGGCTTAGCCCTCGACTTGAGGTTGCTGCCTTTTCCTACTCCTCGACTCGAGGCTCAGTCCTCGAGTCAAGGCTCCTTCCGAAATTCGAATTCTCTTTCTTTGGCCGGCAGCCTCGGTTCGAGGCCCCTGGCCCTCGACTAGAGGTCGAGTCTAGGGAATTTTCTCGACCAGGACTCCGCCTCAAACCCCTGTTTTCGCCCGTCTCGATCGTCTCTTCATCCTATGAATGCCGGTACTCTTGGTTTGGCCAAATTCCACCGATTAACCTGAAAACGGGACGAAAAATATCAAAAATTCATCAAGTAGTACTTTTTAGGCAAAGTAGTGATACTCTACACATTTAGGCACAAAATCTAATACTTTTGACCATTTTTTGTACTAAAATAGCCCCTAAAAACATGCAACAATTCACTCCAATCATAATACCCCCAAATTTGAAGTGTTGCTCGTCCTCGAGCAACGTAGCAAATAAGCACAAAGGAGTGAATTGATTGCAATTATGTCACATGACACCATAGAAGAAATATAAGACCATCAAATTCATCAATGAACATAAGGATCAATACAAACTATCCACTAGCACTCAAGATGAATCATGCCCAAACAAATGCATCATCAAACACTCAAAACATTGCTCCTTCCATGGAGTGTTTCACTCATCTCTCAAGTGTATGAAGGTTAAATGCACTCAATCATCAAATTCACAAATATGCACACCATAAGCTTGCCAATGGACTCAATATCAATCACAATCATTTGTGTTCAATCAAGAATCAAAGAGGTCTTTCATCAAGGTTGTAATGTAAGCTCTTTGGAATAGGTAGGATGTTTTAGGTAAGAGTGACTCAAATAGTAGAGACTTGAATGATAGCTAATCAATACAATTCACTTCTCTTCAATCCTCATCAAACAACACTCTTTCTTTAGCATTTCAAAGTCAAACACCACCATTCACTTGAGCTTTCTTTCACTTAAGCTTACAAATTGAATTTTTCATCTTTTCATTTTCACAATTTTTTCACAATTCAACTTTTTTCATCAACTTTTCTTTTCATCTTCTCAATCATCAACTTAGCACCCAATCTTTCCACCACAGTTTACAAGCAAATCATCATCTATAGCCAACAATCAAGCTCTACTAAGCATAGGACAAGAAGGCTCATAAAAATAGACAAATGACTTCAATTTCACTTGGCTTGCCAAAGAATAAAGATACTAGGCTCAAAATGATTCATTAAGGAAATCAAATATTTTTTGTGGGGAAAAAATTTGGCAAAGTGCCTCATCATATCAAGCATGGCATCTTATCATTTTTATGACATCACACAAAGATCTATTTCAATAAGTCCAAAGGCAAGTTTCTAGCATACAAGTCAATGAATGATGCACTCACAAAGAAATAAGATCAACCGTATAAGATGTACGATTCTAAAAGCACAAAAGCTCACGGGCTAAAATTGAGCAATAAATCAAGCATTTTCAATCACATTCATCATCACATAATCATCAATCATGCTAGCTTCAAGCCACGTCTCAACTCATGATCACTTCAAAATTCAATTTGTCTTTCAACTCAAGCACAAGTGCACATGTATATAATCTCAAGCATATTCACTTCATCAACAATTACCACTCAAAAATATATGCAAGAAATCCACAATTAAAGATCAAAAATGAATTACACCCGAAAATAATATAAGAGAACAAAAAATAGGCAAGGAAAGAAGAACACCTCCCCCAAACTTAGACAAGTCTAAGTTTGAAAGGAAGTGTTGTACCAATAAGCCTTCAAAATCCATCTTTTCCTTCAAGCATGTAGGGCTCATCAAGCGTCCTAGCACTTTCCACTTCATCTAGCAAGTGTACCTACAATTGAGCACAAAACCATTAAATCCTTACCAAAACGAGTTGCATGTGAACAATGAAAACAATCATCACCCCCAAACTTAAATTTTAGCATGAAATTCAAAGTTTGGCAAAAGAGTGATTAAATGATATGCAACTCCCAATGGTATCAAATAAGCTCAATAATTTCATATAATCCCATAGCAATATATCATAACCTCCTAAGCAAGAGCAATAGATTCCTAACCAATTCTCCAAAACAAATCAAAAACAAAAACAACGAAAATATAAAAAAAAACACACAAAAGCAACAAAAAGAGGATGGGTTGCCTCCCATCAAACGCTATTTTTATTGTCCTTTGCCGGACTTATTCATTCATTTCACACTCTCTTCATTGGAATGGTCAAGGATATCGGTCCTCCTTTCCACAATACTTCAATCTTTGAGCTTCAAAATCTTGGAGACACACATAATTGGTAGGCCAACCATTCATATATACGCACATTGTCAATGGTTGTCCCCCTTGCTCTCCCGCCATTATCCTTCTCCGTTTTTTCATTTCTTTCAAGGATGCCCAAGCGCTTCATTAATTCTTTCCTATAGTCAAAGTTCACAAGAGGTAAAATAAAATCAATAGAAATATCAATCTCAATTAAAGTACAAATTGAAGAGTTTGAAGGTATAGTAATGCTCATTTCGTTCTTCAATGCTTCATTCGATGCTTCTAGATTTTCTTGTTCATTGTTGTTCACGTCCATCAATGGACATTCCCCTTCATCACTTTTGACAAGGAAATTTTCTATTTCATCCTTCTTGCTTGGACCCTCTTCTTCATCATCTTCACTTTCATTTTCTTCCTCCACTTCTTCTTGATGATTCTCCATGATGGTTATGTTCTTCACTTGGATTAGAAAATATTTGAGTTGACTTCTTAACACATTGAATTGAGCTTCGGTGATCTCCATGTTCCAATCTATCATTGCATCAACCATTGCTTTGGTCTCATAAATGTTCTCATACAAGGGAAATATTTCTTCACATCTAGGGTCATTTTCCTCAATTCTCTTCAACAACATTCCAAGCATCTCCTTCAAGATAGCTCTCACATCATGGATTCTGTAACGCCCTGAAATTTAGAAAGTCGACCTTCGGGGTCTGACGCCCTAAATCCGAGCCATCACTTAGTGAAACATAAAACTGAGCCAGAAAATTTCTTTTGAATAACAATCGATTAAGTTGCAACGGAAAAATTTCAGAAAAACACTTTACTTAGTGAAGAGAACTTTTTTATAATAAAAGGTCATTATTCAGCTTGGATAAAAATCATCTGACGAGTACAACTCCCAGAGGAAAATAAATAACATAAGTTTAGCAAAGTGTTCATTACAAAAGATCGAAAAGTTACTAAGACGATTTATTTATTAATTTAGAGAGAGTGGGAAGCGGTCGTCTACTGCAGCTCCCGAGCCTCATTCTCGCAACCTGAAAATATTAAGTTTGGGAGTGTGAGATAAAAATCTCAGTGGGTAACCTGTATGCTGTTACACAGATTGACAGGAAAACCCGAAATAATTGAATCTTTTATTCTTCTTTCACCTTTAGTTATTCGTTACGACATTTAGCCCATTTGTACAAGGTAATCTTCAGTTATAAGATTTTCATCCTTTAACTTTCATTTGATTAAGAGATTCATCTTTCTTTGCAACAGTTAGTATATAAATATAACAAATATGAGATGACACATGATAGTTTCCTACCACATCCGATCTCTGTAATCACATTGTGGAATGGCATGTTAATACGTCCGAGACCCGTAATTCTCCATCCCAAATGAGGTGGCACTAGTGGCATTTCTGCACACAATCCAAACCCTCTACCCTCCTTATTGCTCCCGTGAGGTGGCACTAGTGGCATTTCTGCACACAATCCAAACCCTCTTCCGACCTTATTTCTCCCGTTTATACATATATATAGGGCTTCGCCCTCTGCAGTTCAATAGATCAATATAGATACTAATTCTCGTATATAATATAGGATTTCACCCTCTGCCATGTAAAAATAAATAATCAAAGCAAAAGAAACGTGTTCTCATATATTCATATAGTTAGGAGTTGTGCATTTTCATGCTTTTGAGTTGTTTGCGTCTTTCGAGAAAACTGTTTATGTTTGATTCAGGAAACTGACAACAGTCCATATAACATTAACTAGCTATACAGATAGTGTCACCCACCTGGAAAACTTTTAAGAGGAAGTTTAACTTCTTGATTGCTTAGGCCTCTCGTACAAAAGTCTCAGTCTCTGGTTCCGACCGTACTCTACCTAGCACAATTCTTATGTTTAGTTCGACAAATCTTTTGTCCATTAGAAACTTAGGTTCTTGATCTTATTGTGCAAGGCTTTGAATGAAGAAGGGGTACTTTATTTTATCAAAAGCTTCTTTGGGTTTAGTCTATGTCCAACGGCTTTGTTAGTGTACTACAGTCTGTGGGTCCCGAATTTGGGACTTTCGGTTCCGTTCATTTTCCAGAAAAACATGTAAGACACTCAAGTATATGTATTCGTAAAGTATCATGTATAATATTTGATATTCAAACATGCTTGTATTTAAAAGTTTTGGCCATTTAATTTATCAAGTACTAACAATCGAAGAAACAATACCCATACCCGCATAAACGAAATAAAATGTTTAGACTTGTTGGAAAATTATGAAGTTTTAGTATGTTGTTCCTCTTTCAGTGTAGAACAAAGTTTATTAGAAGTCCGAGTTCATTTGAGTTACGAAACTATAACAAATTTTGAAATAAGGACTCTAAATTTTTATTTCGGCAAAACAGTGACTTTAAACTTATAAAATCCATAAATCTCTGCAGAAACACCCAAAAATTATAAAACATCTGATGCATTACTCAAGTATAAACAACTTTCATTCAGGAACCCAAGACATTTGAGTTACAGATTCTGCCCAGAAAAATCGTGAACATTTAATCTATCGTTTGGCTCGGTTACTGGACATGTCTTATGAGAAAATTCATAACTTATTGGATACTTGTTTAAAAATCACCAAATTTTAGAATCTTGTTATAGACAGGTTTTACGACATCCATAAATTTTACTATAATTTAGACGTTAGTCTAACTGGAAAAATAAATTCGTGCAACATAGAATAACCCTATGCGTCGAACATCAACCAGGTACTCAGAAAACAAATTTTATCTCACAAAGTACTAAACAAAATATTATGATTTTTGACTATGATTTACAACACATCTAGGGGAACATCTCCGATTTTTCCTATAATTTTATAACTATTAGAAAGGGGGAAAATAAATGAAATGAGTCACTGCTCTCAGTTTTGGACTACTTCCGACACATAATCTTTCACAATTTTATTCTCAGTCTACAAAAATCCATTGAGCACTAAATTTTTTGTACCTTATTCTAAACGTCAAATACTACATCTAGGAATTTTTTCATGATTTTTAAACAGATGGAAAGGGTCCGAATAAATTTTACAAAAACAGGCCAGTGGTTAGGACAAGATTTCGGCAGCTTCATGGTTTAAGCATAACTTCGCTATTTTGACTCCAAACACTAAAATTCCAACTCAAGCACTTCATATAATATCATATTATGTGAAAAGAAGTTCTTAGGGCCTCATATAATATTTTTCCTGAATTTCTAAGCTAAGAAAGTGTATAAGACTTAAGAGGGGGGGTTAGGGACTTACCCTTGAAGAACTTCTTCCTTTTTCTTGAGAGCCCTAAAGCCTTTTTTGTGTGGAAGATGAAGAGGGGCAGCAACCTATTTATAGGAGAGAAGGGGAAGTGCATGGCTGATTTGGATGGTGGGAAGGGGATTAAGGAAGAATAGGCTTGTACCTATCCTAGGATTTTAGAAGATTTTTTGGTTAAAAGTACAACATAGGCTTACTACTCTCACCTACTCCACATGGCCGGTTGTTTTTGGGAATTTGGGCTGTCATTTTGGCAGCCCACTCTTCAAATGCAGTATTTTGATCTCGACATTGAATTTTCGGTATTTTTCGGTTCGAGTTTCGGCTCCAAAATTTAATAAATGTGCGTCAGATAAAAGGTCATTTTTATTCGAGTTTTCTTCTATGTTTCCTTGTTGCTTTTTAATTTTGAATTTGTAATTTTTAATAAACGAATCCGAATTACGGATACAAATCGATAAGAATTTTTGAATCGGAACCGCTTGTCAGTAGAAGAAAATTAGAAAAACTACACATAAAATTAAAATTAGAATAAAATAATCCTTAAACTTAGAAAATTAATTATAAAATCCTATAATTGGTTTTGGGTTATTACAGATTCCCCATTCTTCATAATGAGAGGAAGCTTGTGGCATTTGATAGTCATACTCATAGCTTCTCCCATCATCATAAGAATCTCCTTCCGATGCTCCTTGAAAATCAAATCCACCCCATGGATCAAATGTTTTATCATAATGCTCATAATACGGGAACATCTCTTGAGGAGAGGGAGGAACTTCATCACATCTTCAATCTTGATAATCGGAGGGAACTTGTTGCATTAGATAATTATCCTCAAAGTTCCTCCAATTATCGTAGCCAAATCCTTCATAGTGTAGAGGATAAACCATACTCTCTTGATAAAAATCTTGATTCCATGCGTATGAGTCATATCCATCCATCTACACAAGATAACAAGTATCAAATTCAAACAAAAACAATAAAACAAATAAAAACACAAGGCAACAAGTAGCCACTTCAAATAAATTCCTAAGTCTCACTTTAGGCGCAAAAACTAATTCCCCGGCAACGGTGCCATTTTGATTGTAGGATTCCGGGCAAGCGGTATTAAGACCAATCAAGTATATCGAATCCAAGGGAAAAAGTATGCAATAAGACCCTAGGAATACAAGTTCTTGGTGACTATTGTTGTAAAACGGGTTCGAAACAAAAACACAACAAAATACTAGAAATAAACTCAAACAACACAACAAGGCAATTAAACAAACACTTGGAAGGCAAGAACAAATAACAAAAATAAATGGGGGATAGGGGTGTTAGGGATAATTTCCATCAAGGAATCAATGATCAACAATCTATGATTGAATCAAATTGCAAATCAATTAAGATAAAAAGCATAGAACCATCATGCAATTAATTTCTCCATTAATCACACAATGCCTAATGTGAGTATCCTTAGTGCAACTAATCTATCAATTAAGAAGCACCCAATTCATACAATCATACACAATTATAACCCGATTAATCACGGATCACGTTAGCTCAACTCTCGCCTATTGCTAGGGTGATCAAACAATAATCTAAAAAGATAAAAATACATAAAGCACAATTAGAATCACAATTAGGAAGAAATTTAACTCAATTGATCAACAATCATCAACAATCATAGCATAGACAATCAAATCATCCTCAATTTCAATAAATCTAAGCACAAGAGTTTTAGCCCATGATGCAAAGAGCAAAATCCATGGGTAGAAAATCTAAGTGAGCAATTAACAATCTAATCACAACAATTAAACAATAGAAATGAGAAAAGAGAAAAAATATCACCAATTGGATTGAATCAACAAAAATAGGAATGCTTGAGTCTTTAATACACTTCTTCTCCAATGGAATTACAAGCTTGAATTGAGAAAACAAGATCTAATACTAATCTAATGCTAATCAAAGCAACAACAATTGGAAATCTATCTAAATCTAACAATCTACTCTACCTACAAGGAGAAATTGGCTTGGGGCCTAAGAAATCGCCCCAAAACCGTTGGTAACTGCTCTTTGGAATGTTCTTCTGATTATGCTCTGTTTCCTACTTTAAATAGACGAATTTTGAAAAATCTGATCCCTCTAGTCAAGGCTCAGCCCTCGACTCGAGGTTGCTGCCTTTTCCTCTCCTTCCAAATTTTGAATTCTCTTTCTTTTGCCGGCAACCTCGGGTCGAGGCCCCTGGCCCTCAACCAGAGGTTGAGTCAAGGGAATTTTCTTGACCCGGACTCAGCCTCAAACCCCCATTTTCTCCCGTCTCGGTCGTCTCTTCATCCTATGAATGCTGGTACTCTCGGTTTGGCCAAATTCCACCGATTTACCTGAAAACGGGACGAAAAACATCAAAAATTCATCAAGTAGTACTTTTTAGGCAAAGTAGTGATACTCTACACATTTAGGCACAAAATCTAACACTTTTGACCACTTTTTGCACTAAAATAGCCCCTAAAAACATGCATCAATTCACTCCAATCATAAACTAACTAGTGAAACAAACTACTTCAGCTGGTCAACCTACTTTACATAAGCTCATCTAATCTATACATTTTAACTCATCAAAACTTAAACCTGATCTAACACTAACCAAATTTAATACTATTAAACAACCCTCTTGTTAAAGTTGAAAAGACTATCCAACCTTCATCAAAAAGCAATTTATATTATTAAACAACTATTACATTAAAACTTGTGTCAAACAGTAAGTGTCACAACGAGTATGAGACGAAGGGAGTAATATATGTCATATTTTGTAAAAAAAAATCATATATGATTATATTTAATTTTTAATAATACTAATATGTAGACATATATCGATTAGGATGGAATATTGTAAATTGATTGAGTTGATTATTCTTTTTTTTAATAATTTTATTCAATATATTAATACTATTGTATAACAGACTAATTAAACATTAACACATCATCATTACTAATATATCATACTCTTTATAGTTTTGACTCCTAATCACACACATATATTAATTATCACATATACATAAACATAAATTGATTTTACAATAAAATGACATGTGGTAATAAAAACACAAAAAATCGACACATATATAAGCAAAACTCACCAAAAATCGACACCCAAGCAAAAAGAAAAAAAAAACTCCTTATTAATATATAAGGAATATGATATATGAGCCTATTATTCAATTCAACTCCCTCTGATTGGAGTGAATTGATGCATGATTTGAGGGGGTATTTTTGTGCAAAAAGTGGTCAAAAGTGTTAGATTTTGTGCTTAAAAGTGTAGAATACTACTTTGCTTGAAAAGTATCACTTGATGAATTTTTGATGTTTTTTGTCCCATTTTAAGGTAAATCGGTGGAATTTGACCAAACTGAGAGTACCGACATTTATACGGCGAAGAGACAAACGAGATGGGTGAAAATGGGGGTCGGAGGCGGAAGTCGGGTCGAAAAAATTTCCTGGACTCGACCTTTGGTCGAGGCCCAGGGAGCTTTTGCACTTTGATGTTGCAATTAGATTTTGTACCCATGGATTTTGCACTTTGCTCCATGGGCTAATACTCTTGTGCTTGGGATAATTGAAATTGAGGATGATTTGATTGTCTTGTGCTATGATTGTTGATGATTGTTGATCAATTGAGATAGTTTGTACCCTAATTGTGATTCTAATTGTGCTTCATGCATTTTTATCTCTTTAGATTAATGTTTGATCACCCTAGCAATAGGCGAGAGTTGAGCTAACGTGATTAAGGATTAATCGGGTTATAATTGTGTATGATTGTATGAATTGGGTGCTTCTTAATTGAGAGATTAGTTGCACTAAGGATACTCACCTTCGGCATTGTGTGATTAATGGAGACTTAATTGCATGATGGTTTTATGCTTTCTATCTTAGTTGATTAGCAATTTGATTCAATCATAGCTTGTTGATCATTGATTCCTTGATGGAGATTATCCCTAGCACCCCAATCCCCAATTGATTTTTACTACTTGTTCTAGCATACCACTTGTTTGATTAATTGCTTTGTTGTGTTGTTTGATTTTAATTTTAGTATTTGTGTTGTGTTTTTGTTCAAAGCCGTGATTGCAACAATAATCATCGAGAACTTGCATTCCTAGGGACTTATGGCCATACTTTTCCCTTGGGTTCGATGAACTTGGTTATCTTAATATCGCTTACCCGAATTACCGCAATCAAAATGGCGCTGTTGCTGGGGATTAGTTTTTGCGCCTAAAGTGAGACTTAGGAATTTGTTTGAAGTGGCTACTTGTTGCTTTGTGTTTTTATTTGTTTTGTTGTTTTTGTTTGAATTTGATACTTGTTATCTTGTGTAGATGGATGGATATGACTCATACGCGTGAAATCAAGATTATTATCAAGATAGTATGGTTTACCTCCACTCTATGAAGGATTTGGCTACGATAATTGGAGGAACTTTGAGGATAATTATCTAATGCAACAAGTTCTCTCCGATTATCAAGATTGGAGATGTGATGAGGTTCCTCCCTCTCCTCAAGAAATGTTCCCGTATTATGAGCATTATGATCAAACATTTGATCCATGGGTGGATTTGATTTTCAAGGAGCATCGGAAGGAGGTTCTTGCGATGATGGGAGAAGCTATGAGTATGACTATCAAATGCCACAAGCTTCCTCTCATTATGAAGAATGGAGAATCCATGATGTGAGAGCTATTTTGAAGGAGATGCTTGGAATGTTGTTGAAGAGAATTGAGAAAAATGACCTTAGATGTGAAGAAATATTTCCCTTGTATGAGAACATTTATGAGACCAAAGCAATGGTTGATGCAATGATAAATGGGGACATGGAGATTACCAAAGCTCAATTCAATGTTTTAAGAAGTCAACTCAAATATTTTCTATTCCAAGTAAAGAACATAACCATCATGGAGAATCATTAAAAAGAAAGGGAGGAAGAAAATGAAAGTGAAGATGATGAAGAAGAGGGTCCAAGCAAGAAGGATGAAATAGAAAATTTTCTTGTCAAAAGTGATGAAGGGGAATGTCCATTGATGGACATGAGCAACAATGAACAAGAAAATCTAGAAGCATAGAATGAAGTATTGAAGAATGAAATGAGCAATTCTATACCTTCAAACTCTTCAATTTGTACTTTAATTGAAATTGATGCTTCTATTAATTTTATTTTACCTCTTGTGAACTTTGAATATAGGAAGGAAGTAATGAATTGCTTGGGCATCCTTGGAAAAAAAGAATGGAGAAGGATGATGGTGAGAGGGCAAAGGGGACAACCATTGACAATGTGCATGTATATGTGTGGTTGGCCTACCAATAATGAGAACCTCCATGATTTTGAAGCTCAAAGATTGAAGTATTGTGGCAAGGAGGACCGATATCCTTTGTCATTCCGATGAAAAGAGTGTGAAATGAATGAATAAGTCCGGCATAAGACATGAAAAATAGCGCTTGATAGGAGGCAACCCATCCTTTTTGTTATTTTTGCGTGTTTGTGTGCTTTTATTTTGTTAGACCAAGTAGAGTTTTGATGAGTTAAAAGATCAATCTAGATAAGCAGACAACGTTGATGAACAGCTCAGATCAGAATTCGGTACTAAGCTAGTTGAAGTCAGCTGAAGATCTAAAGTTGCAAGTCATCTGGAGACAAGCTCAAATCTAGTCATCTGCAGGAGACGATCATGAAAAGCTCAGACGAGGTCAAGACATAAGAAAGGCGAGTCTTCACCAAGTCAGCTGCAGACGAGTAGGTAAAATCAGCTGAGGTCAAGAGCAGTTTTCAAGATTAAGTTTGTTGAACAGTTTCCAGCTTGTTAAAACTGACTAACAAACTAACTGTCTTTTCAGACTTATAAATAGGCCTAGATTTTATTTTTCAATACACTTATGCAAAACTGATTTTTCACACTATTCACTATTCAGTACACAAAGTATTTTCAAAAGAACTTTCAAATATTTTCAAGTGTTTATAGAACACTTCACTTCATATCTTCAAAAACCACTTCTTATCCTTAGAGTTAGATTTTAGAAGTTTGATTAGCATTCTTGAAGAATTGAAGATCACATTGTAAGTTGTAAGTGTGTAAAGTAAGTGAGTAAGCAGCTAGTGGAGACCCTTCTTCAAGTTTGGAGAAGGAGAGTGGATGTAGGATTGTTATAATCCGAACCACTATAAAATCTGGTGTTCTTTACTGCTTTCATTTATCTTTCTGTTCATTTTACAATTTATTGTTCAAGAATTAATTTCAGAATTAAAGTTAAAATCTAAATATCAGTGTTGCTTTTGATCTTATTAAAAGTTGAGTTTAATCTTAAATTTCCGCTGTGTACTTTGGTACTTTGAATAAATTTTTAATTGATTTGAAAAAATCTCAAAAATCTATTCAACCCCCCCTTCTAGATTTTTGCTAGAAGGCTGATACACTTTTTACCTAATCTACTCAACTATTCGGGACCAACAAGTGGTATCAGATGAGTGTTAAGTTGTTCTGATATTGATTTTAGGTCTTTAATAAGATTCTGAAATTATCTTGATTTTCTTCATTTTTTTTAGTTGCTACTAACAGAGCTACTAATTAGTTTGTGGAGTAGTTTGTTTCTTTATTTCATCATGTCATCAGGGAAAAGCAAGAAGTCTAGGAATCTTCCTGAATTCTCTATTGAAGATTATGATTACTGGAAATTTAGGATGGAGAATCATCTTAAGGCCATTCATGATAGGATGGAAGAGGTTCTTGAAGAGGGACCTATAAAATTTTATCATGGAGGCACCAGCACTGGAGCTGAGTCAGCTGAATCCAGAACCAGACAGGAGAAAAAGAGTTCTGAATTAACAAATGATGAAAGAAAGGTCCACAAACTTGATCAAGTAGCTCGAACTGAGATCATTGAGACTCTAAGTAAAGATTGGATAGAGAAGGTTAAGAGATGCAAAACTGCCAAAGAAATGTGGCAGACTCTAGCCAATGTTTGTGAAGGATCTGAACAAGTTAAAGAGAACAAGCTGCAGTCAGTATTGGATGCATTTGAGACATTCAAAATGAAGGAAAATGAGTCTGTGGATCAGTTAGATGTAAGGTTGACCAATCTTCTCAACAAAGCAGCTGACCTTGGAAAGAATTATACAGAAAATGAGATTAATAACAAGATTCTGAGATCATTAACCAAGAGATGGAGGGAGAAATCCAATATCCTTAAGGCTACTCAAGATTTATCTTCTATTACTCACCATACTTTGTTTTCTCATCTTAAAGCTCTAGAATATGATATTCAAATAGAAGACGAGGAGGATGAGATGGAGTCGAGCACCTCATCCAAGTCTGTTGCCTTTGTCAGTAAAGAAGACAAGGTGTCAACAGAGTCTGTAGGAGCTGACCTATCTTTGAAGGAGCAGATGGCTTTGCTCACTAAAAGGTATGATAAATTGAGAATGAAGTATAAAAGAAATAAATTAAGATTTGCAGGTAAGGATAAATCAAGGTCCAGATCAGGTAGAAAGGAAGATGAGTCTACAGATGATGACAAAAACAGAAGCCAGACAAGAAGATACAGATCACCTGTCAGAAGAAATCCTTCCAGCCCTAGATCAGACAGGAGTGATACTTGTTACACATGCAACAAGCCAGGACACTTCAGCTATGATTGTCCTCAACTGAATCCTAAGAAAAGGGAAGAAAAGAGGAAGAAGAGAGACAGGAGGTTTGCAGATCAAAGGGCTTTGTTGGCTGAAGAAAATGAGCCAAAGAAATCATCATCATCCTCATCTGATTTTGGATCAGATGATGAAATTTGTCTCATGGCTAATGAGGTAATCTACTATTCATCTTCAGATAATGATTCTTGTCAGTCTGCATCTGATCATGACCAAACTGTTATCTATGAGATATTGAGAGATTTAAAGACATCTCTGGCTGCTTATAAACAGCTAGAGACAGAGAATTTGGCTTTAAAGGATCAAATTCAAATTCTAATTAAAGGAAAGCAGGTGATAAACTGGTCAGAAACTGAGGAAACATTCAAGGGGGAATGTTTTCCCCAGGCTGAGGCTAGTACATCAGCCACCTGAAAGGTTAGAAAATGAATTGAAAACTTTAAAAGACAAATTTGAAGTAGTCTGTACTGAAAATGAATCAATTAAGAAAGACAATGAGAAGCTTGTCTTCAAAATTAGTCAACTTAATAATTCACAGTCAGCAATAGACCATATCTTTAATACCTCTCAAAAATCCCATGACAAAACAGGTCTTGGTTATGATAGGAACAATAAATCAGATGTACAAAATCTAGGAAATTTGTGAAAGCATCTGATCAATCAAAAGAGGTTAAAATTGGTCCTTGGAAACCAACTAGTCAGATAAGGACTGCATCTCCCAGCCTGAAAATAAAAATTCAGCTGAGGACTCCTTATCAGACTAGGAGAAACCCAAGAACCAAAATAAGAAGAAATTCTTATTATAATTCTTTTGATGGAAGGAGCAGATGCTATCCCACATTTCCTAAGTTTAGAAAAATTACTCAATCTGAATACAACAAGTTATCATTCAAAAGTGATACAATTGTGGACAGATTTGGTAGAAAGACCAAGTCTGATTTATTGTCTGGAGATGAGATGTTTATTTGGTTACCTAAAGTGATACTTGACCTTCAAGGACCCAAGATCACTAGGGTACCTTACAACCGATCTGTTTTTTCAGATACACAGGGATCATCACTCGAGGAGGAGATCTTAGCTTCAATATGGTACATTGATAGTGGTCGTTCACAACACATGACCCATAACAAGAGGTCATTTGTCAAATTTCCAAAGCATTGATGGTCCAAGAGTCTTATTTGGTGACAATAATTGTGGTCGGACTAAAGGTGTAAGTACTCGATTATCAAGGATATTCGGGTATCTCGAGGTATATTTTGTTGAAGGTTTGAAACATAATCATTATCTGTTTCCCACTTTGTGATAAAGGTTTTCTTGTCAAATTTTCAAGGGATAAATGTGATATTTTAGATAATTCCTCGAGATAAGGTACTTTTAATCGGCTTCGAGACATGGTAATGTCTATGTGGCCAACCTTAATAGCTGTCCCAAAGATACTGTCTCGATGCTAAGGGTGGAGAAGACCTCAGCTGGCTATGGCACAAGATGCTTAGTCATCTGAATTTCAAGACCCTTAGTAAGCTGGCTAAAAAGAACCTTGTCAAGGGATTACCTGAAAAACTTTTATCCACTGATCTTAGATGTGATGCTTGTCAGAAAGGTAAACAGCCTAGACACTCATTTAAGAGTATTAACTCCTCTTCATCTGAAAGAGTGTTGCAACTACTTCATCTGGATCTGTTTGGACCTGTTTCTCCTCTCAGTTTCAGTGGAAAGAAATATACTTTTGTTGTAGTAGATGACTTTTCTAGGTACACTTGGGTTATATTTCTTTTCAAGAAAAATGAGACTATGAACCAGATCCCTGATCTGTTCAGACAGATTCAGAATGAAAAGGGTGTTAATATTATTAAAATAAGGAGTGATAAGGGCACAAAAATTTTGAATTCTTGTTTATTTAACTTTTTCAATGAGTGTGGAATTATTCATGAGACATCTTCAGCAAGAACTCCTCAACAAAATGGAGTGGTTGAAAGAAGGAATAGAACTTTGAAGGAAGCAGCCAGGAGCATGTTAGCTGAGTATGAAACCCCACATAGGTTCTGGGCTGATGCCATCAACACAGCTTGCTATACCCAGAACAGGTGCTTAGTTGTTAAAGACAAGGGTAAGACTCCATATGAGATTTGGAAGGGTAAGATTCCAAGAATCTCATATTTCAGAGCTTTTGGTTGTAAGTGTTTTATCCATAACAATGGAAAATCTAAGTTGAGAACTTTTGATGCTAAGGCAGCTGATGGAATATTCTTGGGATATTCCAACACTTCCAAGGCATTTAGAGTTTTTAACAAGACAACCCTTTGTGTGGAGGAAACCCCTCATGTTGTTTTTGATGAGTTGTATTCTTTCTCAGATAAAGTGAATCAAATTTCTGAACTGTCCAAGACTAAACATAAAACTTTCTATCTACCTAGTCTTGATTCAGAATCAGACGAAGAAGAATCCCCATCTGCTAATCAGAAGACAACTTCTGATCAGACTCCATCAGAACAGACACCCTTAACGTCAGCTGATCAGCGGGGGTCAGCTGATGAAGGGGGAACGTCAGCTGAGGTTGAGTCTGAGGAGTTGCCTACTGAGACTCAAGATGAGGATCCTTCTCCTCATATAGGCAAAAGGATGAGAAGCTATCATCCATCTGATCAGATTATAGGAGACCCATCTAGTAGTGTGCAGACACGAATGATGTTAGACTCTGAAAGTCTTTTCAGCTATTATGTATCGCTTCTTGAACCCAAGTCTATTGAGGAAGCTCTATCAGATCCAAACTAGATAACTGCCATGCAGGAGGAACTGAATCAGTTTGAAAGGCAAAATGTATGGGATCTAGTGGAAAGACCCTTACATAGAAAGATTATAGGCACCAAATGGGTGTTTAAGAACAAAACAGATGAGAACAACATTATTGTTCGAAATAAGGCAAGATTGGTTGCACAAGGTTACTCACAGTCTGAGGGGATAGACTATGATGAAACCTATGCTCCAAATGCCAGATTAGAGGCAATAAGGTTGTTCTTGGCATTTGCTGCATACAAATCTTTCAAAGTCTTTCAAATGGATGTTAAGTCTGCATTCCTTAATGGTGTGTTGCTTGAGGAAGTCTATGTGGAGCAGCCTCCTGGGTTTAAAACCAATAACAAAGTCTATAAACTCAACAAAGCTCTATATGGACTAAAACAAGCTCTCAGAGCTTGGTATGATACCTTGTCTGATTTCTTGACATCAAATGGATTTTCAAAAGGCAAGATTGATAGAACTTTGTTTAGAAAGGAAGTAGATGGTAACATCTTATTAGTTCAAATTTATGTAGATGACATAATCTTTTGTTCACCTAATCTGAAATTATGTGAAGAGTTTAGTATTCTCATGAAAAATAGGTTTGAAATGTCAATGATGGGCGAATTAACATACTTTCTAGGCTTACAGATTAAACAGATGAGTAAGGGTATATTTATCCATCAGTCTAAATATGCTAAGGATCTGATTGAGAAATTTGGAATGACTACTAGCAGAGAGGTTAAAATACATATGGCAACTAACTTCTCTATGGATTCAGATGAGCAGGGGATACCCACTGATGCAACGGAGTATTGTGGACTGATTGGATCTCTTCTCTATCTCACTGCAAGTAGGCCAGACATAGCCTTTGCAGTTGGGGTATGTGCAAGATTCCAGTCTAATCCCAAGGAAACTCTTCTGGAGATGGCTAAGAAAATTCTAAAATATCTCAAAGGAACCTTGCAAGTAGGGTTATGGTACCCAGCTGATGACAACCTTTAGCTGACAGGTTATTCAGATTCAGATTTTGGAGGATGTAAGATTGATAGAAAATCCACTTCAGGAACTTATCAATTCTTAGGCAATAAATTAATTTCTTGGTTATCTAAGAAACAGACATCTGTTGCCACCTCCACAACTGAAGCTGAATACATGGCAGCTGGAAGTTGTTGCTCACAACTCCTCTGGATTAGTCAACAGCTTAGAGATTATAATATTCACACATCAGCTGTTCCTATTTACTGTGATAGTAATAGTGCAATAGCAATGACTTACAATCCTGTTCTGCATTCTAGATGTAAGCATATAGACATTAGGCATCATTTCATCAGAGATCATGTTGAGAAGAATAACATTAAGATTGAGAAAATAGCTACTGAGTCACAAAGAGCTGACATTCTTACAAAACCATTAGCTGAGTCTAGGTTTAAAGAATTGTGCTTAGAATTAGGATTACTTGATGCATCTTTAGCTGGTTTCTAATTTGTTTGCATCTGTTTAATGTATTCCTTATTTCTGGTCTTTTTTTTTCTTTAAATTAATGTCTAGAAAGAATTATCAGACTAGATATGTGTCAAAGGACAATCAGGTAATTGATATCATTGATCTCCTTTTTAGGAATCAAGAATCAAGGATTAGTCATATTGACCTCATCGGACTTGATAGTTACTTATCTAACATTTGGTAAATTAGACTAGGGCACAATAGTTACCTGATTTCTAGAAAACAAATGACTATCTGCACCCTATCTGATCTACCCCAGCTACTAATAGTTTTTGATGAGTTTGTTTGCAGGAACAGGTATACCAGATTAGTCTCATAAATATCCTCATTCAGAAAATTTTCATCTTTGTTTCTCCTCAAAATCTTTGTTTTCAAATAAAATTCTTAAGTCTGTGTATTTCAAGAGTTCTGTACTTGGTAACTAAACTGAAAATACTGTATTAAGCCTTAAACGTTTAGGTTTTTCAAAAATCAGACTAGAAGAGAGGTTTTGAAAAATATAAGACAAGGTCATTTTGACCAAGTCTGACATTTTACCTAGTCTGAAACAGATTACCTGAGTACTAAGTAAGACATCTCATTGCTTACGTCAGGTATACTAATTACTTCTGATAAAGTAAGTCTATTAGCCGTCTAATCCGTAGGTTAAACGGTTACTTTTTACGCAATTCAAGACGCGTGAAGGCTACGCGCCTGAATTTGAAGCGATTTTCTCGCAAAACCGTCGATGTTTTACACGCGCTTTTTCAATCAACGGTCCAAAATCAAAACTCTAAGATCGTGCCACGTTTCGATTTCCCAACTTTCCCTCTCTCTCTCCCTCGTTTAAAAACTTACCTTCTTCAGATTTTAAAATTTTACTTTCACAATTCCCTGTTCTCGAAATTTACTGAAAATTTTCTTACTCTCAAAATATTATCAATGGCATCCTCTTCTTCTCAAACTCCTAAACCCCCTTCTTATATATCCGCCTCAAATTCTGATTTCAAAATGCTATCAGAATCAGTCAAAAATAAACTTAAAGCTGAAATGTTTGTAGATTTTGAGACTACACATGACAGAGAATCCAGAGAGATTATCGGTTTATTGGAAGCCTCAAGACTACGAGGATTTTGTTCGTTTAAATCTCCACAGAACAAAACCGCTGATTTCATTGGAGCAGAATTCCTAACCAGAAGTGAATTCACAGAGAATGGCTTCAAAACAACTGTTGAAGGTACTCAACTGGAGTACTCGAAGGAGAACGTTGCAAGGATTCTGGATACATCTATGGAAGGGGTGAATCCTTTGTTGTATAAAGAAAATGATTGGGAAGAGTCGTTCGACCTATTTGCTAGGATTACATACAGGGGAGTTAGGAGAGATTTGAAAAAGCATATGTTGAGGAGAAGATATAGGCTGCTCATGACAATCGTAACCAAGTCAATCCTAGGAGATCAAATCTCCCATGATGGAGTGACGAAGTCACGGTTGTGTTGTATGAGAGCCATTTTTTATGGAGTTCAGGTGGATTGGGTAGACTTGTTGTTTAGGAGGTTGAAGGAGGAAAAGCTGAGGTTGTTGTTTAACCCAACTGATGGAGACTGGACAGTCACCTCAACTGTGAGTTTATTTAATAAAATCACAGTGTTGATGGAAGGGCTGAATAAGAGGTTTGAGACGAGGGAAGGTCTGAAGAAATACTCAAAGCAAAAAGGCTTGCTGACGAAAGATGAAAGGATTGGAGGGTTGCCTGACTCGGATGATGAGTCTGATGATGCTCAAAGGCAAAGGGAGCAGCTAGCAGCCACAGTAGTACAGAGGCCAGCAGCTGAACCCCAACCTCCAGCAGCTGGGGTGGCCGAGCCAGCTGCAGAAGCTCAAACAGCCGAGGATCCAGCTGTTGTAGAAGTAACAGCTGAGGAGGCAGCAACTTCTGTGAGGTCCCCGACGCGGAGGAGGTCGAGGAGGAAGCTAATCAGAGCCGCAGATAGGGCACCAGTAGCTGAGCCAACTACCAGCCAACAGACAGATGAGGACTCTGATGAAGGTAACCAGTTTATTCTTCAGGGGAGGTCCTCCAGGACGTCTGAGTCTTCTGGCAGCTCTGGTCGTCAGACGGAAGCCACTACCCTCCTGCCAGAAGAAGTTCCTATTCTGGAAATTACAGCCGAGGTTGCACAGCTGGATGTCCCATCCTCTCCAGCCAAGGAAGTTGCACTCTCTCCCATTCAGGAGGAAGGTACTACTTCATCTCTCTCTCCCTCTAAATCATCACCTGGCAATGAAGAGGTGTGCCTGGCTGGCACCTCCGAGCCTCTGAAACAGCCACAGTTGCCCCAAACGATCAGTCCAACTCCCATAGTCCAAATTCCACCTGAATCAACCTCAACTCCAGCTGAAACCATCCCCACTTCCACCCAATCTGAAACCACCCTCACCCCCACCATCTCTCCACAAATTGAGCCACCCACTACATCCACCCCCACCCCATCTGAAACTCAACACTTCACACCTCCATCCGAAATAGACATCACATCCTACTTCTTTCTAGAAGACATTCAAATGAGTTCACCTGTTCCTCCCCCCCAAATTTCTGAACTTCACACTCCCACTTCTTCCTCATCTGAATCCTCATCTGAGGATGAGGAAAGTGACTTAAGCCCCATCTCTGCTATCACTTCTATTATTGCTCAAATGGAGAGGAAGATGATGCAAGCATTTGAAAAGAAGCTGCAGAGGCGGACAAAGAAAATGGTGAAGGCTGTCACTGAGGCGATGATCACAAACATGCGGGAAGTAGAGGTAAATCTAACTGAAAAGATTACTTCTATAACTAAATCTGTTCTTGTCGAGAAGGTGACAGCTATGGAGGAGGAAGTGAAAGGGCTGAAAACTCAAATATCTGAATACAACTCCATTGTGGTGGACTCATTGGCATTAGACAAGTCAGACTTCAGGGCTAAATGCAACGATTTGGAGATGAAGCTGACTGCCTTAGCTGATGAAGTCAAAAAGGGGGAAAAGGAGGTGAAGGAAAGAGAGTTGGCACTCACAGCTGTGTGGGATGAGATGAGGAGCAAGGTCGACACAAAAGCCAGCACAGCTGAGTTGGAGGCAGCCAGGGAGGAAGCTCGCATTAAATCCGATGAGCTGGCTGCACTTCAGCTGAGGGTCAGCCAACTTGAGGAAGTGTTGAAGGAAGATGAGGAGAGGAGGAGGAAAGAAGAAGAAGAGAAGTCTGCTCAGCTGTTGGCAAAAATAAAAGAATCTGAGAAAGCAGCAGCTGAGGTGAAAGGGAAAGGGAAGGGGAAGCTGATTGAGGAGTCTGCTCCAGCGAAAGTTCTAAGTCCCAAGCTCACAGCTTCTGAGAATAGAAAGAGGGAGCCTGACTACTCTAACCTGCCTGAAGAACAGATCAGCAGGATCATGAGAGAGCAGGCTTTCTATGGAGAAAGGGAAAGGAAGAAATTAAAGAAAAAGAGCAAGGGACTGGAGAAGAGATGGAGCAGAGATGTAAGGAAATGGGAGATGAAGGAGGCAGATGAGGCAGATTTCAGACCCTATCACAGGACACTCAATCCACCCAAGGTCGTCGCTGGTAAACTCTTCAAGGAATACAAGGAAAAGAATTTGGATGCCAGATGGATGTATCATTGGTACATCTTGAAGGGGTCTAATTCAGCAGCACCAGACGAGGACCTGAGATGGCATGAGTGGATAGAGAAGGAAGACAAAGATCTTTATCAAAGGCTGCTGGTGGAAGCAGACAAGTTCTTCAATGCAGATCTTTGTGCTCCGGCCTATGAGACGGGGAGGCCCAAGACCAATCCAGACGGCTCAATCGACATGAACTGGATCAAAGGCATCATTGCCAAAGCCGAGGCGGAGTCTGGGTTAAAAGACGAAGAGGAGCTCAAGAAGCTGAGGAAGAGAGTCTTTACCTGGTTGGCCATTCCTGAAGCCAATCAGTGGGGAATCTGATAAAGGATCATTTTCTTTTCCTTATTTTTCTTATCTTTTGATTTTTGTAAATCTGTAAATATGTGAATGAATATCTCTGAACTTTTGTGAATTACTTGTCTTATTTTCTTAAAGTTTTTTTTCTCTGCTTTAAGAAAAACTTAAAATTTTTCAAAGTATAAGTCATCTGAGAAATTTATCTTCTCAGACTTAAAATTCTCAAAATTTTTCTAAGTCTAAAAATTTTCCAAGTACTAAGACTTAAAAGTTTTGTAAGTGCTTTGTGAATCTGATTAAAGTACGAATGTGTTCTGATGTACCTATAAATCTTGATTAACTCTAAACTAACTTCAGCTGTGAGTGTGTCTCTTTCTTGTAGGTTTTAACTTCATCAAAAAGGGGGAAATTGTTAGACCAAGTAGAGTTTTGATGAGTTAAAAGATCAATCTAGATAAGCAGACAACGTTGATGAACAGCTCAGATCAGAATTCGGTACTAAGCTGATCAGACTAACCCTAAGACTAGTTGAAGTCAGCTGGAGATCTAACGTTGCAAGTCATCTGGAGATAAGCTCAAATCTAGTCATCTGCAGGAGACGATCATGAAAAGCTCAGACGAGGTCAAGACAAGCTGAGTAGAATAAGAAAGGCGAGTCTTCACCAAGTCAGCTGCAGACGAGTAGGAAAAATCAGCTGAGGTCAAGAGCAGTTTTCAAGATTAAGTTTGTTGAGCAGTTTTCAGTTTGTTAGAACTGACTAACAAACTAACTGTCTTTTCAGACTTATAAATAGGCCTAGATTTTTTTTTTCAATACACTTAAGCAAAACTGATTTTTCACACTATTCACTATTCAGTACACAAAGTATTTTCAAAAGAACTTTCAAATATTTTCAAGTGTTTATAGAACACTTCACTTCATATCTTCAAAAACCACTTCTTATCCTTAGAGTTAGATTTTAGAAGTTTGATTGACATTCTTGAAGAATTGAAGATCACATTGTAAGTTGTAAGTGTGTAAAGTAAGTGAGTAAGCAGCTAAAGGAGACCCTTCTTCAAGTTTGGAGAAGGAGAGTGGATGTAGGATTGTTATAATCCGAACCACTATAAAATCTGGTGTTCTTTACTGCTTTCATTTATCTTTCTGTTCATTTTACAATTTATTGTTCAAGAATTAATTTCAGAATTAAAGTTAAAATCTAAATATCAGTGTTGCTTTTGATCTTATTAAAAGTTGAGTTTAATCTTAAATTTCCGCTGTGTACTTTGGTACTTTGAATAAATTTTTAATTGATTTGAAAAAAATCTCAAAAATCTATTCAACCCCCCCTTCTAGATTTTTGCTAGAAGGCTGATACACTTTTTACCTAATCTACTCAACTATTCGGGACCAACATATTTTGCTTTTGTTTTGTTGGGGAATTGGCTTGGAATTTATTTGATGATGCTTAGGAGATTGAGTTATATTGCTGTGGGATTATTGGAATGATTGAGCTTATTTGATACCATTGGTAGTTGCATATCATTTAATCACTCTTTTGCCAAACTTTGAATTTAATGCTAAAATTTAAGTTTGGGGGTGATTATTGATTTTATTGGTTAACTTGCAACTGTCTTGGTAAGAATTTAATGGTTTTGTGTTCAATTGTAGGTACACTTTTTAGAAGGAGTGAGAAGTGCAAGGAGGCTTGATGAGCCCCACATGCTTGAAAGAAGATGGATTTTGAAGGCTTATTGGTACAACACTTCCTTTCAAACTTAGACTTGTCTATGTTTGGGGGAGGTGCTCTTCTTTCCTTGCGTATCTTTTGTGCTCTTATATGAATTTGGGGTGTGATTTATTTTTGAGCTTTAATTGTGAATTTCATGCATACATTTGAGTTATATTTGTTGACATGATATAGGGAGATTGTGCTTGAGATTATGTACATGTGCACTTGTGCTTGATTTGCAAGATATATTGAATTTTAATTTGATCATGAGTTGATTTGTGGCTTGAAGCTAGTATGATTGATAATTATGTGATGATGAATGTGATTGAAAATTCTTATTCATTGCTCAATTTAAGCCCGTGAGTTTTTGTGCCTTTATAATCGTACATCTTATACGGTTGATTTTATTTCTTTGTGAGTGCATCATTCATGGATATGTATGCTAGAACTTGTTTTTGGACTTGTTGAAATTGATCTTTGTGTGATTTCATGAATATGATAAGAGGCCATGTTTGAATTGATAAGTCACTTAGCCAAATTTTTCCCCACAAAATACATTTGATTTCCTTAGTAAGCCATTTTGAGCCTAGTATCCTTATTCTTTGGCAAGCCAAGTGAAATTAAAGTCATTTGCCTATTTTTATGAGTCTTACTGTCCTATGTTTAGTAGAGCTTGATTGTTGGCTAGAAGATGGTGATTTGCTTGTAAAGTGTGATGGAAAGATGATGTGCTAAGTTGATGATTGAGAAGAAAGAAAAGGGTGAGAAAAAAATTGAATTGAGGAGAAAGTGTGAAAATGAAAAGAAGAAAAAATCAATTTGAGAGCTTACACGAAAGAAAGCTCAAAAGAAGGGTGATGAATGAACTTTGAAAGGCATGAGAAAGAATGTTGATTGATGAAAAGAATTGGAAAGAGAAGTGTAGTGAAGTGTTTAGCTAACATTCAAGTTCTCTACTAATTGAGTCACTCTTACCTAAATTCATCCACCCATTCTAAAGAGCTTACATTACAACCTTGATGAAAGACCTCTTTGATTCTTGATTGAAACACAAAAGAAAGTGATTGAGATAGAGTCGTTTGGCAAGCTTATGAGGTACATGTTTGTGAATTTGATGATTGAGTGCCATTTTTACCTTGATACACTTGAGAGATGAGAGAAACACTCCAAGGAAGAAGCAATGATTTGAGTATTTGATTTTGCATTTGTTTGAGCATGATTCATCTTGATTTCTAGTTGAGAGTTTGCATTGATACTTGAGTTCATCGATGAGTTCGATTGTCCTATTTTCTTCTATGGTGCCATGAGACATAATTGCAATCAATTCACTCTTTTGTGCTTATTTGCTACGTTGCTCGAGGACGAGCAACACTTTAAGTTTGGGGGTACTATGATTGGAGTGAATTGATGCATGATTTGAGGGGGTATTTTTGTGCAAAAAGTGGTCAAAAGTGTTAGATTTTGTGCTTAAAAGTGTAGAGTATCACTACTTTGATTGAAAAGTATCACTTGATGGTTTTTTGATGTTTTTCATGCCGTTTTCAGGTAAATCGGTGGAATTTGACCAAACCGAGAGTACCGGCATTCATACGGCGAAGAGACGAACGAGACGGGCGAAAATGGGGGTTGAAGGTGGAAGTTGGGTCGAGAAAATTCCCTGGACTCGACCTCTGTTCGAGGCCCAGGGATCTCGACCCGAGGGTGCAGGCTTAGCAAGAGAATTTCAAAAATTAAAGGAAGCTCAACTCGAGGGCTGGAGCCTCGAGTTGAGGGTCAGGATAATGCAGTAAGCTCGACTCGAGGGGCTAAAGCTCGAGTCGAGGTTGGATTTTTTTTTGGAAAAGCGCATTCACGATTTAAAGAACCTTGACTCGAGGGCCCCAACCTCGAGTCGAGGTTGCCAATTTTTTAAAATCTTCCTTTTAAAGTCATTTGAGAGGAAAATAGAGCATAACCTTCTCCATAGCAGTTACCATCGGTTTTTGGGGCGACTTCTCAGGCCCCATGCCAATTTCTCCTTGTAGGTAGATTAGATTGGTAGATTTAGATAGATTTTCATTAATTGTTTCTTAGATTAGACTTAGATCCTTTAGATCTCTTAATTCCAAGTTGTAATTCCTTTGGAGAAGAAGTTCCATTTGAAGATTCAAGCATTCCCATTATTGATCATTTGATTCAATTAGTGATGTTCTTCCTCTTTACTCATTTCTTTAGTTTAATTGTTGTGATTAGCACTTTGATGTTGCGCAATTAGATTTTGTACCCATGGATTTTGCACTTTGCTCCATGGGCTAATACTCTTGTGCTTGGGATAATTGAAATTGAGGATGATTTGATTGCCTTGTGCTATGATTGTTGATGATTGTTGATCAATTGAGATAGTTTGTACCCTAATTGTGATTCTAATTGTGCTTCATGCATTTTTATCTCTTTAGATTAATGTTTGATCACCCTAGCAATAGGCGAGAGTTGAGCTAACATGATTAGGGATTAATCGGGTTATGCTAGGAATTCTGCTGCGTAAAGGCTTTAGCCACGTGGAACCCAGGTGGGAAAATTGGCCCATGTCAGTTTTTACGCATCAACCATCGAGGCAATCAATTTCACCAGCGAGAAAAGCAATTTCACCATTCATTTTTTTTCTATTTTACATGTATATTCAAAAATACATGAGAAGAGAAAAAGAGAAAAAGTAGAAATAAAATACTAAAGTAGATTACTTACCACAATCTTGACAGGAGATGATGAAGATGTGAAGAGAAAGTGGGAGTGGCACCAATTTTTTTTACCCAAATTATGAATGTGAATGAAGATGAAAATATAAAAGTGTAGAGGAATAAAAGTGGCATTTGAGTCTTTTTATGTCAAATTTGGGTAAAAAAACTCATTTTTTTTTTATAAAATAGGTAGAAAACTATTTTGATTATGTATATTAGATAAAAACACCTATTTGGCATTTATAAAATACAGCTGATATTTTTTCTTTTAATCAAATTATTCATTTTTTTTATCAAATTTGACACATACTTTTTTTTTTATTATTAAATCTCGCATATGTGTTTTAATTAACAAATATTTGAACCATATTCATAACTAAACGAAGAGATTAATCGTTTGACAAAAGTCACCCGGTGAGTCTAAGGTTCAACTCTCGGGAAAATCGTAGTGACGAGTCTTTAACAAAATACAAATTTTCATAAAGATCTGGGAAATATAAAGTGACATATTTAGATAAAAAGAGAGTGGAAGCGGGTCGTCTATTGCAGCTCCCGGGCCTCAATCTCATGACCTGAAAAATATTAGTTATAGGGCGTGAGATAAAATCTCAGTGGATGACCTGTACACTGTTATACAGATTGACAGGAAATCCCAAAATAGTTGAATGTTTTATTCTTTATTCTCATCTTTCGTTATTTACTTGTTATGGCTTTGTGTTCATTTGTATTAGGTAATCTTCCGTTATAAGATTTTCATCCTTTAACTTCCGTTTGATTAAGAGATTCATCTTTCTTTGCAACAGTTAGTACATAAATATAGCACATATGAGATGACACATGATAGTTTCCTATCACATCCGATCTCAATAATAACATTGTGGAATGGCACGTTTACACGTCCGAGACCCGTAATCATATGGGAAGGCACATGATAGTTATTCTATCACATCCGAACCCCGTAAACTTTCATCATATGGGAGGGCACATGATAGTTTCCTACCATATCCGAACCCCGAAAATTTTCATCACATCATATAGGACTTGCCCTCTTTTCATAAAATAATAAATAAAAGTAAAATATAGTTCATCATTGGACAATCACACATTTAAGTTATACATTCACATGCTTTTGGTATTTGCATCTTTTGAGGAATCTGTTTATGTTCGATTTAGGAAAACTGACAACAGTCTATATAACATTAACTGGCTATACAGATAGTGTCACTCACCTGGAGAACTTTTAAGAGAAAGTTTAACTTTTTGATCGCTTGGCCTCTCGTACAAACCTCCGGTCTCAGGTTTGAGCCGTACTTTACCTAGCATAGTCCATTTGTTTAGTTCGATAACTCTTTTGTCCATTAGAAACTTAGGTTCTCGATCTTATTGTGCAAGGCTTTGAATGAAGAAGCGGTACTTCATTTTACCAAAAGCTTCTATGGGTTAAATCCTATGTCTAACGGCTTTGTTAGTGTACTACAGTTTGTGGATCCCGAATTTGGGACTTTCGGTTTCGTTCATTTTCCAGAAAAACATGTAAGACACTCAGGTATATGCATTCATAAAGTATCATGTATAACATTCGATATTCAAACATGCACTTCATTAAAAGTTTTGGCCATTTAATTTTTCAAGTACTAGTCAATTGAAGAAACAATACCTATACATGCATAAATAAAATACTTAGACTCGTTAGAAAATTATGAAATTTTAGTATGTTGTGCATCTTTCAGTATAGAACAAAGTTTATTAAGGGTCTGAGTTCATTTGAGTTACGAAACTATAGCAGATTTTGCAATAAGGACTCTAAATATTAGTTTCAGCAAAACAGTGACCCTAAATTTATAAAATCCATAACTCTTGGTAGAAATATCCAAAAATTATGAAATTCAAACATGTGATGCATTACTCAAATATGAACAACTTTTATTCAGGGACCCAAGCTATTTGACTTACGGATTCTGCCCAGAAAATTCGTAAACATTCAATCTATCGTTTGGCTTGGTTATTGGACATGTCTTACGAGAAAATTCATAAATTATTGGATACTCGTTTAAAAATCACTAAATTTAAGAATCTTGTTATAAACAGGTTGTAGGACATTCATGAATTTTCCCATGATTTATGCAATAATCTAACTGGAAAAATAAATTCGTGCAACACAGAATAACCCTATGCATCGAACGTCGACCAGGTACTCAGAAAACGAATTTTATCTCATAAAGTACTAAACTAAATATTATGAGTTTTGACTATGATTTACAACACATCAAGGGGAACATCCCAGATTTTTCCTAGAATTTTATAATTATCAGAAAGGGGAGAAATAAAAGAAATTAGTCACTGCTCCCAGTTTCGGATTACATCCGACACATAATGTTTCACGATTTTATTCTCAGTCTACAAAAATCCAGTGACCACGAAATTTTACTATGTTATTCTACACTTCAAATAGTACATCTAGGAATTTTTCCATCATTTTTAAATGGGTGTAAAGGGTCCGAATAAATTTTACGAAAACTGGTTAGTGGTTAGGGCATGGTTTTGGCAGCTTCATCATTTTGACTCCAAACACCAAAATTCCAACTCAAGCACTCCATATAGGATCATATTATGTAAGAAGGGGTTCTTAGGAGTTCCTATCATGCTTCTACTAATTGTTTAAAGCTCTTAAAACAAAACTTAAGCTTAGAGGCTAACCTTTGTAGTTTCCTCTTAAGGACTTCTTGCTTGCTACTTGTTTTTCCTTGTTGATGTAGGAAATGAAGAAGGGGAAGAGGGGTATTTATAGGGGAAAAGAGAGGGGATGTGGCCGGTCAAGAGGGGTGGGAAAAAGGGAGCAACTAGGTGGTTAAATAGGCATAAGGCTAAAAGGTTAGTTTAGGAGCTAAAACCTAAGATTTTGGCAAGATTTCATGTACTATCATATTCCCTCATTTAAGGCTCTCCATGTGCACGAAAATTTGGAAGATTTGAGCTGCCATTTGGTAGTCCAATTTCTAATACAGTGGTGTGCCTTCGTTGTTGAGGTTTCGGTATTTTTCGGTCTGAGTTTCAGCTCCGAAAATTATTAAAACGCGCGATGGGAAAACAAACATTTTTCTTAGGGTTTTCTTGAGTGTTTCCCACCTTTAAAGGACTTATTGATAATTAATCATTATTAATCTAATCCGGATTACGGATAAGGATTTTAGAAGTATTAGTAGATTTTCGGTTCGAAGAACCGTTCGTCAATTGGAGAAAAATTACACATAAAATTTTAAATCAAACAATAAACTAAATCAACTTAGAAAATCAAATATAAAACTCTAGGTTTTGGTTTCGGGTTATTATATTGGACCCAGTTAATGAAGAATATGAGAGATATTCCTTGACTTGGGCCTTAATTATCTCAACTGCTCGTTATCTCTCATATTTCTCGGTATTATCAAAAAGTAACCAACATGGGCCTGGTCAACACCCGCGTGCGGTCTTCAAATCTCGGCTGGGCCTCACGGCCCACCTGCAGTTAGGTTTTGGGCCTCCTGGCCCACCAGTAGTTGGGTTTAGGCCTCGCGGCCTGTAATTAGGTTTGGGCCTCGTGGCCTATCTGTAGTTAGGTTTAGGCCTCGTGGCCTACCTGTAGTTAGGTTTGGTCCTCGTGGCCCACCTATAGGTGGGTTTAGGGCTTTACAACCTATTTGCGATCGATCCGGGCTCGGGCCCATCTCGGGTTTACCTCCCTCTATCGAAGATATTCGGTTACATCATCGGACCCTATTGGGCTGGGCATATTTGGGCCCTACATGTAGTTGGGCCTGACATTTTTATCCGCATCAACCACTCCCCCCTACTCCGGTGAGCGATCTCGGAGCTCCTTGGGGTAAGGAAGATTAGACAGTCCTCCTTGCAGTTTCAGCTTTGGAACATCCTCCCTGCAGCTTCAGCTTTGGGACATCCTCCCTGCAGCTTCGGCTTTGGGACATCCTCATTTGATTGGAAGTAGTAATCCGGTAAGTGGTATTAAGACCAATCGCAAATATCGAACCTAAAGGAGTAAGTATGCAAGCGAGGCCCTAAGGATACAAGTTCTAAATGACTATTGTTGCAAGAATGGGCTTAGGACTAAATCTACAAAAATATTTCAAGAATTAAAATCTAAAACTTGCAAGCAATTAATCAAACACTTAAGATGCAATATCAAATAAGATAGAACAAATGGGGGAATGGGGTGCAAGGGATAATCTTCATCAAGGAATCCATGATTAACAAGCCATGATTGAATCAAATTGTAAATCAATCAAATTAGAAAGCATAAACCATCATGAAATTAATCACTCCATTAAAATCACAATGCCTAATGTGAGTATTCTTAGTCCTTCCCATCTCTCAATGTAGAAGTCCCCAATTCATACAATCATGCAAAATTATAACCCGATTAACACCTAATCACGTTAGCTCAACTCTCGCCTATTGCTAGGGTGATCAACCATTAATCAAAAGAGACAATTTTACATGAAGCACAATTAAGAATCACAATTAGGAAGCAATCTAATTCAGTTGATCACAATCATCAACAATCATAGCATGAGGCAATCACATCATCCCCAATTTCAATTATCCCATGCACAAAGCTATTAGCCCATGGTGCTAAGTGCAAAAGCCATGGGTGAAAAATCTAGGAAAGCAATTAAATCACTAATCACCACAAACAAGGAATTAAAGAGAGAAATGTAGAAGATCATCAACAATTGGTCTTCAATTAACAAAAATAATAATGCTTCAATCCTTCACAATGCTTGAATTACAATCCTCTTCACTTCAATTACAACTTGAAACTCAAAATATAATGGATCAAAATGCTAATCTAATGATTACAAGTTTGAATTGAATCAAAATCTATCAATCTAATGCAATTACAAGTAGAATTAAGCTAGAAAATGATAAATTCGCTCAGGAAACTACCTAGAAACTGCTCTAAACTGATATGGGGAGAATATGCTCTGTTTTTGGATCCAAATGACTTAAAATCAGAATTTCTCGGTTTTGGGGCCCCCTCGACTCGAGCTTGGTGCCCTCGAGTCGAGGGTGAAGAGTCGTGTCCGTGACTTCTGTTAGGATGTATACTATAAGCCTAGCTTTTGTATGAACATCTTTTTGAGTATGAACATCTTTTTAATATAAGATTCATTATGATCAAAATACTTATTGTTTATGATTGTTATATATATCATTATTTTGTCCGGGTTAATCTATACTGTAGATAACATGGTGTGTGGTGTCACACAGAAGATTATGCTATCAGTTCCTTATAGATTATAGATAATAGCTCACAACCAAGATGGATTTGGACAAACCATTGGAATGGTTGTAGTGTAATTTGGTATTAGTCTATCTTGACTATAAAGTTACACTAGTACATTTTATATGTATTGAGCAGGACCATATGAGGTTGTTCAATTTGTACTGACTATATAAAAGAACAAGACCTCTGTTGTTATGGATGTACATCTTCTTAATCCCTATATAATAATGGGCACGTGTACTCAATGTATGTTTCTTTGATTTGCCAATGGGTGAGATTTATTAAATCAATAGGCTCGGTGAATTGGGAGATAGCATTGCTTATATGGTGTGCTATTGATTATAGAAGGAATCCGTGTCCTAATTATTTAGGATGATGATGTCCCCTTTAGGAGCTCATAAAGATTATTATGTAAACCCTGCAGGTGGATTTAATCCGACATAATAATAAAGATGAGTGGTACTACTCTTGGAATTAGATATAAATTAATTAAGTTGTCAGTAATTTAATTAATTTATGGACATTCGATATCTTAAACACGGGGAAATAAATGTACACATAATAAAGGAGCCCATATTATAATATGAGATTAGGACGGTAATTCAATTATAACTCTTTAGTGGACTGAGTTATAATTGATGGGCTTAAGTAAAGTGTTCGGACTGAACACAGGATATTTAGGCCCATCAGGAGGCCCAACCCTAATTCCTCCTTAGGGTCCCTGTTGTAGCCTATAAATAAACCTTAACATCAGAGCCTCCAGCGTGTGAAAAACGTGAGATCAGAGAGAGGCGGATTCTGATTCCTTGGAGGATCATCGACCACTCGACGTCCAAGGGAAAGGGATAGGAATACGGCAGAAGACCGTGAGGTTCGAGGCTCATCCTTCGATCGCTCTAACCTTAGAACTGGTTTGTCTTCACCTATTATGGTGAATAAAGGTACAATTCTATCCGCTGTGTTTATGTGATTACGATCCCGAATCTGATAATTTCGTAGAGTCGGCGATCGGTGGTTCCTATAATTGGTATCAGAGCCGTGTTTTCTGACTCTATGCAATTGATTTGGTTATTCATAGATCTGATTTATTAGGATTGCATGATTATTGTAAATCTATTATAATAGGGTTTCTTGATCTGTTATAATAGGGTTTCTTGATCTGTTATAATAGGGTTTCTTGATCTGTTATAATAGGGTTTCTTGATCAGTTATAATAGGGTTTTCTTGATCTGTTATTATAGAGGTTCATGATCTGATATTGAATAGGATTGCATGATATTTGTAAATCTGTCATATTAGGGTTTGCATGATTATCATGAATCTGTTATATTAGGGATTGGATTTTAATCGTAAATCTATTTTTTTTCGGGTATGCGAATATTCTGATATTTTTTTGCAGGAACCCTAAATCCAACTATTATGGTCAGCATGTATGTTTATGTATGTATTAAACCCTCGGACCTGTCGAGGTTTTTGTTTTGGGTTGGTGAATGATTGTAATAGTTATAACCACGGCGGTCTGTCGTGTAGGTTTTATTTCGATCTAGATAATGTATAGGATCGTTGGATAAAACTGTAATAGGAATAGATTAGGATGGTCGATGGCGGAACCAGTTCGATAGCAAAGAATCGATGGATTTTTTTTCGAACCCCGTATTGCATGGCGCTGCCCCGCACCCCGTTTGACGGCGAACATTCAAGAACATGGGAGCAGATTGACTTGGTATTAAGAAATGGTTTACACTTAGATGCATATAACAAAATCATCCTCCCCATCGGAGTAAGTGTTGTTATTTGTATGGCTAAAGACAAACCAACTATTAATTTTTATTTTGTTTGACAAAATGATGAAATTAATGGGTAAAACCTCCTCTTGCAAATGATTGAATTAGTATACGTCCACACTATCGTGGCATACAAACTTCACGGTGTTTTGAGGTGCTGGTGAATTTAATTGTATTGTTTGAGGGAAACAATATTGATTTAAATTCTTAATTTTGATCATAATGCATTTACGTGTTTCTCAGGATTTATCATGACTTTCAATCCACTTGCTGTTATTCTTAAAGAAAACAAACTTACTGGTCCTAATTATATTGATTGGATAAGAAACTTGGACATTGTCTTGATCAAAAGAGTACAAGTTTGTACTCACCGAGGTTTATCCCGAAAACCCGATGAAAACTCTAGTGAAGAGGAGAAAGAGGCTTATAAGAAGTGGGTCAAGGCGGATGAGATGGCGCGGTGTTACATTTTGGCTTCTATGTCAAATGTGCTTGCAAAATCAGCATCGAGGCCATGACCTCTGCTTATGAGATGATGCTCAATCTCAAAGAACTCTTCGGACACCAGAGTCGGGCTGCCAGGCAAGAGGCCATGAGAAACTTAATGACGACCACCATGACTGAGGGGACACCCGTAAGGGATCATATCCTCAAGATGATGGCTCATTTGAATGAGATGGAAGTCCTTGGAGCTGAAATCAATGGGGAAACCCAGGTCGATATCGTTCTCCGACGACGCCCTAAGAGTTTTGAGCAGTTTTACCGAACTACAACATGAACAAAAGGTTGTATTCGATGGCGGAACTTCCGACGAACTCCAAGCAGCGAAGGGTTATTTCGTCAAGCTTCTCAAGCTTATATTGCTGAAAATGTTTCTACATCTAAGCCAAAAGGCAAGGTGATGAAGAAAAAGAAATAAGCTGGTTTGGCAAAGAAAGCGGGTGAACCAAAGAAAATTGGTCCACCAAATGGCGTGAAGAAGCCTAAGGGCAAATGTTTTTTGTGCAAGCAGCCAGGACATTGGAAGGTAGATTGCCCTCGTAAAAGGAAAAAGAAGGTATATCTTATTCACTAACTATTGAAACATGTTTAGCGGTGTTATCTACCGGCTTTGGTGTGTAGATACGGGAGCCACCGATCATGTCTGCAATTCTTTGCAGGGGTTCCAGGAAACCAGACAGCTTAGTGAGGGTGAGATTACCATCTACATGGGCGACGCTACGAAAGTAGCAGCTGTTGCAGTGGGAGATGTTTATTTATTTTTTGATAAGAATAAGACTTTGGTTTTGAGAAATTGTCTTTACGTACCTTGTTTTAGAAAGAACTTGATTTCAGTTTCTAAGTTATTTTTGGATGGATATTCTGTTTCTTTTGATAGCAAAGTGGTTGTCAAGAAAAATAGTGCTATTATCTGTTCTGTTACGTTGATTGGCAATTTATATACTCGTAATCCAATAACTCCCACAAAGCAACAAATGGAAATTAATAGTACATCTTCTAACTCAAATAAGCGAAATGAACCTTCAAAAATGAACCAAACATATCTTTGACATCTAAGATTAGGTCACATTAACTTGAGTAGGATTCAAAGGTTGATAGCCGATGGACCTTTGAGTTCATTGGAAGTGGAAAACTATCCGACCTGCGAGTCCTGCTTGGAAGGAAAAATGACCAAAAGGCCTTTTAAAGCCAAGGGGTATAGAGCCAAAGAAGTGTTGGAATTGGTTCATTCTGATTTATGTGGTCCTATGTCTACTCAAGCAAGGGGTGGTTTCGAATATTTTGTCTCTTTTATAGATGATTATTCGAGATATGGATATATTTATTTGATGCGCCACAAGTCTGAGTGCTTTGATAAATTCAAAGAGTACAAGGCTGATGTGGAGAAGCGTCATGGTAAATATATCAAAACACTACGATCTGATCGTGGTGGCGAGTACCTCTTAGGAGAGTTTAGAAATTACTTATCGGAAGCTGGGATTCAATCCCAATTATGCACCTAGTACACTCCAACGAGAATGGTGTGGCGGAACGAAGGAATAGGACACTCTTGGAAATGGTTAGATCGTTGATGAGCTATTCGGAATTGCCGAGTTCGTTTTAGGGGTATGCCCGAAACAAAGAGCGTACATTTTGAACTTGGTTCCTTCTAAGACAAGATCTTCTACTCCCACAGAATTGTGGAATGGGCGTAAGCCTAGTCCAAAACATATTCGGATTTGGGGTAGTCAGCAGACATGTGCTTTGAAAGGAGATGCTTGATAAGTTGGAATCTCGCATGCAGAAGTTCGGCTGTTTGTGGGCTATCCTAGAGGAACGAAAGGTGGTTTGTTTTATAGTCCTAAAGATCAGAGGGTAATTGTTAGCACAAATGTCCGATTTTTAGAAGAGGACTATGTAATGGACCACAAGCCCATGAGTAAAATTATTTTAGAAGAAGTAAGGGGAGAAACTTCTACCTTAGTACCAAGAGTACAAGATGAGATACCACATGGGTCAGCACCATCTGCTACTAATGATACACTATTACCACAAGTGCCTCGTCGTAGTGGGAGGGTTATTAGACAACCTGATAGATTCATGTTTTTGGGAGAGTCTTCGGACTTAGTACCTGGTGAACACGAATCGGATCCCTGGAGCTACGATGAAGCACTCCAAGATAAAGATGCAGAATCTTGGGAAAAAGCAATGAAATCTGAATTAGAATCTATGGATTCTAATCAAGTCTGGGAGCTAGTAGAACCACCAAATGGTGTAAAAGCCATTGGCTGTAAGTGGGTCTACAAAAGAAAAAGAGGATCAGACGGGAAAGTAGAAACTTTCAAAGCAAGGCTTGTAGCGAAGGGGTACACTCAAAAAGAAGGAATCGATTATGAGGAAACCTTTCCGCCGGTAGCCATGCTTAAGTCTATCCGGATTCTTTTGTCTATTGCTGCTCATATGAATTATGAGATTTGGCAAATGGATGTCAAGACAACTTTCCTCAATGGAAGTCTTGAAGAAAACATCTATATGAAGCAACCAGAAGGATTCATTGCAAAGGGCAAAGAGCATCTTGTGTGTAAGCTTAATCGGTCCATTTATGGGTTGAAACGAGCTTCGAGATCTTGGAACATCCGTTTTGATGAGATAATCCAGTCTTATGGATTTATTCAATGTCCGGATGAGTCATGTGTATACAAGAAGAGTGACGAAAACGTGGTGGTATTTCTTGTACTATACGTAGATGACATCTTGCTCATTGGCAACAATGTCAAGGTGTTGTCAGATGTAAAGGTATGGTTGTCCAAGCAGTTTGATATGAAGGACTTGGGAGAAGTTGGACATATTCTTGGGATCAAAGTTATAATGGATCGCAAGAAAAGAATGTTATGCTTATCTCAAGCTTCATACATTGATACTATCTTGGCTCGTTTTTAGCTTGCAAAACTCCAAGAAAGGTTTTCTACCTTTTCGATATGGAGTACCTTTATCTAAAGAGATGTGTCCTAAGACACCAAAGGAGATAGAGGACATGAAGGCAGTTCCTTATGCTTCGGCTGTAGGAAGCCTAATGTATGCAATGCTATGTACGAGGCCAGATATCTGTTTTGTCGTGGGCATAGTTAGCAGATATCAAAGTAACCCAGACAAGGACATTGGACTCATGGTAAAGCATATTTTAAAGTACCCGAAAAGGACTAGAAATTATATGCTTGGTTTACCAAGCATATACTTTACTTCCTGAGGGTTACACAAACTCTGATTTCCAGTCGGATAGGGACAACAATAAATCTACCTCGGGTTATGTGTTTACCTTGGGAGGTGGAGCCATAGTATGGAGGAGTGTAAAGCGAAATGCGTTTCGGACTCCACCATGGAAGCCGAGTATGTGGTGGCCTCCGAGGCAGCCAAAGAAGCTGTATGGCTCAGAAACTTCTTGATGGACTTAGAAGTGATTCCTAGTTTGCCTAAAGCCATCACAATTTATTGTGATAACAGTGGTGTAGTGGCAAACTCGAAGGAACCACGAGCCCACAAAGCAAGCAAACACATTAAGCGCAAGTACCACCTGATACGAGACATCGTAAAAAGAGGAGAAGTTGTTGTCGCCAAGATTGCATCAGCGGATAACCTAGCAGATCCTTTCACAAAGGCTCTTCCAGCGAAAGCTTTTGATGGCCATGTTGAAGGGATGGGAATCAGATGTATGGCAGCAATTATGGAAGCATAGTCTTTTAGTATAAGTGGGAGATTGTTAGGATGTATACTATAAGCCTAGCTTTTGTATGAACATCTTTTTGAGTATGAACATCTTTATAATATAAGATTCATTATAATCAAAATACTTATTGTTTATGATTGTTATATATATCATTATTTTGTCCGGGTTAATCTATACTGTAGATAACATGGTGTGTGGTGTCACAGAGAAGATTATTCTATCAGTTCCTTATAGATTATAGATAATAGCTCACAACCAAGATGGATTTGGACAAACCATTGGAACGGTTGTAGTGTAATTTGGTATTAGTCTATCTTGACTATAAAGTTACACTAGTACATTTTATATGTATTGAGCGCAGACCATATGAGGTTGTTCAATTTGTACTGACTATATAAAAGAACAAGACCTCTGTTGTTATGGATGTACGTCTTCTTAATCCCTGTATAATAATGGGCACGTGTACTCGATGTATGTTTCTTTGATTTGCCAATGGGTGAGATTTATTAAATCAATAGGCTCGATGAATTGGGAGATAGCATTGATATGGTGTGCTAATAGAAGGAATTGGGAGATGATGTCCCCTTGCTTATATTATGGTTTAATCCGTGAACTCTTTAGTGGACTGAGTTATAATTGATGGGCTTAAGTAAAGTGTTCGGACTGAACACGGGGATATTTAGGCCCATCGGGAGGCCCAACCCTAATTCCTCCTTAGGGTCCCTGTTGTAGCCTATAAATAAACCTTAACATCGAGCCTCCAGCGTGTGAAAAACGTGAGATCGGAGAGGCGGATTCTGATTCCTTGGAGGATCATCGACCACTCGGCGTCCAAGGGAAAGGGATAGGAATACGGCAGAAGACCGTGAGGTTCGAGGCTCATCCTTCGATCGCTCTAACCTTAGAACTGGTTTGTCTTCACCTATTATGGTGAATAAAGGTACAATTCTATCCGCTGTGTTTATGTGATTACGATCCCGAATCTGATAATTTCGTAGAGTCGGCGATCGGTGGTTCCTATAATTGGTATCAGAGCCGTGTTTTCTGACTCTATGCAATTGATTTGGTTATTCATAGATCTGATTTATTAGGATTGCATGATTATTGTAAATCTATTATAATAGGGTTTCTTGATCTGTTATAATAGGGTTTCTTGATCTGTTATAATAGGGTTTCTTGATCTGTTATAATAGGGTTTCTTGATCAGTTATAATAGGGTTTTCTTGATCTGTTATTATAGAGGTTCATGATCTGATATTGAATAGGATTGCATGATATTTGTAAATCTGTCATATTAGGGTTTGCATGATTATCATGAATCTGTTATATTAGGGATTGGATTTTAATCGTAAATCTATTTTTTTTTTATGCGAATATTCTGATATTTTTTTTGCGAAACCTAAATCCAACTATTATGGTCAGCATGTATGTTTATGTATGTATTAAACCCTCGGACCTGTCGAGGTTTTTGTTTTGGGTTGGTGAATGATTGTAATAGTTATAACCACGGCGGTCTGTCGTGTAGGTTTTATTTCGATCTAGATAATGTATAGGATCGTTGGATAAAACTGTAATAGGAATAGATTAGGATGGTCGATGGCGGAACCAGTTCGATAGCAAAGAATCGATGGATTTTTTTTCGAACCCCGTATTGCATGGCGCTGCCCCGCACCCCGTTTGACGGCGAACATTCAAGAACATGGGAGCAGATTGACTTGGTATTAAGAAATGGTTTACACTTAGATGCATATAACAGTATCCTCCCCATCGGAGTAAGTGTTGTTATTTGTATGGCTAAAGACAAACCAACTATTAATTTTTATTTTGTTTGACAAAATGATGAAATTAATGGGTAAAACCTCCTCTTGCAAATGATTGAATTAGTATACGTCCACACTATCGTGGCATACAAACTTCACGGTGTTTTGAGGTGCTGGTGAATTTAATTGTATTGTTTGAGGGAAACAATATTGATTTAAATTCTTAATTTTGATCATAATGCATTTACGTGTTTCTCAGGATTTATCATGACTTTCAATCCACTTGCTGTTATTCTTAAAGAAAACAAACTTACTGGTCCTAATTATATTGATTGGATAAGAAACTTGGACATTGTCTTGACTGCTGAAGAGTACAAGTTTGTACTCACTGAGGTTTATCCTGAAAAACCCGATGAAAACTCTAGTGAAGAGGAGAAAGAGGCTTATAAGAAGTGGGTCAAGGCAGATGAGATGGCGCGGTGTTACATTTTGGCTTCTATGTCAAATGTGCTGCAAAATCAGCATCAGGCCATGACCTCTGCTTATGAGATGATGCTCAATCTCAAAGAACTCTTCGGACACCGTAGTCGGGCTGCCGAGGCAAGAGGCCATGAGAAACTTAATGACGACCACCATGACCGAGGGACACCCGTAAGGGATCATATCCTCAAGATGATGGCTCATTTGAATGAGATGGAAGTCCTTGGAGCTGAAATCAATGGGGAAACCCAGTCGATATCGTTCTCCAGACGCCTAAGAGTTTTGAGCGGTTTCGCTGAACTACAACATGAACAAAAGGTTGTATTCGATGGCGGAACTTCCGGCGTAACTCCAAGCAGCGAGAAGGGTTATTTCGTCAAGCTTCTCAAGCTTATATTGCTGAAAATGTTTCTACATCTAAGCCAAAAGGCAAGGTGATGAAGAAAAAGAAATAAGCTGGTTTGGCAAAGAAAGCGGGTGAACCAAAGAAAATTGGTCCACCAAATGGCGTGAAGAAGCCTAAGGGCAAATGTTTTTGTGCAAGCAGCCAGGACATTGGAAGGTAGATTGCCCTCGTAAAAAGGAAAAAGAAGGTATATCTTATTCACTAACTATTGAAACATGTTTAGCGGTGTTATCTACCGGCACCTGGTGTGTAGATACGGGAGCCACTGATCATGTCTGCAATTCTTTGCAGGGGTTCCAGGAAACCCAGACGACTTAGTGAGGGTGAGATTACCATCTACATGGGCGGCGCTACGAAAGTAGCAGTGTTGCGGTGGGAGATGTTTATTTATTTTTTGATAAGAATAAGACTTTGGTTTTGAGAAATTGTCTTTACGTACCTTGTTTTAGAAAGAACTTGATTTCGAGTTTCTAAGTTATTTTTGGATGGATATTCTGTTTCTTTTGATAGCAAAGTGGTTGTCAAGAAAAATAGTGCTATTATCTCTGCATTACGTTGATTGGCAATTTATATACTCGTAATCCAATAACTCCCACAAAGCAACAAATGGAAATTAATAGTACATCTTCTAACTCAAATAAGCGAAATGAACCTTCAAAAATGAACCAAACATATCTTTGACATCTAAGATTAGGTCACATTAACTTGAGTAGGATTCAAAGGTTGATAGCCGATGGACCTTTGAGTTCATTGGAAGTGGAAAACTATCCGACCTGCGAGTCCTGCTTGGAAGGAAAAATGACCAAAAGGCCTTTTAAAGCCAAGGGGTATAGAGCCAAAGAAGTGTTGGAATTGGTTCATTCTGATTTATGTGGTCCTATGTCTACTCAAGCAAGGGGTGGTTTCGAATATTTTGTCTCTTTTATAGATGATTATTCGAGATATGGATATATTTATTTGATGCGCCACAAGTCTGAGTGCTTTGATAAATTCAAAGAGTACAAGGCTGATGTGGAGAAGCGTCATGGTAAATATATCAAAACACTACGATCTGATCGTGGTGGCGAGTACCTCTTAGGAGAGTTTAGAAATTACTTATCAGAAGCTGGGATTCAATCCCAATTGTCTGCACCTAGTACACTCCAACAGAATGGTGTGGCGGAACGAAGGAATAGGACACTCTTGGAAATGGTTAGATCGTTGATGAGCTATTCGGAATTGCCGAGTTCGTTTTAGGGGTATGCCCTGGAAACAGCAGCGTACATTTTGAACTTGGTTCCTTCTAAGACAGTATCTTCTACTCCCACAGAATTGTGGAATGGGCGTAAGCCTAGTCTGAAACATATTCGGATTTGGGGTAGTCCAGCACATGTGCTGAAAGGAGATGCTGATAAGTTGGAATCTCGTACAGAAGTTCGGCTGTTTGTGGGCTATCCTAGAGGAACGAAAGGTGGTTTGTTTTATAGTCCTAAAGATCAGAGGGTAATTGTTAGCACAAATGTCCGATTTTTAGAAGAGGACTATGTAATGGACCACAAGCCCATGAGTAAAATTATTTTAGAAGAAGTAAGGGGAGAAACTTCTACCTTAGTACCAAGAGTACAAGATGAGATACCACATGGGTCAGCACCATCTGCTACTAATGATACACTATTACCACAAGTGCCTCGTCGTAGTGGGAGGGTTATTAGACAACCTGATAGATTCATGTTTTTGGGAGAGTCTTCGGACTTAGTACCGTGAACACGAATCGGATCCACGAGCTACGATGAAGCACTCCAAGATAAAGATGCGAGAATCTTGGGAAAAAGCAATGAAATCTGAATTAGAATCTATGGATTCTAATCAAGTCTCGGGAGCTAGTAGAACCACCAAATGGTGTAAAAGCCATTGGCTGTAAGTGGGTCTACAAAAGAAAAAGAGGATCAAGACGGGAAAGTAGAAACTTTCAAAGCAAGGCTTGTAGCGAAGGGGTACACTCAAAAGAAGGAATCGATTATGAGGAAACCTTTCCGCCGGTAGCCATGCTTAAGTCTATCCGGTTCTTTTGTCTATTGCTGCTCATATGAATTATGAGATTTGGCAAATGGATGTCAAGACAACTTTCCTCAATGGAAGTCTTGAAGAAAACATCTATATGAAGCAACCAGAAGGATTCATTGCAAAGGGCAAAGAGCATCTTGTGTGTAAGCTTAATCGGTCCATTTATGGGTTGAAACGAGCTTCGAGATCTTGGAACATCCGTTTTGATGAGATAATCCAGTCTTATGGATTTATTCAATGTCCGGATGAGTCATGTGTATACAAGAAGAGTGACGAAAACGTGGTGGTATTTCTTGTACTATACGTAGATGACATCTTGCTCATTGGCAACAATGTCAAGGTGTTGTCAGATGTAAAGGTATGGTTGTCCAAGCAGTTTGATATGAAGGACTTGGGAGAAGTTGGACATATTCTTGGGATCAAAGTTATAATGGATCGCAAGAAAAGAATGTTATGCTTATCTCAAGCTTCATACATTGATACTATCTTGGCTCGTTTTTAGCTTGCAAAACTCCAAGAAAGGTTTTCTACCTTTTCGATATGGAGTACCTTTATCTAAAGAGATGTGTCCTAAGACACCAAAGGAGATAGAGGACATGAAGGCAGTTCCTTATGCTTCGGCTGTAGGAAGCCTAATGTATGCAATGCTATGTACGAGGCCAGATATCTGTTTTGTCGTGGGCATAGTTAGCAGATATCAAAGTAACCCAGGACAAGGACATTGGACTGCGGTAAAGCATATTTTAAAGTACCTGAAAAGGACTAGAAATTATATGCTGGTTTACCAAGCATATACTTTACTTCCTGAGGGTTACACAAACTCTGATTTCCAGTCGGATAGGGACAACAGTAAATCTACCTCGGGTTATGTGTTTACCTTGGGAGGTGGAGCCATAGTATGGAGGAGTGTAAAGCAGAAATGCGTTTCGGACTCCACCATGGAAGCTGAGTATGTGGCAGCCTCTGAGGCAGCCAAAGAAGCTGTATGGCTCAGAAACTTCTTGATGGACTTAGAAGTGATTCCTAGTTTGCCTAAAGCCATCACAATTTATTGTGATAACAGTGGTGTAGTGGCAAACTCGAAGGAACCACGAGCCCACAAAGCAAGCAAACACATTAAGCGCAAGTACCACCTGATACGAGACATCGTAAAAAGAGGAGAAGTTGTTGTCGCCAAGATTGCATCAGCGGATAACCTAGCAGATCCTTTCACAAAGGCTCTTCCAGCGAAAGCTTTTGATGGCCATGTTGAAGGGATGGGAATCAGATGTATGGCAGCAATTATGGAAGCATAGTCTTTTAGTATAAGTGGGAGATTGTTAGGATGTATACTATAAGCCTAGCTTTTGTATGAACATCTTTTTGAGTATGAACATCTTTATAATATAAGATTCATTATAATCAAAATACTTATTGTTTATGATTGTTATATATATCATTATTTTGTCCGGGTTAATCTATACTGTAGATAACATGGTGTGTGGTGTCACAGAGAAGATTATTCTATCAGTTCCTTATAGATTATAGATAATAGCTCACAACCAAGATGGATTTGGACAAACCATTGGAACGGTTGTAGTGTAATTTGGTATTAGTCTATCTTGACTATAAAGTTACACTAGTACATTTTGTATGTATTGAGCAGGACCATATGAGGTTGTTCAATTTGTACTGACTATATAAAAGAACAAGACCTCTGTTGTTATGGATGTACGTCTTCTTAATCCCTGTATAATAATGGGCACGTGTACTCGATGTATGTTTCTTTGATTTGCCAATGGGTGAGATTTATTAAATCAATAGGCTCGATGAATTGGGAGATAGCATTGCTTATATGGTGTGATGTTGATTATAGAAGGAATCCGTGTCCTAATTATTTAGGATGATGATGTCCCCTTGAGGAGCTCATAAAGATTATTATGTAAACCCTGCAGGTGGATTTAATCCGACATAATAATAAAGATGAGTGGTACTACTCTTGGAATTAGATATAAATTAATTAAGTTGTCAGTAATTTAATTAATTTATGGACATTCGATATCTTAAACACGGGGAAATAAACGTACACATAATAAAGGAGCCCATATTATAATATGGGATTGTTGGTCCCGGAAAGTTGAGTTGATTAAAAACCTTGAGTTAGCTTCCTAGAACAAAATCTAGAAAGGGGGGTTTGAATAGATTTTGTAGAATTTTAAATCTTTCAAAATCAATTCAAAATATCAGATTAAACACAGCGGAATATAATTGAATTCTCAACTTTTTACAAGATCAAAAGCAAGGTTGATATTCAGATTTTAGTTAAGATACTGAACTTTAATCTTGAATTAACAAAATTGTAAATCAATCAGAAACTAAAGAAAGCAAGAAATAACACCAGGATTTATAGTGGTTCGGATTTTAATAATCCTACATCCACTCTCCTTCTCCAATCTGAAGAAGGGACTCTGCTTACTACTTACTTTCTCACTTTTAGCTTACAACTTACAACTTGTACAAATCTTCAAATCTTCAATCTCCTAAATCCTTCTCTAAAATCTAACTATTACAGTGTGTATTGGATTTTGAAGATTACAAGAAAAAGTGTTCTAAAAACACTTAGAACTTTTTAAGAACTCTCTTGAAATACTTGTGAAAAGATTGTGATTGAAATCTGAGTAGTGAAAAGTGTGAGAAATCAAATATGCATAAGTATCTAGAAAAATAAAATCTAATCCTATTTATAAGTCTGATAAGACAGTTAGTTTGTTAGTTAATTCTAACAAACTGAAAACTGCTTAACAAACCTATTCTTGATAACTGTTCTCGACCTCAGCTGATTCTTCCTACTCGTCTGAAGCTGACTTGGTGAAGACTTTCCTTTCTTATTCTACTCAGCTTGTCTTTACCTCGTCTGAGCTCTTCATGATCGTCTCCTGTAGATGACTAGTTTTGAGCTTGTCTTCAGATGACTTGTAGACTTTGATCTCCAGCTAATCTTAATCAGCTCTTGACCCAGTCTGATCAGCTTAGGATTGAATCCTGATCTGAGTTGTTTATCAATGTTGTATGCTCATCTGGATTTCTCCTTTTAACTCATCAAAACTCTTCTTGGTCTAACAATTTCCCCCTTTTTGATGAAGTTAAAACCTACAAGAAAGAGACTAACTCACAGCTGAAGTTAGTTTATAGTTAATCAAGATTATCAAATAGGTATTTCAGAGCACATATTTCACAACTCAAAAGATTCATTTCACAATTAGAAAAAAAAATAAAGTCTTTTAGACTCTTTTATAAGTACTTAGAAACAAAAACTGAGTCTTGAGACTAAAAAAAAATTTTCAAAATTTAAGTTTGAGAGATAAAATTCTCAGATGACTTTTCCTAAAATAAAATTTAAGTTTTTCTAAAAAAAAAAACTTCTTCTTTTTTTTTAAAAAAAAACTAAGACAAATAAATCACAAACGATCAAATATATTCATTCAAATATTTACACATTTACAATGATCAAAAGATAAAAAGATAAGGAAAAAAGAAAAGATCCTTTATCAGACTCCCCACAGATTGGATTCAGGAATATCCAACCAGGTAAAGACTCTCTTCCTTAGCTTTTTCAACTCCTCCTCGTCTTTTAACCCGGACTCAACCTCGGCTTTGGCAATGATGCCTTTGATCCAGTTCATGTCGACTGAGCCGTCTAGATTGGTCTTGGGCCTTCCTTTTTCGTAGGCTGGAGCACACAGATCAGCATTGAAGAATTTATCAGCTTCTACCAAAGACCTCCTCCGATAGAAATCCTTGTCCTCATTTTCTATCCACTCATGCCACTTTAGATCTTCGTGCAGCTCAATTTGAATCGGATCCCTTCGGGATGTACCAATGATACATCCATCTGGCTTCCAAATTCTTTTCTTTATACTCTTTGAGGAGTCTGCTAGCTACGACCTTAGGTGGATTGAGTGTCCTGTGATATGGCCTAAATTCAGACTCATCCGCCTCCTTCATCTCCCATTTTCTGACATCTCTGCTCCACCTCATCTCCGGTCTTTGCTCTTCTTCTTGACTTCTTCCTTTCTCTTTCTCCATAGAAAGCCTGTTCCCTCATGATCCTGCTGATCTGTTCCTCAGGCAGGTTAGAGTAATCAGGCTCCCTCTTCCTTTTCTCAGAGATAGTGAGCTTAGGACTCAAGACTTTGACAGGAGCAGATTCTGCAATCATCTTTCCTTTCCCCTTCCCTTTCACCTCAGCTGCTTTTGTCTCAGATTCTTTTAGCTTTGTCAGCAGCTGAGCAGTCCTTTCTTCTTCTTCTTTCTTTCTCCTCTCCTCATCTTCCTTCAATGCCTCCTCGAGTTGGCTGACCCTCACCAAGTGCAGCCACTCATCATCGATTTGATGCGAGCTTCCTCTCTCGTCGTTGTCTCAACTCACTTTGTGCTAGCCTTTGTCTCAACTTTGCTTTTCGTCTCATCTAACACAGCTGTGAGTGCCAACTCTCTTTCCTTTACCTCCTTCACCTCCTTTTCCCCCTTTTTTACTTCATCAGCCAAGGTAGTTAGCTTCGTCTCCAGTTCAGTGCATTTAACCCTGAAGTCTGACTTGTCCAAGGCCAACGAATCTACCACAATTGAGTTGTACTCAGAGACTTGTGATTTCAATCCTTTGACCTCCTCCTCCATAGCTGTCACCTTTTCAGCAAGAACAGATTGAGTTATAGATGTAATCTTTTCAGTAAGATTTACCTCTACTTCTCGCATATTTGTGATCATTGCTTCTGTGACAGCTTTCACCATCTTTTTCGTCCTCCTCTGGAGCTTTTTCTCGAACGCCTGCTTCATCTTCCTCTCCATTTGAGTAATTATGGAAGTGATAGCTGATGTGGGACTTAGGGCACTTTCCTCCTCTTCAGATAAGGATTCGGAAGAAGAAGAGGTAGAGGGGGGAAGTTCAGAAATTTGAGGTTGAGGAATTGGGGAGCTCATCTGAATGTCTTCAAGAAAAGAGTAAGAGGTGACGTCTATTTCTGGGGGAGTAAAGTGTTGGGTTTCAGATGGGGTGGGGGTGGATGTAGTGATTGGTTCTATTTGTGGAGAGATGGTTGGGGGAATAGTAAATTCAGGTTGGGTTGTAGTGGGGGTTTCAGTTTGGGTGGTGGTGGGAGTGGTTTCAGATGATGTTTGGACTGTTTGGAGCAACTGTGGCTGTTTCAGAGGCTCGGAGATGCCAGCCAGGCACACCTCTTCATTGCCAGGTGGGGATTTTGAGGGTGAGAGAGATGAAGTAGTACCTTCCTCCTGGATGGGTGAAAGCACAACTTCCTTGACTGGAGAAGCTGGGACATCCAGCTGCTCCACCTCAGCTGCGATTTCCACCACCGGTATCTCTTCTGGTAGGAGAGTGGAGACTTCTGTCTGGCGACCAGAGCTGCCAGAAGATTCAGACGTCCTGGAGGACCTCCTCTGAAGAATAAATTGATTATCTTCATCGGAATCCTCATCTGTCTGCTGACTTGTGGCTGGCTCAGCTACTGGTGCCCTGTCTGCAGCCCTGACCAGCCTCCTCCTAGACCTCCTTCTTGTTGGAGACCTTATAGAAGTTGCTGCCTCCTCAGCTGTTACTTCTACAACAGCTGGATCCTCGGCTGGTTGAGCTTCTGCAGCTGGTTCAGCCACCCCAGCTGCTGGAGGTTGGGGTACTACTGCTGGTCTCTGTACTCCTGCGGCTGCCAGCTGCTCTCTTTGCCTCTGAGCATCATCAGACTCATCATCAGAGTCAGGCAACCCTCCAATCCATTCATCTTTTGTCAGCAGCCCTTTCTGCTTTGAATATTTCTTTAAACCCTCCCTCGTTTCAAATCTTTTATTCAGTCCTTCCATCAACACTGTGATCTTATTAAAAAGACTCACATTCGAGGTGACTGTCCAGTCTCCATTGGTTGGGTTAAACAATAACCTCAGCTTTTCCTCTTTCAGTCTCCTAAACAATACATCTACCCAATCCACCTGTACTCCATCAACAATGGCTCTCATACAGCACAATCGTGACTTTGTCACTCCATCATGGGAGCTTTGATCTCCTAGGATTGACTTGGTGACGATTGTCATGAGCAGCCTGAACCTTCTCCTCAACATGTGTTTCTTTAATTCTCTCCTAACACCCCTGTATGTAACCCTCGCAAACATATCAAACGATTCTTCCCAATCGTTCTCCTTATACACCAAGGGATTGACCCCTTCAATCGAAGTATCCAGAATCCTTGCAACATTTTCTTTTGAGTATTCTAGCTGGGTACCTTCAACCGTCGTTTTGAAGCCATACTCTGTGAATTCACTCCTTGCCAGAAATTCTGCTCCAATGAAATCAGCAGTCTTGTTCAATGGTGATTTAAGCGAGCAAAATCCTCGTAGTCTTGAAACTTCCAGGAGTCTGATGATTTCTCTGGATTCTCTGTCATTTGTAGTCTCGAAATCTACATACATCTCAGCTTTTAATTTGTTTTTGACAGAATCAGTAAGCATTTTGAAATCAGATCCTGAAGCGGATATATAAGAAGGTGGTTTTGGGGTTTGGGAAGAAGAAGATGCCATTGATAAATTTTTGAGTAAGAAATTTTCAGAAAACTTTAATAACAGGTAATTGTGAAAGTAAAAAAAATTAAAACTGTTGAAGGTAAGTTTTTAAACGAAGAGGGAGAGAAAGGGAAAGTTTAGAAAATCGAAACGTGGCACGGTCTCAGGGTTCTGATTTTTAAACCGTCGATTAAAAAGGCGCGTGTAAAACATCAACGGTTTTGCAAGAAAATCGATTTGAATTCAGGCGCGTGATCTACACGCATCTTGAATTGCGTAAAAAGTAACCGTTTATCCTACGGATTAGACGGCTAATAGACTTACTTTATCAGAAGTAATTAGTATACCTGACGTAAGCAATGAGATGTCTTGCTTAGTATTCAGGTATTCTATTTCAGACTTGGTAAAAGGTCAGACTAGGTCAAGAAAATCTTATCTGATATTTTTCCGAAAACTCTTTCCTAGTCTGATTTTTTAAAGAAAAAAAAAATTTAACAACAAAGTATTTTCAGCTTTGTTACAAAACAGATTACTTGAAATACATGCTTAAGAACTTTATTTAAAAACAACAATTTTGAGAAGAACAAAGATGAAGGTTTTCTGAATGAAGAGATTTATGAATCTAATCTGATATCCTTATTCCTGCAAACAAGCTCATCAAAACTTATTAGTAGCTGAGGTAGATCAGATAGGGTGTAGATAGTCATCTGTTTTTCAGAAAATCAGCTAACTATTATGCCCTAGTCTAATTTACCATATGTCAGATAAGCAATTATCATGTCAGATAAGGTCAATATGACTAATCCTTGATTCTTGATTCCTAAATAGGAGATCAATGATATCAGCTACCTGATTGTCCTTTGACTCATATCTAGTCTGATAATTCTTTCTAGACATTAATTTAAAGAAAAGAAAATAAGGAAACAGATGCACAATAATTAGAAACCAGCTAAAGATGCATCAAGTAATCCTAATTCTAAACACATTTCTTTAAACCTAGATTCAGCTAATGGTTTTGTAAGAATGTCAGCTCTTTGTGATTCAGTGGCAATTTTCTCAATTCTAATGTCATTCTTCTCCACATGATCCCTAATGAAATGATGCCTAATATCTATATGCTTACATCTAGAATGTAGAACAGGATTGTAAGTCATTGCTATTGCACTATTACTATCACAGTAAATAGGAACAGCTGATGTTTGAATATTATAATCTCTAAGCTGTTGACTAATCCAGAGAAGTTGAGAGCAACAACTTCCAGCTGCCATGTATTCAGCTTCAGTTGTGGAGGTGGCAACAGATGTCTGTTTCTTAGATAACCAAGAAATTAATTTGTTGCCTAAGAATTGACAAGTTCCAGAAGTGGATTTTCTATCAATCTTACATCCTCCAAAGTCTGAATCTGAATAACCTGTCAGCTCAAAGTTGTCATCAGCTGGGTACCATAACCCTACTTGCAAGGTTCCTTTGAGATATCTAAGAATTTTCTTAGCAGTCTCCAGATGAGTTTTCTTGGGATTAGACTGGAATCTTGCACATACCCCAACTGCAAAGGCTATGTCTGGTCTACTTGCAGTGAGATAGAGAAGAGATCCAATCAATCCACGATACTCCGTTGCATCAGTGGGTATCCCCTGCTCATTTGAATCCATTGAGAAGTTAGTTGCCATAGGTATTTTAACTTCTCTGCTAGTTGTCATTCCAAATTTCTCAATCAGATCCTTAGCATATTTAGACTGATGTATAAATATTCCCTTACTCATCTGTTTAATCTGTAAGCCTAGAAAGTATGTTAATTCTCCCATCATTGACATTTCAAACCTGTTTTTCATGAGAATGCTAAACTCTTCACATAATTTCAGATTAGGTGAACCAAAGATTATGTCATCTACATAAATTTGAACTAGTAAGATGTTGCCATCTACTTCCTTTCTAAACAAAGTTATATGAATCTTACCTTTACAAAAACCATTTGATGTCAAGAAATCAGATAGGGTATCATACCAGGCTCTGGGAGCTTGTTTCAGTCCATATAGAGCTTTGTTGAGTTTATAGACCTTGTTATTGATCTTAAACCCAGGAGGCTGCTCTACATAGACCTCCTCAAGTAACACGCCATTAAGAAAAGCAGACTTAACATCCATTTGAAAGACTTTAAAAGATTTATATGCAGCAAATGCCAAGAACAACCTTATTGCCTCTAATCTGGCAACTGGAGCATAGGTTTCATCATAGTCTATTCCCTCGGTCGAGAGTAACCTTGTGCAACCAGATCTTGCCTTATTTCGAACAATAATATTGTTCTCATCTGTTTTTATTTTTAAACACCCATTTGGTGCCTATAATCTTTTCGTGTAAGGGTCTTTCTACTAGATCCCATACATTTTGTCTTTCAAACCGATGCGATTCTTCTGCATGGTCATTTATCCGATTTGGGTGCGATAGGGCTTCCTCAATAGACTTGGGTTCAAGAAGCGAAACATAACAACTGAAAAGACTTTCGAGTCTAACATCATTCGTGTCTCATACACTACTAGATGGGTCTCCGATAATCTGATCGAGATGGATGATAGCTTCTCATCCTTTTGCCTATATGAGGAGAAGGATCCTCATCTTGAGTCTCGATAGGCAACTCCTCCGACTCAACCTCGGTGACGTTCCCCCTTCATCACCGACCCCCCCGCCGATCACCGATGTCAAGGGTGTCTGTTACGATGGAGTCGATCAAAAGTTGTCTTCCGATTATCGGATGGGGATTCTTCTTCATCGATTACAATCAAGACTAGGTAGATAGACAGTTCTATGTTTAGTCTTGGATAGTTCAATTTTATTTAGATTTTCAGAAATTTGATTCACTTTATCTGAACAGGAATACAACTCATCAAAAACAACATGAGGGGTTTCCTCCACACAAGGGGTTGTCTTGTTAAAAACTCTAAATGCCTTTGAAGTATTAGAATATCCCAAGAATATTCCATCAGCTGCTTTAGCATCAAAAGTTCTTAACTTAGATTTCCCATTATTATGGATGAAACACTTACAACCAAAAGCTTTGAAGTATGAGATCCTTGGAATCTTACCCTTCCAAATCTCATAAGGAGTCTTACCCTTGTCTTTGACAACTAAGCACCTGTTCTGGGTATAGCAAGCTGTGTTGATGGCTTCAGCCCAGAACCTATGAGGGGTATTATACTCAGCCAACATGCTCCTGGCTGCTTCCTTCAAAGTTCTATTCCTTCTTTCAACCACTCCATTTTGTTGAGGAGTTCTTGCTGAAGATGTCTCATGAATAATTCCACACTCATTGAAAAAATTAGATAAACAAGAATTCAAAAATTATGTGCCCTTATCACTCCTTATTTTAATAATATTAACACCCTTTACATTCTGAATCTGTCTGAACAGATCAGGAATCTTGTTTATAGTCTCATTTTTCTTGAAAAGAAATATAACCCAAGTGTATCTAGAAAAATCATCTACTACAACAAGAGTATATTTCCTTCCACTGAAACTGAGAGGTGTAACAGGTCCAAACAGATCCAGATGAAGAAGTTGTAACACTCTTTCAGATGAAGAGGAGTTAATACTCTTAAATGAGTGTCTAGGCTGTTTACCTTTTTGACAAGCATCACATTTAAGATCAGTGGATAAAAGTTTTTCAGGTAATCCCTTGACAAGGTTCTTTTTAGCCAGCTTACTAAGGGTCTTGAAATTCAGATGACTAAGCCTCTTGTGCCATAGCCAGCTGAGATCTTCTCCACCCTTAGCTATCAGACAAGTATCTTTGGGACAACTATTGAAGTTGGCCACATAGACATTACCATGTCTGAAGCCAGTTAATAGTACCTTATCTGAGGAATTATCTAAAATATCACATTTATCCCTTGAGAATTTTACAAGAAAACCTTTATCACAAAGCTGAGAAACAGATAGCAGATTATGTATCAAACCTTCAACAAAATATACCTCAGATACCTGAATTTCCTTGATAATCAGAGTACCTACACCTTTAGTCTGACCACAATTATTATCACCAAATAAAACTCTTGGACCATCAATGCTTTGAAAATTTGATAACAACTTCTTGTTATGGGTCATATGTTGTGAACAACCACTATCAATGTACCATATTGAAGCTAAGACCTCTTCCTTGAGTGATGATCCCTGTGAATCCTGTAAAACAGATTAGTTTTGAGGTACCCTAGTGATCTTGGGTCCTTTTGGGTCAAGAATCACTTTAGGAATCCAAATAAACATCTCATCTACAGACAGTAAATCATACTCAGATTTTCTACCAAATCTGTCTACAATTATATCATTTTTAAATGATAACTTGTTGTATTCAGATTGAGTAATTTTCCTAATCTTAGGAAATGTAGGATAGCATTTGCTCCTTCCATCAAAAGGATTAAAGTATCTTCTTATTTTGGTTCTTGGATTCCTTCTAGTCTGATAGGGAGTTTTCAGCTGAATTCTTGGTTTCAGACTGGAAGATGTAGTCCTTATCTGACTAGTTGGTTTCCATGGACCAATTTTAATATCCTTTGATTGAACAAATGCTTTCACAAATTTCCTAGGTTTTTGAACATCTGATTTATTGTTCCTATCATAACCAAGTCCTGTCTTATCATGAGATTTTTGAGAAGTATTAAAAATATGATCTATTACTGATTGTGAATTATTAAGCTGACTAATTTTGAAGACAAGCTTCTCATTGTCTTTCTTAATTAATTCATTTTCAGCACAGACTACTTCAAATTTGTCTTTTAAGGTTTTCAATTCATTTTCTAACCTTTCAGGTAAGCTGGCTGATGTACTAGCTTGATCTCAAGAAAACATTCCCCTTGAATGTTTCCTCGCCTCTCGAGCGATTCATCACCTGCTTGCCTTTATTTAGAATTTGAATCTGATCCTTTAAAAACAAATTCTCTGTCTCTAGCTGTTTATAAGTAGCTAAAGATGTCTTTAAATCTCTCAATAACTCATGAATAACAGTTTGGTCATGATCAGATGCAGACTGACAAGAATCATTATCTGAAGATGAATAGTAGATTACCTCATTAGCCATGAGACAGATCTCATCATCTGATCCAAAATCAGATGAGGATGATGAAGATGATGATGATTTCTTTGGCTCTTTTTCTTGACCAACAAAGCTCTTTGATCTCGCAAATCTCCTGTCTCTTTTCTTCCTCTTTTCTTCCCTTTCTTTAGGAGTCAGTTGAGGACAGTCATAGCTGAAATGTCCTGGCTTGTTGCATGTATAGCAGATGTCACTCCTGTCTGATCTGGGACTGGAAGTATTTCTTCTGACAGGTGATCTGTATCTTCTTGTCTATCCTTACCTGCAAATCTCAATTTATTTCTCTTATACTTCATTCTCAATTTATCATACCTTTTTGTAAGTAAAGCCACCTGCTCTTTCAGAGATAGATCAGCTCCTACAGACTCTGTTGACACCTTGTCTTCTTTACTGACAAAGGCAACAGACTTGGATGAGGTACTTGACTCCATCTCATCTTCCTCATCTTCTATCTGGATATCGTACTCTAAAGCTTTAAGATGAGAAAATAAAGTATGGTGAGTAATAGAGGATAAATCTTGAGTTGCTTTAAGGATATTGGATTTTTCCCTCCATCTCTTGGTTAATGATCTCAGAATCTTGTTATTAATCTTTTTCTCTGAATAATTCTTTCCAAGATCAGCTGCTTTGTTGAGAAGATTGGTCAACCTAACATCAAACTGATCCACAGACTCATTTTCTTTCATTTTGAATGTTTCAAATGTATGCAATACTGACTGTAGCTTGTTTTCCTTGACTTGATCAGATCCTTCACAAACATTGGCTAAAGTTTGCCACATCTCTTTGGCTGTTTTGCATCTCTTAACCTTCTATATCCAGTCTTTACTAAGAGTCTCGATGATTTCAGTTCTAGCTACTTGGTCAAGATTGTGGACCTTTCTTTCATCATTTGTCAATTCAGAACTCTTCTTTTCTTGTCTAGTTCTTGACTCAGCTGTCTCTGCTCCAGTGCTGGTGCCTCCATGATAAAATTTTATAGGACCTTCCTCAAGGACCTCTTCCATTCTATCATGAATGGCCTTCAGATGATTTTCCATTCTAAATTTCCAATAATCATAATCTTCAATGGAAAATTCAGGAAGATTCCTAGACTTTTTATTTTTTCCTGAAGACATGATGAAACAAGAACAAAATACTCCACAAAAGCTTATTAGTAGCACTGTTAGTAATGAAAGAAAATGAAGAAAATCAAGATAATTTCAGAATCTTGTTCAAGACCTAAAATCAATATCAGAACAGCTTAACACTGCTCTGATACCACTTGTTGGTCCCGGAAAGTTGAGTTGATTAAAAACCTTGAGTTAGCTTCCTAGAACAAAATCTAGAAAAGGGGGGTTTGAATAGATTTTGTAGATTTTTAAATCTTTCAAAATCAATTCAAAATATCAGATTAAACACAGCGGAATATAATTGAATTCTCAACTTTTTACAAGATCAAAAGCAAGGTTGATATTCAGATTTTAGTTAAGATACTGAACTTTAATCTTGAATTAACAAAATTGTAAATCAAACAGAAACTAAAGAAAGCAAGAAATAACACCAGGATTTATAGTGGTTCGGATTTTAATAATCCTACATCCACTCTCCTTCTCCAATCTGAAGAAGGGACTCTGCTTACTACTTACTTTCTCACTTTCAGCTTACAACTTACAACTTGTACAAATCTTCAAATCTTCAATCTCCTAAATCCTTCTCTAAAATCTAACTATTACAGTGTGTATTGGATTTTGAAGATTACAAGAAAAAGTGTTCTAAAAACACTTAGAACTTTTTAAGAACTCTCTTGAAATACTTGTGAAAAGATTGTGATTAAAATCTGAGTAGTGAAAAGTGTGAGAAATCAAATATGCATAAGTATCTAGAAAAATAAAATCTAATCCTATTTATAAGTCTGATAAGACAGTTAGTTTGTTAGTTAATTCTAACAAACTGAAAACTGCTTAGCAAACCTATTCTTGATAACTGTTCTCGACCTCAGCTGATTCTTCCTACTCGTCTGAAGCTGACTTAGTGAAGACTTGCCTTTCTTATTCTACTCAGCTTGTCTTTACCTCGTCTGAGCTCTTCATGATCGTCTCCTGCAGATGACTAGTTTTGAGCTTGTCTTCAGATGACTTGTAGACTTTGATCTCCAGCTAATCTTAATCAGCTCTTGACCCAGTCTGATCAGCTTAGGATTGAATCCTGATCTGAGCTGTTTATCAATGTTGTATGCTCATCTGGATTTCTCCTTTTAACTCATCAAAACTCTTCTTGGTCTAACAGGGATTAGGACGGTAATTCAATTATAATTCTTTAGTGGACTGAGTTATAATTGATAGGCTTAAGTAAAGTGTTCGGACTGAACACAGGATATTTAAGCCCATCAGGAGGCCCAACCCTAATTCCTCCTTAGGGTCCCTGTTGTAGCCTATAAATAAACCCTAACATCAGAGCCTCCAGCGTGTGAAAAACGTGAGATCAGAGAGAGGCAGATTCTGATTCCTTGGAGGATCATCGACCACTCGACGTCCAAGGGAAATGGATAGGAATACAGCAGAAGACCGTGAGGTTCGAGGCTCATCCTTCGATCGCAGTTCTGACCTTAGAACTGGTTTGTCTTCACCTATTACGGTGAATAAAGGTACAATTCTATCCGCTGCGTTTATGTGATTACGATCCCGAATCTGATAATTTCATAGAGTCGGCGATCGGTGGTTCCAACAACTTCCTCCTGCCTCGAGTCGAGGCTCAGCCTTCGACTCGAGGGATCCTCATTTTGCAAATCCCTAGACTTGAGGATCCTCGCTCGAGTTGAGTGATTGGAGTAGTAATCCGGGTAAGTGGTATTAAGACCAATCGCAAATATCGAATCCAAGGGAAAAAGTATGCACGTGAGGCCCTTGAAATACGAGTTCTCAATGACTATTGTTCCAAAACGGGTTGGCACTAACAACTACAAAACAATTGCAAATCTACAAAGCAACAACAAGCAAGCAAATGATCGAACACTTAAAATGCGAGAACAAAAACAACAATAAATGGGGGAATTGGGGTGCTAGGGCTAACATCCATCAAGGAATCAATGATCAACAAGCTATGATTGAATCATATTGCAAATCAACTAACATGGAAAGTATAAAACCATCATGAAATTAATTACTCCATTAATAACACAATGTCTAATGTGAGTATCCTTAATGCAACTAATCTCTCGATTCTGAAGCACCCAATTCATACATTCACACACAATTATAACCCGATTAATCCCGGATCACGTTAGCTCAACTCTCGCCTATTGCTAGGGTGATCAAACATTAATCTAAAGAGATAAAAATGCATGAAGTATAATGAGAATCACAATTAGGAAGCAATCTAACTCAATTGACCAACAATCATCAACAATCATAGTATAGGCAATCAAATCATCCTCAATTTCAATTAACCCAAGCACAAGAGGACTAGTCCATAGTGCCAATGGCAAAATCCATGGGAAGAGAATCTAATTGATCAAACACAAAGCAAGTCACAACAATTAAGAAATTGAAAAGAGATAAGAGGAAGAACATCACCAATTGGATTGAATCAACAAAAATAGGAATGCTTGAGTCTTCAATGTAACTTTTTCTCCAAAGGAAATACAAACTTGAATTGAGAAAACTAAGAGATCTAAGCCTAAACTAAGCAACAATTAATCAAAATCTAACAATCTACTCTACCTCCAAGGAGGAATTGGCTTGGAAGCCCAGAAATTGCCCAAAAAACTGTAAGTAACCTCCCTAAACTAACTTATGCTCTGTTTTTCGTCCAAGGGGGTTTAAAAAGAAAAAAAACTGAATTTTGGGGCCCTAGACTCGAGCTTGGGGTCTTTTAAAAAAATAAAATTAAAATTTTACATGTGCAGGGTTTGAACCCAGGTCTGTAGGCGAACAATACAAGTCTTTTGTTGTATATGTTCAGCTTGGTGGAGTGTTGAGGCTCTTTTTTTAAAAAATATCAAGAAAACGCCACCTTCAGGGTTCAAACCCGCGAAAATGACACGAATGGGCGAGTGCTTTGCCACTTGGGCAGGCTACAAACTTACTCATAATCTCGCCCTTTTATTTATATATTCAGCTGGTGAAGAATGGCATGCCTTTCAAAATAAATCAAGAAGAAATGCAACTTCCAGGGGTTGAACACAGGACCTATAAGCGACTGAAGGTGTGCCTTGCCGCTAAGCTGGGAAGATTTCTTGTAATATAATCGCCTTTTGTAATATATATATCACTGAAGCACGCCCAAAAATTCACACTTCTTCCCTAAGCACCAACCTCGACCCGAGGCGCCCCGGGCTCGACCAATGGTCGAGCCCAGGGAATTTTTTGGACCCGACCTTCGCTCTTGACCCCCGTTTTCACCCCACGTGTTCGTCTCTTTCCCGTATGAATTCCGGTACTCTCGGTTTGGTTAAATTCCATCGATTTACCTGAAAATGGGACGAAAAACATCAAATTTCCATTAATTCTTCACAAGTGATACTTTTCAAGCAAAGTAGTGATACTCTCGGTTTGTCAAAATTCCACCGACTTACCTATAAAACGGACGAAAAACATCAATTACTCATCAAGTAATACTTTCTAGGCAAAGAAGTGATACTCTACACATTTATGCACAAAATTTACAATTTGATCACTTTTTGCACTCAAATAAGCCTCAAAATCATGCATCAATTCACTCCAATCATAATACCCCAAAACTTGAAGTGTTGCTCGTCCTTGAGCAACATAACAACTAAGCACAAAGGAGTGAACTGATTGCAATTATGTCACATGGCACCATGGACGAAGTATAAGACAATCGAACTCATCAATGATCATAAATATCAAAGCAACTATCCACTAACAATCAAGATGAATTATGCTCAAATAAATGCTCAATCAAACACTTAACACATTGCTCCTTCCATGGAGTGTTTCACTCTTCACTCAAGTGTATAAAGGTATGATGCACTCAATCATCAAATTCACAAACTTGCACACCATATGCTTGTCAATAGACTCAATCTCAATCAAAATCATTTGTGACCAATCAAAAATCAAAGAGGGCTTTCTTCTAGGTTGTAATGTAGGCTCTTTGGAAAGGTGGGATGTTTTTGGATAAAAGTGACTAAGTAGTAAAGACTTGAAAGTTTGCTAAGCAATTCATTACACATCTCTTCAATCTTTGATCAATCAACTCTTTCTTTTGCACTTCAAGATCAATCACCACCATTCGCTTGAGCTTCCTTTCCTTTAGGCTCACAATTGAATTTTTCCTTCACTTCATGTTCACATTTTTCACAATTCAATTTTTTTTTCACAACCTTTCTTTCTTCTTTCAAGCATCATCACTTAGCTCATCATTTTCACCACACTTAGCAATCAAATCACCATCATTAGCCAACAATTTAGCTCTACTAAACATAGGACAAGAAGACTCACAAAAATAGGCAAATGACTTCAATTTCACTTGGCTTGCCAAAGAATAAGGATAATAAGCTCAAAATGGGTCACTAAGGAAATCAAATGTCTATGGTGGGGAAAATTTTGGCAAAGTGACTAATCATATCAAATATGGCCTCTTATCATATTCATGAAATCACACAAAGATCAATATCAACAAGTCCAAGGGCAAGTTCTAGCATACAAATCTATGAATGATGCACTCTCAAAGAAATTCATATCAACCGTACAAGATGTACGATTATAAAGGCACAAAAGCTCACGGGCTTAAATTGAGCAATGAATCAAGCATTATCAATCACATTCATCTTTACATAATTAATCAAGAATGCTAGCATCAAGCTACAAATCTACACATGATCAAATCTAAATTCAATTAATCTTGCAAATCAAATACAAGTGCTCATGTACATAATCTCAAGCACACTCACTACAACAAGAATGATACTAAAAGATATGCAACAAATCCACAATTAAGCTCATGACCACTCTAGCTCAAAATAATAGGAATCCAAGAGATCAATAAAAAATAATCATCATAAGACAATAAGCTCAATAAGATCAAAGCATCATAATAATCATCATCCATAAAATCATCACAAATCCAAACATCATCACATCAAATTCGTATCTTCAAGTACAATCATCAATCAAATCAAAAGTACAAATCACTAAGGAGATAAAAAACTAAATAACTAGAGGAGAGGGATGAGGAAGTAGGGGAATAACCCTAATAGTCAGACGGCGGTGGAGGAGGGTAGTGACCCGGCCCGAAGTTCCAGGAGCTGAACTGCTGAAGGAGTGAATACATATCCTGCTGCGTCTTGAGAGTCTCCTCGTGCATTCGTTGGGACTACTCCATCATTCTGTAACACTCATCCTGGCTAGTCAGGCACTCGAGCTGCATACGCTGGTTATCGGCCCACATCTCCTCCGTCAGAGTCCACTGCCTCTGGGATGAGCTCCCGGCCTCGTACTGCCGACTCCCCATCTCATCCTGCCAGTACGTGTTAAGCTCCGGCCTATAGTCCTCATCCATATGTACTGGCTCATCCTCGTCATCCTCATCATCATCTCTTTCTCCTACCTCAGCTCCCTCAGCGGCACCCTCATCCTCATCATCATCAGACCCAGCCTGTTGTCCCTCCTCATCATCGTCGTCCTGGAGGTCAACTCCATGCTCGCGGGTATAGGCGTCAATCGCCTCTGTGTGACGCTGTGACCACATACGGAGGTTGATGGTCACAAAAGCCTGAGCACCAAAAACAGTCGTCAACCTCTTATTTGGAAGAGGGAATCGGCCACCGTGATGCTGCTGGAAGCACCATGTCCTACCGATGCGGTCGAGCATCCTCATACGCCGCATGGTATCTGTAGTGAGATCGGGGCCCTCCGGTGCTCTCAGGTTGTGAGTGGGTATGCCGAGGTGGTCGGCAATCAAAGTGATCATACCCCCAAAGTGAATCCTCTTAAACTTTGTGCTCGTAACCCACTCAAAAAGGTAACAGAGGTAGGCAGTGGCATTAAACCGGATCCCGTGCAAGAAGCACCAAAGTATGTAAAGCTCCTCTAAAACCACAACTCCACCCTCTTATCTCACGAATATGGTGCTCGCGAGGATCTTCTCCAAGTATCTAACCACTGGGTTCCGAATATGAGTGCTCTTCGATTTTCCCAGAATAAACTGAGGCTGATTCGGTGCCCCTGAGTCTGATATTCTTCTCCAAAATTTCTTTGCGTTGTACTCCTTTCTGATATTGAGAAGTGATCTATCTGGGTCAGTGGGTGCTCCAATGATCTCGTTGATCTTGTCCACGGTCAATAAATACTCACGTCCCATGAGCTCGAATGTGATACCCCGGGGAAATTTGGCCCTCTTGGCCTTATCAAACCTGACGGTGCAGAGGAACTCCAATGTAAGTCCAAGATACGTCCTCGGCCTCTTCATCAAGAAGCCTCCCATCCCGATCTGCTCGAATAGACGAGGAATGTCCTCCTCGATCCCCATGGACGTCATACAGTCATGATCAACAAGGCGGGTCTTGACCACCTTGTTGTATATCTCTGCGTTAAGTATAATATGCTTCCTCCATTTGAAGTCGTCCCATGGAATACCGAGGTCTGAAGGCATCTTATGAGCAAATCTGATAGCCTCCTCTCTATTACGGATCTCCTCATCTGAGAAGTTATGGCCGTCAACTCCTCTGAATATTTTTCCTGCAAAAATTCCCAAAGGTAAAAATCAATCACCACAAATAGAAATACGAGCAAAGAATAATATCAACCTAACCATGAACGAGTCAATAAGCATCAAAATCTTCACTCAATAACAACCCCTAGTGACTAAGCAAATAACCTCAACAAATGGTCAAGTAGTCAACTAAGCAAGTACGATCAATGGAAGTGCTCTAATAATCCTCAAAATATGCATACTTAACTAGAATGGATTCAACAATTAATTCACAAATAGGCTCACCAAAATCATGCAATTAGGCTTAATAAAATATCCAACCAATAAACCATCTAGCAAGTAATTCGACAAATAATCATCAACAATATTGCACTTCTATCAATAATCAACTCAAACATGACCACATTCCAAGCATAATATCATCACTAGGAATTTTACCAATTAAGCACAAATTCAATTCCTAAGCCAAAATTCACAAATATATGAACAATACATCCCAATCGATTCTAGGCATGCTCCTATCTCATCACACAATTCAAACAAATTACTCAAAAGGCTCCAATTCGTCCATAACAACAATGCATACAAGGTGTTTGTAGAAAGGCCACAATGAAATTCCCAAGTAATTAAAAAATTGGCAAAAATGCAAACCACCCATGCAATTATCTCCACAATAATGAAATTGAGAGCCAATTGAGAAGAAATTACGTACCTTATGTGTAAAATTAGGGCTAGAAACGAGAGATGAAGAAAACCCACACAACTTCGCAAAAACCCCCAAATTGAATCTTCAAAACCCCAAAATTCGAACTTGAATCCAGTGTATGATGAATTGATTTGAAACGATGGTGAAATGATCGGTGAAATCGAGCAATTGGCCGGAAATAGGGTTGGAGGAAGAAGGGGATCGAAAAGGGCTGAAATGCCTCGAGTCGTGGCTGCTGTTCTGCCTGATTTGCGATATTTAAAAAAACTCGACTCGAGGGATCCCAAAATTTTAAATGCCTCGACTCGAGGTCTACCCCTCGACTCGAGGGTTGTGCAGTTTTGCAAAAATTCACTAAGTGTTGACCCCTCGACCCTGGGGATGGGTCACCTCGACTCGGGGTCGAGTCCAGGGAATTTTTACGGATTCCCGGGCCCGACCCGACCTCCGAAACTCCTAAAAATGACCTCTACGCCCCCAACGAACCCAAATATGCAAGAATTTACCATTTTGGTACCTCGATTTAAGCCCGGTCACTCATTCGATCGAGGAGACCGGGTTCTCTTCCTTTTTGCTCATTTTTCACCAACTTTTAAGCCTTCCTTTCCTCCTTTCCGATCTTGAATTCCTTTGCACTTTCGATCTCTTTTCCAATCAAAGTAGCGAGTGTACCTACAAACGAGCAAAACAATCATCAACTAATCATCACTAAGAGATGCATTTCAACCGTAAACGATTAACACCCCCAAACCTGAATGATAGCATGAATTCAAAGTTTGGAATGAGAGTGATACAAATATGCAACTCTAAATGATATCACAAATAAGCTCAACACATCAAATATACCCCAAAGCAAATAGCATAATTTCCTAAGCATGAACAATACCAATCCATAGCAAAATCCCAAGAAAAAGACCAAAAACAAAAACACAAAAATGAACACACCAAAGCAATAAAAAGGATGGGTTGCCTCCCATCTAGCACTAGGTTTAAAGTCCTTTGCCGGACGGAACTCAAAGAGTTCATACTTCCCTTTCATCGACAAAATGGAGATCATCCTTTTGCCTCACTAGATGGTCTTTTGCAAAGAGACAACATCCCCACTTATCCTCTAGGAGTAGCTTTCCTCCTTCCTTAATTTCCTTCACGGTTAGCACTTCTTTGAGCCTTTCAGCTACAAGTAGTCGGCTCCAATCGGACTCACTCCACACCACTTGATCTCCTACTTCAAAGCTTGCTTCTTTCTTCACAACTGGTGTCCTTTTTTCCACTAACACCCCCAAACTTGAGCCATGCTCAAATTTGGTCACATTCTTCTCACATTCCTCTATCTTCTTTTCACCGAGGTCAAGCAAGGGCTCCATAATGTCCTTTTCCTTCCTAGAATCATCCAAAGAAACACAAGACTTGTTAGCAATTATTTTACAAGAGGGAAGGAAATGCTCATTAACTAAAGGAATAGAAGAAATAGAAGGTGTAGAAACTTCCCTATCCATGGAAGGGCATAAATCGATAATCTCTATGTATCCACAAGTCTTCTTCTCCACCTTGCTTTGAGCAACTTCTTCCTCATGAACTCTTGTAAATGTCACTTCATCTCCATTGGAGCTCAACTTAAGCTCCCCTTTTTCCATATTAATCATTGCTTTACCGTTGCAAGGAAAGGTCGACCAAGTATGATCGGTGCCTCAAGCTTCTCCTTTATGTTAAGAACAATGAAATCAACCGGGAATATGAGCTTGCCAACCCCTACCAATACATATTCAATGATTCCAAATGGATGAGCATATGATTGATCCGCTAATTGAAGATTGATGTTTGTAGGAATCACCCCTCCTAACTCCAATTTCTCAAATATCACAAATACGGCGCAAGAATGATTGGAGTAGTAATCCAGTAAGTGGTATTAAGACCAATCGCAAATATCAAACCCAAGGGAAAAAGTATGCACGTGAGGCCCTAGAAATGCGAGTTCTCGATGACTATTGATGCAAAGCGGGTTGGCACTAATACTACAAAACACTTGCAAAAATACAAATTAACAACAAGTAAGCAAATGATCGAACACTTAAGATGCGAGAACATAAACAACAATAAATGGGGGAATTGGGGTGCAAGGGCTAACATCCATCAAGGAATCAATGATCAACAAGCTATGACTAAATCAAATCGTAGATCAACTAAGATAGAAAGCATTAAACCATCATGAAATTAATCACTCCATTAATAACACAATGCCTAATATGAGTATCCTTAGTCCTTCCCATCTCTCAATGTAGAAGTCCCCAATCCACACATTCATGCAAAATTATAACCCGATTAACACCTAATCACGTTAGCTCAACTCTCGTCTATTGCTAGGGTGATCAACCATTAAAGAGATAATTTTGCATGAAGCACAATTAAGAATCACAATTAGGAAGCAATCTAACTCAATTGATCTCCAATCATCAACAATCATAGCATAGTCAATCAAATCATCCTCAATTTCAATTAACCCAAGCACAAGAGAGTTAGCCCATGGTGCCAAGGGCAAAATCCATGGGAAGAAGATAGGATTGAACAAATACAACACAAATCACAACAATTAAGAAATTGAAAAGAGAAGAGAGGAAGAATATCACCGATTGAATTAAATCCATAAAAAGAAGAATGCATAAGTCTTCAACACAAATCTCCAATTGAAATACAAGCTTGAATTGCTGAACAACTAGAATCAAATGCTAAACTAGAGCTAATCTCATTAACAACAATGGAAATCTAAATCTAAATCTACCATCTACACTACCTACAATGGGAAATTGGCTTGGGGCCTAAGAAATCGCCCCAAAACCGTCACTAACTACTCTATCTAAAGTTGTCTATCATATGCTCTGCTTCCAGCCATTTAAATAATGAATTTCTAGAAAAAACCTCCCCCTCGAGTCGAGGCTCAGCCTTCGACTTGAGGCATGCCCATTTTTCAAAACCCTCGACTCGAGGTTCCTCCCTCGAGTCGAGGCTGCAGCAATTTTCGAATTCTCTTCATTTCTTCATATCCCTCGACTCGAGGCATCTGGCCCTCGACCAGAGGTCGAGTCCAGGGCATTTTTTTGGCCGGGGCTCCGGCTCCGACTCCCATTTTCATCCGTCTCATTCGTCTCTTCATTCTAAACATGTCGGTACTCTTGGTTTGGCAATATTCCACCGATTTACCTGTAAAACGGATGAAAAATATCAAATACTCATCAAGTAATACTTTTTAGGCAAAGAAGTGATACTCTACACATTTTGGCACAAAAACTAACATTTTGGCTCACTTTTTGCACTAAAATACCCCCTAAAAATATGCATCAATTCACTCCAATCAACAGTCCTCCTTGCAGTTTCAGCTTTGGGACATCCTCCCTGCAGCTTCGGCTTTGGGACATCCTCCCTGCAGCTTCGGCTTCCAGGGTACATCCCCTCTCGCTAACTGTTGGAGTCTAGCGACTCCTCGACTTTTGCGCTGGACAGCTGTCAATCATGCATCCGTCCTTCAGTTTTAGTTACTGATACACGCCTCAATTAACTCCTTTATTTCAAATCGATCATATCCGCTTCTTCTTCTTTTTCTTGTCTCTAAATTCTCGCTCTGCTAGGACTTCTTCTTTACAAGCCCTCCGCGAACGCATTTCTCCATTTTTGTCTTGAGTTCCTCCCACTATCCAGGTAAACTCTCCTTTCTCACTTCTTGTTCATTCGTAGGAACGCTTCTAGTAATGTCACGATCCAGTTCTTCTAAAACCGTGTCTGATGCTCGAAACTCATCCCAGAGTTCTCATCACTCTCTAAGCCTTAACCCACTTAGGGATTCACCTCATGTTTCCTCCTCTTCTTCGGAGGTAAACCGGGCCCGATTTTGGGAGTCTTTTGCCTTGCCTTCCAAAATCTCTAAAAAAACCCTACATGATCTTATCTCCGGCGATTATATCTCGTCGGGATATAGCTTATCTCTCCCCGATCGGGGGGAACATCCTAATTTAGCGACTCCCCCACCTTAGCTCTTTGGTAGGCCCAGTTTGAGGCTGGGTTGCGTCTTCCTCCTCCCAAGTCCTTGTGCCAGATATCCGATCTTTATGGCATTCCCCTCAATCAATTCGCTCCCAACGCTATTCGGATGATGATTTCTTTCTACATCCTTCTTAAAGGACATGGAGGAAGACCCTCCGCCGAGCTTTTCTTCTCGCAATATAATTGCAAAACTATTGGCCCTTTCTACTACATGAGTAGCAGGGTGAAAGGGAAGTGTTCGTTTCTTGGCAAAGTCCCCAACATCAACAAAGAATGGGGCAACCACTACGTTTTCATAACCCCTGATAAGCCTTGGCCATTCAAGAATCAAAGATGGGTATACAAGAACCCTTCTCCTGCAGCTCCTCCTAATCACATTTCTCCCTCCACTAACCGTCGTGTAATTCGAATGCTTAATGCTCATGTGCATACCCATGGGTATTTTCACATACCCGGGCTTTGTTTCAATCCCCGCCTCCTTTCTCACTTTAAGTTTAGTTCTGTGAGGGTTCCTCTCGAACTAGGAGATGGTAAATACATGCTATTTCTTATAGCGTGAACGTGATCATGCATTTATTCTGGTTGACCTAATCTCATTCTTTGTTTTCCAGACATGTTGTGGCTGTCGAAGGTTCTGAAGGGTCCTGACGACTCCTCTGACTCAGCTCCTCCCGCCGTTATCCCACAAGGTGATACCTCGAATGTGCCTCCCTCTTCTCCCGACCAGACTCCAGTGGAAGATCCAGAGATTGATGCTCCTCCGCCAAAGAAATCCAAGACCAGTAATGGTAAAGCTTCTGCCAGCCAAAGCTCTCTTCACTCGAAAGATACTTTCCATTGCAAGTATCCCACCAGACGAAGCCAGGGTCTATCCTCCACCCCGATTGATGTGGACACCTACTCCTCGGGCTAGACTACCAGCAGGTTTTTTAGTGAGTTGGTGTCTGCCCAAGACTGTGAAAGACTGTTAAGCCTCCCTCCCGATCAGCAACAGCATCAGGCTGCAAGCCATTTTGCCCAGGTGATGCTGCGTTAAGTCATGTTCATTTTTTTTTTTTTTTATGCCTCGAATTCTAATCATATACTTCAATTTGTCGCAGCTTGGAGTACTGCTCTCCGGCATTTGGGGTCCTTCCAACTCCCTTCCTTCCTACCAACTGAAGGACTTGGAAGCCGACGTATCCTCCCTCCAAGGGGAGCTAGCAAAAGCCCAGGCAGCCCGTGAGGCCGTCGAGAAGGAGACTAATGATTTGTAGTACTCCGGCAAGCGGTATTAAGACCAATCAAAAATATCAAACCCAAGAGAAAAAGTATGCACGTGAGGCCCTAGGAATACAAGTTATCGATGACTATTGTTGCAATCACGGTTTCAAAACAAAACACACAACACAATGCTAGAAATAAAATCAAACAATACAACAAGGCAATTGATCAAACACTTGGAAGGCAAGAACAAATAACAACAATAAATGGGGGATTTGGGTGTGATACGGATCAGATATGTTTTGGGCTGACTTAGGCCTAAATAAGGTTAAAGAACTGAGGAATGGGTGAGGGCCCAACAAGAGCCTAAAGAGTAGCCCAGAACGAAAGCTGTATAGATAAGCCCAAAATACGGATATGGGATCAGATGGGCAAAAATATAGTAGGTAGTTAGGGTGGTTACTGAAAAAGGGGCTGGCGGTTGAACAATAAGCCCACAAAATATGGATTAGCTAATAACCAGGCGGAGACCCAGTCAAACAGAGCCCGAAAGAGATATCAAGAAAGAGTTGGAAGAGAATATTCCGGGGAATGAAGAGTGGGACGTGGAGGATGGAAGGAAACGTGGGAGGAGCACGATGAGGAGTGAAGAACTTCATCGGAGGGTGGTGATAACCGTCCACTTCCAGGTACTATTTATGTAGGATACATACGAAGAAGAAGGTACGAATTCACTTACTTACTAATCACACTTTAAACACGTAAAAACTATCTCTATTAGCATCTATTCAGCTAACTTATATTAGCTCCCAGAGGTCCCTAACCAGGCACTTAGGGCCCTCTTTTTACACACTTTCCGATCATTGACTTGAGTATCGGAGTCCCTACACCGGGGACCCCTCCAGCGTGTTTTGCAAGTATTCGAAGCTTGTGTTTGGGTTCGGATTGCACTGTTTTGGCACGTGTTTGAAGGGTGATCTCACGAATCTCAGGTACGGGATTCGATTCTTGTTAGCGTGACTTTGTCTTACACATCAGGGTGCTAGGGCTAACATTCATTAAGGAATCAATGATCAACAAGCTATGATTGAATCAAATTGAAAATCAACTAAGATAGAAAGCATGAAACCATCATGAAATTAATCACTCCATTAATAACATAATGCCTAATGTGAGTATCCTTAGTGCAACTAATCTCTCGATTCCGAAGCACCCAATCCACACATTCATACACAATTAAAACCCGATTAATCCCAGATCACGTTAGCTCAACTCTCGCCTATTGCTAGGGTGATCAAACATTAATCTAAAGAGATAATTTTGCATTAAGCACAATTGAGAATCACAATTAGGAAGCAATCTAACTCAATTGATCTCCAATCATCAATAATCATAGCATAGTCAATCAAATCATCCTCAATTTCAATTAACCCAAGCACAAGAGAGTTAGCCTATGGTGCCAAGGGCAAAATCCATGGGAAGAGAATATAAATGCACAAACACAAAGCAAATCACAACAATTAAGAAATTGAAAAGAGATAAGAGGAAAATCATCACCAATAGGATTGAATCAACAAAAATAGGAATGCTTGAGTCTTCAATACACTTCTCCAAATGAAATTACAAGCTTGAATTAAGGAAACAACTATGATCTAATGCTAATCTAATCAACAACAATTGAAATCTAAATCTAAATCTACCATCTACTCTACCTACAAGGAGAATTTGGCTTGGGGCCTGAAATCGCCCCAAAACCGCTATTAAATGGTCTACTAAATGGTATTCAAGTTATGCTCTGCTCCTGCATTTAAATTGATGAAATTGGGAAAAACTCCTCCCTCGAGTCGAGGCTCGAGGCTGCCGATTTTTGCAACTCCCTCGACTCGAGGCTCAGCCCTCGAGTCGAGGCTTGCTCCATTTCCTCATCCCTCGACTCGAGGCAGTTCCATTTTTTGAAATCTTCTCTATCTGTCCTATCCCTCGAGTCGACGCCTCTAGCCCTCGACCAGATGTCGAGACCAGGGCATTTTTTTGGCCAGGACTCCGCCTCTGACCCCTGTTTTCGTCCGTCTTGTTCGTCTTTTCATCCTAAGAATGCCGGTACTCTCAGTTTGGCCAAATTCCACCGATTTACTTGTAAAATAGACGAAAAACATCAATTATCTCTTAAATAATAATTTTTAGGCAAAAGAGTGATACTCTACACATTTAGGCACAAAAACTAACACTTTTGATCACTTTTTGCACTAAAATAGACCCTAAAAACATGCATCCATTCACTCCAATAAACTAACGATCTGTCGGTTCACTGCGCTCTGCAAGCATCTCAAATCCATCAGAAGGCTCTGGTTGAGGGAGCCCAGTCATGCTTGGAGACCCTTTTCCATTCCGAGCCTGGTCAATAATTCCTTCACTCTCTATGGCCAAACCTGAGGAAGGATTATCTCAATCATCCCAGCTTTCTTGGGGATATGAGCCCCTACATTCGGTTCTTTTATGAATACAGTTTTAATGCAGCTGTGCAACAGCAGGCAGATCTTAGCTTCTCGGGGGAGTTCAACAAGAATGGCCCTCTCATGGCTATGCCTACTCCCCCTTCTTTCAAGGGCGATTCCTCTCGATCGATTGAGGAGAACTGGTGGTCTCCAATTCTGGAAAAGATGGTTGCTGATCTGGTGCGGACCGAGGTAACTTCGGCTAGCTTACCTCCTATGGTTTCACCCCTGTGCCCCCTTACTTCTGCAGTTCCTCTCTCCAGAGAAGAGGCGTGCCTAGCTCAGGAACTAGAGAAGGATGCGTATATGGCTGCCGTTGCTGCTGATACAGAAGAACCACCCCGATCCCCCAGTTTATTCCTGAAATAATTTTATATTTCTATGATCTGTAATGAATTCTCTTCTCTCTCTCCTTTCTTATGCCGGTTTGGCATTTAAACTCTACTCTCCCCTCTGTTGGGAATTTATATTTCTTTTTTCAACTCTGTTGCCCCCTTGCCGGGGGCTCTTTTTGTGCTAAATCGATGTGATCCTCCCTTGTCGGGAGTTTATTTTGCATATGATGTTTATCCTCCCTTGCCGAGAGTTAGTTTCCTGTTTACACAGCTTATATCCTCTCTTGCCGAGAGTTGCATATGTATGCTTTTCTACATGCATTTCTTTTGCATCTAATTTCTGCTGCATGTTTTTCAAACTGCTTAGCCTCTAAGCTGCTAGTTTGCATGCATGACTTAGGCGCTAGGAACCTCTTTCCCAGCTACAAATTGAGTATATGACTTCTCTCGTAGGTTGATAACCCATTTGCTTTTATGCCCCTTTTATGTCTTTGATTCTTAGATCTTTCCTTGACTTCGTAGTCTAGGAGTTTCTCTAGATAGCTTTTCTAAGCTCAAGGCTATCCTTTCTTTAGGTTTAACATAGTTTCCTTACTAAAAAACTAGCTAAGACCATCTTCCTCAAATTTAGGTAAATTCAACCCATTTTTGAGGGTTTGATTTAGTGTGTTCGAAGCTTTCTTAGCTTCGTCCTTTAGAAGTCTTCCCTCCAGGTTTGAGCTAACCAAGCCCTTTCTGCAGGTCTGTGTTAGCCATCACCTTCTCATAGGTTCAACTTAGCCTCCTCTTATGAGACCTTTTTCTCAAGTTTAGGTAGCTTAATCTAAACTGGAAAAAACCCTTGCTAGGTTTAGGTTAGTTAAGATCTTTCCTGCTTTCGAGGCTTCCTCTTAGCCTTCTCCCTTTGCGACCCTCTTTGTGTCTGAGTTAGATAAAACCTTTTTGTAGGTTTCTATTTTCTAATTTCTCAACCCTTCTTGGGTTCTAAGTCGCCCAAACCTTCTCTATAGGCTTGGCTTAAACTTTCTAAGAAGACCTTTATCTAGGCTCGAAGTTTAGCTTTTCTTAAGCAACTTTTGCCCTTGATTTGGTACATTCTCTAGGGTTAGTTAAGTCCATTCTGTAGATTTAACATAACTCTTCTTCGAAAAAACTTTTCTCAGGCTTATGCTAGTTAATACCCTTTCACAGGTTTAACTTAATTTCTTCTTGGGGGGCCTTCTCCCGGTAAAACCTGGTTTAGGCCCCTCTTTCACTAGTTCGACTTAGGCTCTTCTTGAGCCATGTCTCGAATTCTTATTTTCTAGGGCTTGAGTATGTTCAAACCTCTTAAACAACTTCGACTTTTAGCCGTAGGACCCTCTTTTCTGGTTTCCACTAATATTTCACTTCCTCACGGGTTTCCCTTAATCTTTCTAGGAAAGACCCTTTCTTAAGTTAGATAAGTTCACCCCTCTTTTGTGGGTTTAACTTAGTACTTCTGAAGCTTTCTTAGCCTCTATCTCCAAAAACCTGTCCTTAGGTTTAGCTTGATGTTTCGAAGCTATATCATAGCTTCTTTTCACGTAACCCTTCCCTGGGTTCAGGTGGGTTAAACCTTATCTGTAGGTTTAACTTAGTTTTTCGAAGCTATCTCTTAGTTTCTTTTCTCGGACTTCACCTAGGCTTAGGTTGGTTAAACCCTCGTCGTAGATGCAATTTTACACGTAGCCGATAATTCCTAAGTTTTTGATCTCGTAATCCCTTCTTTGGGACTAACCTAGTTAGACGCTTGCAAGTCCAACTTGATGATATCTTCAAGACTTTCATAGCCTTAAGTCTAATAGTCCTCTCTGGACGAGAATTTTGCTAAACCTTATATGTTTAACTTAGTAACTTTGAAACTTCGGTAGTTTCAAATCTCGAAACCTTTCCTAGGTGCAGGTTTAGTTAAGCCCTTCTTGTAGGATTGGTCAAGGCTTTTCTTAAAACCTTATCTCGTATTTTACATTTAATCAGTTAAACCCTTGCTGTAGGGTTAACTGGGTCTTTCAAAGATATCTTTCAGCTTTAATTCTTTCAACCTTCTATGGGTCTAGATAGGCTAAACCCCTATGGAGGTTTAACTTCGGTTTTTAGAAGTTATTTCTTAACTTCTTTTCCCATAACTCCTTTCTGGGATTAAGTGGGTTGCACCCTCTTTATTGGTTTGCCTCAGATTTTCGAAGCTATCTCTTAGCTTCTTATCTCATAACCCTTCTCCGAGTTTAGGTGGGTTAAACCCTCTCTGTAGGTTTAACTTAGTGTTTTGAAGCTATCTCTTAGTTTCTTTTCTCGTAACCCCTCTCTGGGTTTAGGTGGGTTAAACCCTCTCTGTAGGTTTAACTTAGTGTTTTGAAGCTATCTCTTAGCTTCTTTTCTCGTAACCCCTCTTTGGGTTTAGGTGGATTAAACCCTCTTTGTAGGTTTAACTTAGTGTTTTGAAGCTATCTCTTAGCTTCTTTTCTTGTAACCCCTCTCTGGGTTTAGGTAGGTTAAACCCTCTCTGTAGGTTTAATTTAGTATTTTGAAGATATCTCTTAGCTTCTTTTCTCGTAACCCCTCTTTGGGTTTAGGTGGGTTAAACCCTCTCTGTAGGTTTAACTCAGTGTTTTGAAGCTATCTCTTAGCTTATTTTCACGTAACCCCTCTCTAGGTTTAGGTGGGTTAAACCCTCTCTGTAGGTTTAACTTAGTTATTGGATCAAGAAGTTTTGATGAGTTAAAAGAAGCAGCTCAAATGATCAGACGACCTGAAGAACAGCTGAGATTGAGACCATAAGCTAAGCTGATCAGACGGGGTCGAGAACCAATCTAGTCAGCTGAGGTCTGAAAGATTACAAGTCGTCTGGAAACGAGCTTGAGTCTAGTCATCTGCAGGAGAAAAACATGAAGAGCTCAGATGAGGTCAAGACAAGCTGAGTAGAATAAGAAAGGCGAGTCTTCACCAAGTCAGCTGCAGACGAGTAGAGTAAAATCAGCTAAGGTCCAGAGCAGTTTTCAAGATTAAGTTTGTTAAAGCAGTTTTCAGTTTGTTAGAACTGACTAACAAACTAACTGTCTTTTCAGACTTATAAATAGGTCTAGACACTTCATTAAGAATATATAGAACAGATAGAACATACAGAATACACAGAATTTACAAGTTATTTTTCCAGCACGACATTCTCTAAAATTACAAGTTTTCTAAAAAGCACAAAATAGTTTTCCAAGATTTCTTAATAGATTTTTCTAAGTGTTTGTAGAACACTTCTTTGCACATCTTCATATACACTTCTTTATTTTAGAGTTAGATTTCATAGTTTTGGTTAGAGTTTTGAAGAGTTGAAGACCAGATTGTAAGTTATAAGTTGTACGATTGTGAAGTAAGCAAGTAAGCAGATAGTGGAGACCCTTCTTCAAGTTGGAGAAGGAGAGTGGATGTAGGATTGTTATAATCCGAACCACTATAAAATCTGGTGTTCTTTACTGTTTTTATTTACTTTTCTGTTCAATTTCCAATTTATTGTTCAAAGATTAATTTCAGAATCAAAGTTAAAATCTGAATATCAGTTTGCTTTTGATCTTAATAAAGTTGAGTCTAATATTGAATTTCCGCTGTGTACATCTGGTACTTTGAATTGATTTTGAAAGATTTGAAAAATCTACAAAATCTATTCAACCCCCATTCTAGAATTTGTCCTAGAAGGTTATCTCAAAGTTTCTTAATCAACTCAACCAATCGGGACCAACAAGTGGTATCAGAGCAGTGTTAAGTTGTTCTGATATTAATTTTAGGTCTTAACTAAGATTCTGAAATTTTCTTGATTTTCTTCATCTTCTTTATTATTACTAACCGTCCTACTAACAAGTTTGTGGAGTGTTTTGTTTCTTTATCTCATCATGTCTTCAGGCAAGAGCAAGAAATCCAGGAATCTACCTGAATTTTCAATTGAAGATTATGATTGTTGGAAATTCAGGATGGAAAATCATCTCAAGGCTATCCATGATAGGATGGAGGAGGTTCTTGAAGAAGGACCTATAAAATTTTATCATGGAGGCACTAGCAATGGCACTGAATCAGCTGAGTCCAGAACCAGACAAGAGAAAAAGAGCTCAGAACTGACAAATGATGAAAGGAAAATCCACAACCTAGATCAAGTAGCTCGAACTGAAATCATTGAGACTCTGAGTAAAGACTGGATTGAGAAGGTCAAAAGATGCAAAACAGCTAAAGAAATGTGGCAAACTCTGGCAAATGTCTGTGAAGGGTCAGACCAAGTAAAGGAGAATAAGTTGCAGTTTGTTTTACACGCCTTTGATACATTCAAGATGAAGGAAAATGAATCTGTGGATCAGCTAGATGTAAGGTTGACGAATCTCCTCAACAAAGCAGCTGATCTGGGAAAGAACTATACCGAGAAGGAGATTAATAACAAGATACTGAGATCATTAACCAAGGGATGGAGAGAAAAATCCAATATCCTTAAAGCAACTCAAAATTTATCTTCTATTACTCACCATACCTTGTTCTCTCATCTTAAAGCTTTAGAGTATGACATTCAAATAGAAGATGAAGAGGATGAGATGGAGTCGAGCACCTCATCCAAGTCTGTTGCCTTTGTCAGCAAATAAGATAAGATGTCAACTGAATCTGTAGGAGCTGACCTATCTCTGAATGAGCAGATGGTTCTGCTCACCAAAAGGTATGACAGATTAAGAATGAAGTATAAACGAAATAAATTGAGATTTGCAGGTAAGGACAGATCGAGATCCAAATCAAGAAGAAAGGAAGATGAGTCTACAGATGATGACAAAAGCAGGAGCCAGACGAGAAGATTCAGATCACCTGTAAAAAGAAATCCTTCCAGCCCTAAATCAGACAAGAGTGACATTTGCTACACATGCAACAAGCCATGACACTTCAGCTATGATTGTCCTCAACTAACTCCTAGAGAAAGGGAAGAGAAAAGGAAAAAGAGAGACAAGAGATTTGCAGATCAAAGGGCTCTCTTAGCTGAGGAAAATGAGTCAAGAAAATCATCATCATCATCATCCTCATCTGATTTCGGATCAGATGATGAAATCTGTCTCATGGCTAAAGAGGTATCTTCTGATAATGATTCCTGTCAGTCTGCATCTGATAATGATCAAACTGTTATTCATGAATTATTGAGAGACTTAAAGACATCTCTGGCTGCTTATAAACAGCTAGAGACAGAGAATTTGACTTTAAAGGATCAAATTCAAATTCTAATTAAAGGAAAGTAGGTGATGAACTATCCAAAAACTGAGGAAACATTCAAGGGGGAATGTTTTCCCCAGGCTGAGGCTAGTACATCAGTCAGCTTACCTGAAAGATTAGAAAGTGAATTGAAGTCTTTAAAAGACAAATTTGAAGCAATCTGTGCTGAAAATGAATTAATTAAGAAAGACAATGAGAAGCTAGTCTTCAAAATTAGTCAACTTAATAATTTACAATCAGCAATAGATCACATCTTTAATACATCTAAAAAATCCCATGACAAAACAGGTCTTAGTTATGACAGAAATAATAAATCAGATGTTCAGAAACCTAGGAAATTTGTAAAAGCATCTGATCACTCTAAAGAGGTTAAAATTGGTCCTTGGAAACCAATTAGTCAAGTAAGGACTGCATCTTCCAGCTTGAAAACAAAAATTCAGCTGAGGTCTCCTTATAAGACTAAGAGAAATCCAAGAACCAAAATAATAAGAAGAAATTCTTATTATAATCCTTTTGATGGGAGAAGCAGATGTTATCCCACATTTCCTAAGTTCAGGAAAATTACTAAATCTGAATACAACAAGTTATCATTTAAAAGTGAACAATTGTAGACAGATTTGGTAGAGAAACCAAGTCTGATTTATTATTTGAAGAAGAGATCTTTATCTGGTTACCTAAAGTGATGCTTGACTTTCAAGGACCCAAGATCACTAGGGTACCTTATAACTAATCTGATTTCCAGGATTCACAGGGATCATCATTCAAGGAAGAGATCTTAGCTTCCATATGGTACATTGATAGTGGTTGTTCACAACACATGACTCATAACAAGAGGGTGTTATCAAATTTCCAGAGCATTGATGGTCCAAGAGTATTATTTGGAGACAATAATTGTGGTCAGACTAAAGGAGTAGGTACTCTGATTATCAAGGATATTCAGGTATCTGAGGTATATTTTGTTGAAGGTTTGAAACATAATCTGCTAGCTGTTTCCCAGCTTTGTGATAAAGGTTTTCTTGTCAAGTTTTCTAAGGATAAATGTGATATCTTAGATAATTCCTCAGATAAGGTACTTTTAACTGGCTTCAGACATGGTAATGTCTATGTGGCCAACTTTAATAGTTGTCCTAAAGATACTTGTCTGATAGATAAGGGTGGAGAAGATCACAGCTGGCTATGGCACAAGAGGCTTAGTCATCTGAATTTCAAAACCCTTAGTAAGCTGGCTAAAAAGAACCTTGTTAAGGGATTACCTGAGAAACTTTTATCTACTGATCTTAAATGTGATGCTTGTCAAAAAGGTAAACAGGCTAGACACTCATTTAAGAGTATTAACACCTCTTCATCTGAAAGAGTTTTGCAACTACTTCATCTGGATCTGTTTGGACCTGTTTCTCCTCTCAGTTTCAGTGGAAGGAAATATACTCTTGTTGTAGTAGATGTCTTTTCTAGATACACTTGGGTTATATTTCTTTTCAAGAAAAATGAGAGTATAAACAAGATCCCTAATCTGTTCAGACAGATTCAGAATGAAAAGGGTGTTAATATTATTAAAATAAGAAGTGATAAGGGCACATAATTTTTGAATTCTTGTTTATCTAACTTTTTCAATGAGTGTGGAATTATTCATGAGACATCTTCAGCAAGAACTCCTCAAAAAAATGGAGTGGTTGAAAGAAGGAATAGAACCTTGAAGGAAGCAGCCAGGAGCATGTTAGCTGAGTATGAAACCCCTCGCAGGTTCTGGGCTGAAGCCATCAACACAGCTTGTTATCCCCAGAACAGGTGCTTGGTTGTTAAAGACAAGGGTAAGACTCCATATGAGATTTGGAAGGGTAAGATTCCAAGAATATCATATTTCAGAGCTTTTGGTTGTAAGTGTTTTATCCATAACAATGGGAAATCTAAGCTAAGAACTTATGATGCTAAGACAGCTGATGGAATATTCTTGGGATATTCCAACACTTCCAAGGCATTTAGAGTTTTTAACAAGACAACCCTTTGTGTGGAGGAAACCCCTCATGTTGTTTTTGATGAGTTGTATTCCTTCTCAGATAAAGTGAATCAAATTTCTAAAAGTCTAGATAAATTGAACTGACCAAGACTAAACATAGAACTGTCTATCTACCTAGTCTTGATTCAGAATCAGATGAAGAAGAATCCCCATCTGATAATCAGAAGACAACTTCTGATCAGACTCCATCAGAACAGACACCCTTGACATCAGCTGATCAGCGGGGGTCAGCTGATGAAGGGGGAACATCAGCTGAGGTAGAGTCAGAGGAGCCTACTGAGACTCAAGATGAGGATCCTTCTCCTCATATAGGCAAAAGGATGAGAAGCTACCATCCATCTGATCAGATTATAGGAGACCCATCTAGTAGTGTGCAGACACGAATGATGCTGGACTCTGAAAGTCTGTTCAGCTGTTATGTGTCGCTTCTTGAACCTAAGTCTATTGAGGAAGCTCTATCTGATCCAAACTGGATAACCGCCATGCAGGAGGAACTGAATCAGTTTGAAAGGCAAAATGTTTGGGAATTAGTGGAAAGACCCTTACATAGAAAGATTATAGGCACCAAATGGGTGTTCAAAAACAAAATAGATTAGAACAACATTATTGTTCGAAATAAGGCAAGATTGGTTGCTCAAAGTTATTCACAGTCTGAGGGGATAGACTATGATGAAACCTATGCTCCAGTTGCCAGATTAGAAACAATAAGGTTGTTCTTGGCATTTGCTGCATATAAATCTTTCAAAGTCTTTCAAATGGATGTTAAGTCTGCCTTTCTTAATGGTGTGTTGCTTGAGGAAGTCTATGTGGAGCAGCCTCCTGGGTTTAAGATCAATAACAAGGTCTATAAACTCAACAAAGCTCTATATGGACTGAAACAAGCTCCCAGAGCTTGGTATGATACCTTATCTGATTTCTTGACATCAAATAGTTTTTCAAAAGGTAAGATTGATAGGACTTTGTTTAGAAAGGAAGTAGATGGTAATATCTTATTAGTTCAAATTTATGTAGATGACATAATCTTTGGTTCACCTAATCTGAAATTGTGTGAAGAGTTTAGTATTCTCATGAAAAACAGGTTTGAAATGTCAATGATGAGTGAATTAACATACTTCCTAGGCTTACAGATTAAACAGATGAGTAAGGGTATATTTATACATCAGTCTAAATATGCTAAGGATCTGATTGAGAAATTTGGGATGACTACTAGCAGAGAAGTTAAAATACCTATGGCAACTAACTTCTCTATGGATTCAGATGAGCAGGGGATACCCACAGATGTAACGGAGTATCGTGGACTGATTGGATCTCTTCTCTATCTCACTGCAAAGTAGGCCAGACATAGCCTTTGCAGTTGGGGTATGTGCAAGATTCCAGTCTAATTCCAAGAAAACTCATCTGGAGTCTGCTAAGAAAATCCTTAAATATCTCAAAGGAACCTTGCAAGTAGGGTTATGGTACCCAGCTGATGACAACTTTGAGCTGGCAGGTTATTCAGATTCAGACTTTGGAGGATGTAAGATTGATAGGAAATCCACTTCAGGAAATTGTCAATTCTTAGGCAACAAATTAATTTCTTGGTTATCTAAGAAACAGACATCTGTTGCCACCTCCACAACTGAAGCTGAATACATGGCAGCTGGAAGTTGTTGCTCTCAACTCCTCTGGATTAGTCAACAGCTTAGAGATTATAATATTCAGACATCAGCTGTTCCTATTTACTGTGATAGTAATAGTGCAATAGCTATGACTTACAATCCTGTTCTGCATTCTAGATGTAAGCATATAGACATTAGGCATCATTTCATTAGAGATCATGTTGAGAAGAATGGCATTAGAATTGAGAAGATAGCCACTGAGTCACAAAGAGCAGACATTCTTACAAAACCATTGGCTGAGTCTAGGTTTAAAGAATTGTGCTTAGAATTAGGATTACTTGATGCATCTTTATCTGATTTTTAAATTGTTTGCATCTGATTAATGTATTCCTTATTTCTAGTTATTTCTTTTCTTTAAATCAATGTCTAGAAAGAATTATCAGACTAGATCTGAGTCAAAGGACAATCAGGTAGCTGATATCATTGATTTCCTTCTTAGGAATGAAGAATCAAGGATTAGTCATATTGACCTTATCTGACATGATAATTACTTATCTGACATTCGGTAAATCAGACAAGGGCACAATAGTCAGCTGATTTTCTTAAAAACAGATGACTATCTGCACCCTATCTGATCTACCTCAAGTTACTAATGGTTTTCTTTAAGTCTATGTCTTTGCAGGAATAAGTCACAGATCAGACTGTTTCACCTCATCTTTCCTCAATCTTTTATACAGACACCTTTGTTCCTAAATAAACTCCATATTTTTTTTCCATAAAATTCTTTTTGGATTGATTGGTTGGAAAACCTAACTTTAGAAAATTAAGTCTGAGCCTGTTTATTTAAATATTTTTTAAGATTGCTAAAAAATTAAAACTAAGCTATTTTTAAAATCAGACAGGTTACTTTATCAAATGACTTTACAAACCCATCTGTTTTGAAAACCCTTATACGAAGTAAGGTAACCCTAGGCTGACGTCAGGTATACTTACTTCCCTGCATAAAGTAACCTACATCTGTCAAATCAAAAGTCTATAAAGTAACTATTTACGCATTCCAAAGGCTAGTAGCATCCACGCGCTGAATCCCAATCGTTTATCCTGATTTTTAACCGTTGATTCATGCGCAGTAAAAACTTTTAAATAAACGGCTTAGATCAATTCAAATTTTCTAAAAGGCGGTTTCTCTTTCCAATTTTCCCTCCTATAAATACGTCTTCTTCCTCAATCAAACCTTTTCACTTTCAGAAATCTATACATACACTCTGCTAAATTTTCAAAAACTCTCTGTTTATTTTCATGAGCACTTCTCAAAAACCAATTGGAGTTACATCAAACATGGTAAAGGTACAAAATGAAACGTATAACAAGAAGATTAAGTCTGAGATGTATGTTGATTTTGAGACGACTACTGATGGTGAATCGAGGGAGATACTGGGTTTATTGGAGAGGGCGGGATTGAGGACATTTTGTTCCAAGAAATCCACCTCCAATAAAACTTTGGACATGAGAGGAATTGAGTTCTACGTCAATGGGACGTTTGAAAATGGAGTATTCAAAACCAGAGTCTACGGTGAGGTTCTGACTGTTACTCCGGCGGAGGTGGCCCGTATTTTTGACACCAGCAGTGAGGGAGTTAACCCCCTCACATTCAAATCAGATGACTGGGTAGAATCATTTGAGATGATTGCCCGGAATTCGATGAAGGATCGGCGATCGGAGCTGAAGAAGAAGATGCTCCGACGGAGATATCGTCTTCTGATGACGATAGTGACAAAAGTCATTCTTGGGGAACAGAGTTCCCATGATGGGCTGACCAGACCCAGGCTGTGCGTTATGAGGGCGATAATCGATGGAGTTCAAGCCAACTGGGCTGGAATGCTACTGGAGAAATTTGAGATGGAAAGAAAGAGGCTGGAGGTGGTAGGTGGAAAGTGGCAGGCGAGGTCAATCACCAGCCTATTCAATAAAGTGACGGTGATTCTGGAGGAACTGCTGACAGCCGAGACAAACTGGAATGATGGAGTCAGACCCTATACAAAATAGAAAGGGATCCTGACTAAGGATGATCCGCTCGGGGCTCCAGCCGACTCAGATGAAGGAGGAGCTGAGGTCGGAGCTCAGGTTCCAGCAGCTGAGGAAGCTGAGGAGGAGGAAGAAGAGGAAAGAGAGGAGGAGCAGCCGACGGTGAGCTCAGCTGAGGCTTCACAGCCGATGAAGCTGAAGGAGAAGGCCAAGAGAAGGAGGAGGTTGGTGAAAACCTCAGAGCTAGGGGGAACATCTGTTGATCAGCCGAGTCTTCTGCCTGAAGAGGCAATGACGCTGGAGATAGCAGCCCAGGTGGTCCAATCAGAGGAGGTTCAAGACATCAGCTCTGAGAGGACCCCCTCCCCCACTCACAGGCAGGTATAATTCTCCCCCTCCCCCTCTCCAGCCCACTCTGGAGATGAAGAGGTGACCCAGGCTGGCACCTCCGAGCCTCTAAAATAGCCTACTCCCAAATCAGTCCAAGCCACAACCTCATCTTCCCTCCCCCAAACCCAAACTTCATCCCCTCCACCCTTCCCATCTGAGATGCTGTCCTTCCTTACAGGACCAGTATACGCCCCCACCCCCATATCTACCATCTCCCCACCAGCCTTACCCACATCCTCCCAAACTCTTTCCCTCATCCCAATCCAACCCACCATACCTCAGCCAACCTCTTCTCCACCACCCACTACTTCTGAAATTCCACCCATTCCATCTTCACCCCCACCAGAAATCCCCCCTCCCCCATCAGATGCCCCTACTTCATCCCACCCTTCTGAACCCCAGCCAGTGGATACCTCCAACATTTTTGGGGATATCCACATGAGCTCCCCTAGTCCAACTTCTCCCACCACCTCTTCCTCATCTGATTCAGAGGAAGAGGCCAGTCCAATCTTCGCCATCTCCTCAGCCTTTGAGGACCTGCACAAAAAGATTATATCCAAAGTTCAGAGGCTGATGGAGAGGAAGACGAGGAAGGTGATTCGAGCAGTCACCGACACAATGCTCGCCAACATGCAGATAGCTGAGGTGAATATCACTCGCAATCTATCAGCCAATCTCGGCACTGCTGTTGGTACTAGGCTGAGTGACCTGGAGGAGAAGGTCAAGGCACTCAAGCAGAAGGTGGCAGCTGACAACGAAGTCCTGGTCAATGCACTCACATCTGATCAGACTGACTTCAGGGTTCGTTGTTTAGCTTTGAAAAGACAGCTCCAGACCCTCCAAGATGAAGTCAAAAAGGGGGAAGGAGCTGAAGGAAGAATGGACACCCTCACAGCTGGAGTCTTGTCACTCACAGACAAGGTAGATTCAAAGGCAGACTTCGCTGAGTTGGAGGCAGCCAAGGCAGACATCAAAATAAAATCAGACGAGCTGGCTGCTTTGCAACTGAGGGTGACCCAGATAGAGGAGGCCGTCTGAGAGGATGTGGAGAAGAGGAGGAAAGAGGAGGAAGAGAAGTCTGAGGCACTGCTGGCCAAAATGAAAGAATCTGAAAAACCCGAGGCAAAAAGCAAGGGTAAAGGCAAAGCAGTGGAAAAGTCTTCATCAGCTGAGCAGCTGATCAGCCCCAGAGCCGAGCGCAAAAGAAAGGAGCCTGACTACTCAAACCTCTCAGCTGAACAGATCAGAAGAATCCACGCTGAGAAGGAGAAGTATGAGAAGCAGGAGAAGAAGAGGCTGAAGAAGCTGGGGAAAGCAGAGCTGAAGTGGGACAGGGATACTCGGAAGTGGGTATCCAAAGCAGCCGATGAAGCGAACTTCCGCCCTGTCCACCGTACATCAGCTCCTCCCAAGATGGTTACAGGGAAATACACCAGCGAGTATAAGAAGCAAGCCCTGGATGCCAGACAGATGTACTACTGGTACATCTTGAAGGCATCTCCATCTGGAGCAGCTGATGAAGATATGAGTTGGCATGAATGGATAGAAAAGGAGGATGCCAATCTTTATGGGAAGCTGCTCGATGAGGCACACAACGTGTTCAACTGCGATCTAGTCGCACCAGCCTATGAGCGAGTTACCCCTAAGCTTAAAGAAGACGGTTCTCCAGACTTGGAATGGGTCAGATCAGTCATAGCCAAAGCAGAAAGAGAATCCGAGCTCACAGACGAGGATGAACTCAAACAGCTTAGAGCAAGGATTTTCAACTGGCTGAACATTCCAGAAGCTAGCAGATGGGGAATCTGATAGACAGGATTTTCTTTTCCTTATCTTTTATTTTCTATCTGTAAATTTGTAAATTTGTGAATGAATATATTTGGACTTATGTGAAATACTTGTCTTAGTTTCTTAAAGTTTTTTTCTGCTTTAGGAACAACTTAAAAATTTTCTAAGTATAAATCATCTGAGAATTTTTATGTCTCAGACTTAAAAACTTTTTCCTAAAAAAATTTATCTAAGTCTTAAGACTCAAATTTTTTTAAGTATTTCTAAAAGAGTCTAAAGGACTTAATTTTTCTTAAGTGCTTTAATGTGATTGAATCTGTTGTAATGTAAAAAAGTGCTTTGATATACGTATCTGATTATCTTAATTAACTCTAGTACTAACTTCAGTTGTGAGTGTGTTTCTTCCTTGTAGGTTTTAACTTCATCAAAAAGGGGAAAATGGTTGGATCAAGAAGTTTTGATGAGTTAAAAGAAGCAGCTCAGATGATCAGACGACCTGAAGAACAGTTGAGATTGAGACCATAAGCTAAGCTGATCAGACGGGGTCGAGAACCAATCTAGTCAGCTGAGGTCTGGAAGATTACAAGTCGTCTGGAGACGAGCTTGAGTCTAGTCATCTACAGGAGAAAAACATTAAGAGCTCAGACGAGGTCAAGACAAGTTGAGTAGAATAAGAAAGGCGAGTCTTCACCAAGTCAGCTGCAGACGAGTAGAGTAAAATCAGCTAAGGTCTAAAGCAGTTTTCAAGATTAAGTTTGTTAAAGCAGTTTTCAGTTTGTTAGAACTGACTAACAAACTAACTGTCTTTTCAGACTTATAAATAGGTCTAGGCACTTCATTAAGAATATATAGAACAGATAGAACATACAGAATACACAAAATTCACAAGTTATTTTTCCAGCACGATATTCTCTAAAATTACAAGTTTTCTAAAAAGCACAAAAGAGTTTTCCAAGATTTCTTCATAGATTTTTCTAAGTGTTTGTAGAACACTTCTTTGCACATCTTCATATACACTTCTTTATTTTAGAGTTAGATTTCATAGTTTTGGTTAGAGTTTTGAAGAGTTGAAGATCATATTGTAAGTTGTAAGTTGTACGATTGTGAAGTAAGTAAGTAAGCAGATAGTGGAGACCCTTCTTCAAGTTGGAGAAGGAGAGTGGATGTAGGATAGTTATAATCCGAACCACTATAAAATCTGGTGTTCTTTACTGTTTTTATTTACTTTTCTGTTCAATTTCCAATTTATTGTTCAAAGATTAATTTCAGAATCAAAGTTAAAATCTGAATATCAGTTTGCTTTTGATCTTAATAAAGTTGAGTCTAATATTGAATTTCCGCTGTGTACATCTGGTACTTTGAATTGATTTTGAAAGATTTGAAAAATCTACAAAATCTATTCAACCCCTATTCTAGATTTTGTCCTAGAAGGTTAACTCAAAGTTTCTTAATCAACTCAACCAATTGGGACCAACATTAGTGTTTTGAAGCTATCTCTTAGCTTCTTTTCTCGTAACCCCTCTCTGGGTTTAGGTGGGTTAAACCCTTTCTGTAGGTTTAACTTAGTATTTTGAAGCTATCTCTTAGCTTCTTTTCTCATAATCCCTCTTTGGGTTTAGGTGGTTAAACCCTCTCTGTAGGTTTAACTTAGTGTTTTGAAGCTATCTCTTAGCTTCTTTTCTTGTAACCCCTCTCTGGGTTTAGGTGGGTTACACCTTCTCTGTAGGTTTAACTTAATGTTTTGAAGCTATCGAGTTAGCTTCTTTTCTCGTTGTCTGATGTGAATTCATTTCGTGAATGCTCATCGTATTTCTTATTGAATGCTTCTTGTGCATTTTATTCATTCATCTAACTTTTCCGAAAGTTATTAATCCTCATATAATCAATCATGTGTTGTGATGCAATCGGATCGAATGGCATGCAATCATATTGTTTCAATCGTAATCAACGAAAGAATGAACTGATAAACTCATGGATAATAAAAAATCGCTTTCATTAATTAGCAAACAGGTGTGTTCCATTGACCATTATCGATCAACATAAGTCAAGTACTAACTCGGCCGGCCTCTTACTAGTGGAACGAGTCTCCTTCTGCTGGACCTCCTACTATCATCTAGATAAGTCCTCTCTTCTGGGAGGGTCTCTCTCCTGCCTCCCTTCGATCATCCTTCCTTTTTCCTCAGCTTTGTCATCAACCTCCTTTCTTTTTAGCCCCCTAGAGCTGACCCGATCTCTGTAAACAAACTCTTTAAGAGGTCCTGCTTGGATCATCCTTTAAATTTCATCACGTAAGTGAAAACAGTTGTTAGTGTCATGCCCATATTCATTATGGAAACGACAAAACTTATCTGACTTGGGCTTCTGAGGCCCTCTAGATCGTGTCCATGGAAACTTCATTTCAGGATGGTCAGATGCTACCTCTAGTAGCTCTGCCGGCTCGAGCTTTAGCGGGGTGTACTTGTCAAACCTGGAGCGAGGTCCAGATTTTGCGGCTTTCTCTAGCTCCACTGTTGAGCTTTTCTTTGATGATTCCTTCTTCTTCTCAGGTCCGCTAGGTTTGACCTCGGCTCTCTTCGCCTTCCTCACTTCCTCCAGTGTGACGTACTTCTCTGCTCTCCTTAGCAATTCGTCGAACGTCTGGACCGGCTTCTTTGCCAGGGAGGAAAATAGGTCCCCATCTCGGAGATCGCTAGTAAAGGCATTAATTTTTACCTCTAGGGTGGCGGTTGGAACCTCCAGTGCCGCCTGATTGAATCTCTTCATGAAGGCCCGCAGGCTTTCATTTTCTCCTTGCTTCATGTTAAACAATGTCAGTGTAGCTCTAGGTTGCCTCCTTGCACTAGCGAACTGATCCAAGACTAGTTCTCCAAACTGCTCGAAGGAGTTGATGGAATTGGGCTCCAACTGGCTAAACCACTGCTGGGCCGCCTTAGATATAATAGTAAGAAAGACCCTGCACTTCACACCCTCCCCATATCGATGGAGGAGGGCCAAATTTTTAAATCTCACCAAATGGTCATAGGGGTCAGTCGTACCATCATATTCATACTTAAGAGATTTAAAATTGTTAGGCAACTCATCTTGTAAGATATTCTCAATAAATTGGCAACCTGTAATAGGTCGAGACATACTGACTCGATTTTCCATTTGATGCTTCATGTTGTCCATTTGTATTCTCAGAGACCTGATCTGGTCTTTCATGGCTTCTGACTGGGTATCTCCTGTACCCTCTTCCTCATCCTCGATCTTACTCTCTCGCTGTAGGGGGGCTGTCTCCCTCCCTCGTGCAACTTCCTCTGGACCAGCCTCCCTAGGTCTAGGAACTGCTGACCTTCTTTCTTGGACTCCTTCTGCCCCCAGGACCTCCTCCTGGTTTCTGGACTCCACTTCTCTCCTTCGCTCTTCTGGATGCTCATCCTGCCTACTCCCCCCAAGTTGGGATCGGGCAGACAGGTTTCCTGGTCCGGGTTCTCTAGTCCTTCCTGCAGGTGGGGGTCCTCCCCCCTCCGCCATCGCTCTTGCTACAACTCGAGCTATCATGTCATTCAGCTGCTCCTGAGTGAGGGCGATGGAGGTAGCTGGTTCTGGCATTCTCTGAGGTATCCCTCTGACCGGAGCATTGACGGCTCCGGGGACCCCCGCTATAGGGATTCCTTCTGGAATAGCAGAGGAAGAAGAAGGTGGGTTAGCCTCTCTCTCTCTAGCAGCAGCTCCTACTCCTGGATGGCGCTGGCCAGGAGTTGAGCTATCGTCTCGCACCACTGTGACAAGTGGTGGTCCTCCAGTGCTGTGCACAACAGCGGGTGGCACGGGGTTGGATGCAGCTTCACCCTGTGTTGGGTTTGCGGGGGTTGTCCTTCCTCGAGCCGGTACTAGTACAATCGGTCTCATGGGTGTACGTTCACCAGTCATGATGTCTTTCTTTCAGATAATCAGAAAAGAAAAGAAGTCGAAACTCACCTGTGCCCGTTTCCCCACCTGGGTTCCACGTGGGTAAAGCCTTTACGCAGTAGAATTCCTAGCTCTTCTCGAACATACCTGCAAAAAACACGCCGGAGGGTTCTCCGGCGTAGGCACTCCGACGCTCAAGTCAGATCACCGGAGAATACTCAAGAAAGTACGTAGGAAGTAGATAAGTAAGAGTGATAGTTAATCGATACCGTTACCTCCCTTCTGAGAGTCTTATTTATACGTACTTGTGGAGTAATGATTGGAGTGAATTGATGCATGTTTTTAGGGCTTATTTGAGTGCAAAAAGTGATCAAAATGTTAGTTTTTGTGCATAAATGTGTAGAGTATCACTTTTTTACCTAAAAAGTATTACTTGATGAGTATTTGATATTTTTCGTCCATTTTTCAGGTAAATCGGTAGAATTTTCCCAAACTGAGAGTATCGGCATGCTTAGAATGAAGAGACAGGCAAGACAGGTAAAAACGGGGGTCGGAGGCGGAGTCCCGCCCGAAAAAATGCTCTGGACTCGACCTCTGGTCGAGTCGAGGGATTTGATGGAGGGAAGAAATTTCAAAAAATGAAGCTGTCTCGACTCGAGGGAGGAGCCTCGAGTCGAGGGATCGAGAAAATGGGCATCCCTCGAGTCGAGACCTGAGCCTCGACTTGAGGTAGGAGGAATTTCGGCAAAAACGTGATAGCGACTCTTGGGCCTCGACTCGAGGGCCCCAAGCTCGAGTCGAGGGACCCCAAAAACCGAATTTTGCAGATTTTAAGCCATTTGAAGCCAAAACAGAGCATAACTCATCCATATCAATTTAGAGCAGTTTCTAGGTGGTTTCTTAGGCGAATTTCTCACTTCCTAGCTTAATTCTACTTGTAATTGCACTAGATTGATAGATTTAGATTAGATTGAAGCTTGTAATCATTAGATTAGCATTTTGATCCATTAGATTTGAAGATTCAAGT